>CM030937.1:2003386-2175886 GCA_018136815.1 Isochrysis galbana
TTCAGGTGGTTCAGGTGCCTCGAGAACTTGTGCGATCACCTTGCACATACAAAGGACACAGCAGCGGTCAGGAAGCACACTCCAATCGTTATGGGAGGGGTTGCCAAGGGGTTGACCCTTGTCATGCCCTAGAGTCACCATTGAAATGCCTAACAGCAGACAAGGCTCTATTTATGCGCCCCGACAGGTAAGTCGAGGCATCGGAAAGGACACACTTCGGCCAATGTTGAACGGAGCGTGTCGCCTTGGATGGTGTCCCCCCGAGCCATTGCGACTCCTCGCATGCCCGAGTCCTTGTCCAGCTCGAACAAGGTGCCCAGATAATAGTTGTTATCATACGGACCGCCGACAAGCTGGCCCGGGCGGATAACGCACGCGGAATATCCACCCTTCTTCTGTGTGAACAGAGTAGAGAGGGGTGAAAAGGATTTTTGTGAGGAGCGCTGCGCAACCAGAGCTTGTCACGCGTGGTCGTGGCTGAGCAATAGATGGCATGAAGGCGTAGCTCACTGCATCTACTCTCAGTGCAGCTTCGGCCTCCGCCTTGGCATCCAGCACACCGCACGTGTTGAGGATGGGGAAGGGCATTTGTTCGCGCCGCTGCACGCCGATCGAAGACATGAGCACAAATCGCTTGCGCTTGGCTCCGGCGGCCTCTCGCCAGGCATCGAGCACCGCAAGATTGGCGAGCGTATCCACATTCCTTGGCGTGTTGAACCCCTTCGCATCCAGTGCTGCAACCGCCTTGCGTACGTCTAGCTTGGCGCCAAGCAGTGCCTGCAGGGTTGGCTGGCCAACGCCTTCCTTCCCGTCGGGTGACCAAGCCTTGGTGGGGAAAGCAGTGGTCCCAGTGCAAACGACCACGGCTTGCGCATCACGAAGTGCCTCTCGCAGCGCCTCGCTCGCGCCGGCGCCCTTAAGCTCTGCGCCAAATAGCCGTATAGATGGCTTGGAGGAGAAGAACGCCTCGACTCTCTCGGGCGAGCGGCTGACTGCATGGACAGTGTAACTATCGGCCAGGCGGAGGGCGACAAGCTTGCCCACATTGCCTGAAGCACCGATGACGGCGACCGTGTCACCTGGACACAGTGCTGAAGAGAGGCAGCGACCAGAGGGGAGGCAGAGCAGCAGCGCGAGGAGAGAGGTGGGTGGCATGAGGCCGAGAGGAGGGCTGAGGCGGAGGGCGGAGGGGGAGCGGGAGAAATGGGAGCGAAGAGAGAAGGGAGAGCGAGAGAAGAGAGAAGAGAGAGCAGAAGAAGTGGAGACATTGTTGGGCGATGAAGGCGAGCTGGGGCGGTAGCTATCCAAAAGAAAGCGGGAATATACGAAATTACAGGAGAGCGGGAAGAAGATGCGGCCCAGGCGATCCGCAGCACACAGAAGCATGTGGGGCATCTTCTGATCTAATAGTGAATGTGCCTCGTAATTCTGCTCAGAAGAATTCTGGCGACTAATTTTGAGAACTACACTACACCTCTCTCGTCGTTCCGCGTTCTTCGTTTCTCGCTCTCGATTCTCGATTCTCGTCGTTCCGCGTTCTCATCGGTCCTCGATTGTTCGTAACTTCTCGGTGCGTCGCTCATCACGTCTTCCGTCTTGGTTCGGCGTTGGGTGCAAAACCCCCCCTCTCCCTCTCTCCACTCTCTCCCTTCGTCGTCCCTGCGGCGCGTCGCCATGCGGCGCGCCCTGGCCTGCTCTCAGGGGCCCTTTGGGGGCTCCCAGGGGGCCAGCAAGGGCAGCTCAGGGGGCAGTGGAGGCTGGGGCTCGGCCCCTGGCCCCCCTTGCCTCTCCCACGCTCGCCTCGCTGGCCATGGGAGCCGCCCAGAGACACCTGTATGCCTGGCGACCAGGGACAGAGGGGGAGTCAGCTCGAGGGCAGGCCCAGGGCGGGCGTGGGAGTGCGGCTCGCGGGCCGCGCCCCCGAAGGGTCTGGGCCAGATTGTTGAGTGCCCTGCCCCTGCCAAAGGGCATGGGCTGGGGTTGATTGTACGGGCCCACCCCGGGGGGTGTCCGCGATGGTGTAAGGGGGGCGCGAGGCCCCCATTGTCCCCCACTTATAAAAGTAGGTTAGGTTTTGGCAAGTAAGCGTTGAGAGTAAGCGTCAGCGCAAGTGCTGCACGTGCAGCCGCTGATGGATTCGCAGCTCGCACTTTCGTTGTGCAGCGCCAGCTTCCGCCCGCAATGTGCATTGCGTTCGTGCCTTCGTCTAGCCCCACGAGCGTCTGGCCACCGTAAGTATGAACAACGTTGTTACCACAAAATAGTAAAATGCGAAAGGCGCACGAGTGAGAAAGAAGAATCACGTCAGAGCACCAGCGAAAATGACAAGAAAAGGAGGAGAGAGGGGGGAACATCATGTTGGCATGCGGGCATGCAAGCGCGCACGTTGCGAGGCCGCAAGGAGTGAAAGGGGGAAGAGGGCGACACAGGAACAAGTGAGCTCAGAATGCAAGCCAAGCGAACTATCACCATGCCACAGTATCCGAAGTCAATGTGAACGGCAGTACGACATAAGTCACAGCCAGCGCGTGGGAAATCTCCGAATTGAGTGTCACGTCCTTCATTTCAAATAATCCGGGTTGTCCTCATAAGCTCCTCAGCGCTTTCATCTGAGCGCTGGTCCTGACATCTTCTACTAGGCAATTTTCGTAGCTGAAGTCCATACAATGCTAGGCTTGGCTGTTTCTTGCAAGCCTGAAGATGGCACCTTGAGGCTTTTCCTTTGAAGCGCAAATGCTTTGAGTGTTCGACCATGCTGCAACCTTTTCCTCTTCAGGCAAACACCATGCTCAATCTTGATGAATTCTACGCATGTTTCCCAATCCGACGAGATGGATGAGAAAGAATCACGAGTGCAAATCGCAGATGCCATGGAATGCAAAAGAGAAAATCTGTGGCCAAGCAAGATGCAGCAGCAACTCTGCTCCTGCTCACTTGGCGGCTTCCTGCTGGAGGCGCTGCTTTAAGTACTGATCTTGCCGGATGGCAAAGGTGGCTGCGCTGCGAGGTGGGCGTAGTTCAGGTGGTGTCTCATCATTCCAGAGCATTCGACGGGGTCTCTGCGTGACGGGTGAACTCACTGGCTGCCTCCAAGCTTGGCGGCGCTGGAGGCCAATGAGAATGTCTGCTGATGGCCGGTGCACCACGCTGTGCAGGCTGGGGAGCGCATGAGCGAGGAGGCAGAGTGACAGGAACAGAAGCTTCCAAGCCCATGCCATCGTCATCTGACCTGTCATCCTCCTAGTTGGGGAGAGGGTAGGGGGTGGGTTGCCTCTCGCTCGACCGGAATACGAACTCGAGCGCGGACGGTCTGGAACCAGATGAGAAAGCGAGGAGAATCAAAGAGGGGGGGTCCGGGGGGGGGGAGAGAGAGAGAGAGAAAGTAGGGAGGGAGGGAGGGAGAGGGGGGGGGGGGGAGGGAGAGAGAGAGAGAGAGAGGGAGAGAGAGAGAGGGATAGAGAGAGAGAGGGATAGAGAGAGAGAGAGAGGGATAGAGAGAGAGAGAGAGAGAGAGAGAGAGAGAGAGAGAGAGAGAGAGAGAGAGAGAGAGAGAGAGAGAGAGAGAGAGAGAGAGAGGCGGGAAGGAAGTACGAGATTTCGGCCAATCGTCACACACATGTTAATCACAGAGGACTGGCCTCAGATTCAGTGGGAATCAGCAGAGGCACTCCACATTCCACAGGTCTTTTAGATGGGAAAATATAGGGAGCTTGGGGGGCGAGGGGGGGCGAGGGGGGGCGAGGGGGGGGGGGGAGCAGCCAGGGGGGGTGTTGTTGATGAAGAGGATGGAAGAGGAGGAGGAGGAGGCAGGTGGCGGGGATGAGGCTTTCAATTACTCAGAGGCCTACATGTGAGAGAGGAGAGATCTGGTTCGCCCTCTCTCTCTCTCTCTCGCCCCCCCCCCCCCCCCCCCCCCCCCCCCCTCTCTCCCCCTCTCCCTCTCTCTCTCTCTCACTCACTCACTCTCTCTCTCTCTCTCTCTCTCTCTTTCTCCCTCTCCCTCTCCCTCTCCCTCTCTCTCTCTCTCTCTCTCTCTCTCTCTCTCTCTCGCTCTCCCTCTCTCTCTCTCTCTCTCTCTCTCTCTCTCTCTCTCTCGCTCTCCCCCTCCCTCTCTCTCTCTCCCTCCCTCTCCCTCTCTCTCCCCCTCCCTCCCTCTCTCTCCCCCTCCCTCTCTCTCCCTCTCCCTCTCCTTCTCCCTCTCTCTCTCTCTCTCCCTCTCCCTCTTTCTCCCTCTCTCTCTCTCTCCCTCTCCCTCTCTCTCTCTCTCTCTCTCACACTCTCTTTCTCTCTCTCTCTCTCTCCCTCTCTCTACACGAGCTGGAGCGCAATCGGCGTGCCCTCCCTGTCGGAGCGAAGCTCGTCTCCTCTTTGGGAACGCTATGGCGCACCGGCGATAGTATTTGGGGCGCGTCGGCCGTCCGTCGCGCTACCCATCTGCTCCCCCTCCCCCTTCCCCTTTTCTTACTCTCTCTTCCGGGTGGATGCTGGCACGCCGCACATGCGTGGGGTGGCGGCAGGCGGCGGCTCTTCGACCCTGGCCTCGCCTTGGCCGGCTACCCGCCGCCGCTTCCCGTCAAAGCAGTGGCGGCCCCACAGCACATGAAGACGAGCGTGACGCGTATCAGGAATGACATCACACAGCCGGCCTTGCACGCGAATAGCCCGTTCAGCGAGCATACTAATCGATGTACATCGCTCTTTCTCGCGCAGGTGCTTGGTGTCCGTCCGAGGGCGGGAGCGGACGACATCCGTGCAGCATACAAGTCGCTTGCCAAGCAGTGGCACCCGGACCTGTTCCAGGGTGCCAAGGCGGTTGAGGCTGAGAAACGCTTCCAAGAGATTGCCGAGGCTTTCCAAGTGCTCTCCGATCCTGAACAGCGCAAGATTTACGATGCAGAGCTGGCTGTGGCCAAGGACGCCGAAGCTAGGCGTAAAGCCGCACAGCGCTTCCGGGCAACCTCTTGGAACACACCTGTTGTGAATGTACAAGAACGACTACGCAATGCAAAGAGGGAGGAGCCTGGCTCGGCCAATGGTATGGTCGCCGCCGCGTGCCTGTTCGTCACAGTGAACTTTGTGTTGGTATTCCGATTTCTAGCTGGGTGATCGGCGCTTCTTCACGGACGATTGCGTACTGTTATGTTCGAACTAGACCATACATGCTTACTGCGCACCGATCCTGCCTTCTCGCTTGGCCACTCATGCTGACTGTGCAACGATGTCCACGCCCCACACTCATGAAAAAGCGCCATGATCCCGCCGTTGATCGAGATGCAGCAGTCCGGGAACATTTCTGCGCCAAGGGTATTTCACTAGTTGTTAGTCGTCTCGGGTCGCTATTGGCCTATGGCAATGCTTGCTATGTACTTTATATGTCTATGTCTATCACTCACTTTATGATTGATCGTCATGGAGGGGAGCTTCGCAGCCCCCCCTCCCCCACTCTCTCGAACCATCATGGGGGACGAGAACCACCCACCCCTCTGCGCTGCCACTTGGAATGCGGGGGAGACTCACATCAAAAAAATCATCTAAAAAGATTCTTGATTCTTGGCTAATACTGACACCTACGACAGATACGGTATCCACTACCTCCCTTTCAACATCGCACCTATTGCTTGTGATGGACACCGCCGGGTGGGCTGAGTGTCGTGGCTTGCATCGGACGTTGCGACGTTGCCGGGTGCGTTCTCGACGCTTGTCGCTTGTGTTTGCTTTTGTGCGTGTGTGTACAACTATCAGTAAAAAACGGTTTATGGTCATGGAGCGCGCGCCGCCTCCTTCCCCCGCTGCTGCGGCCCTCGCCGCGCTAGACGAAGTACTGATGGAGACATCAATGTCGCCGAAGCAACCGCGCCAGGATAGCCCCCAAGCTAGGTGGGCACAGATGCCACCACGTCACACCCCGCATCATCACGAACAGAATGCGGAAAGCTGCCATGCGGACAGCTACAACCTGATAAAACAAGCAACCCCCAAACAAGCAACCCTCAAACAAGCAACTCCCAAACAAGCAACTCCCAAACAAGGACGCCACTTTCCAAGACAATTGCGCAGAACACCCAAACGTGAAGTGAACACCGCCGTGGTGACATAACGTTATGCATGACAACGCTGTATGCTGTCCAGGTGCTTTGTATGCTGTCTGTCTCAAATACACCCACCCTGCGATCTGTGTCCTCGAATCCGCAACGACTACTGTCTTAGAGTCGATGCGGAAGAACAAGACACGTCAAACAGCAAGTGTGATCATCACGAGGTTAGCCACATCCGCCACCGCTTGCACATGCCACCTTGCCACCCTCGGTCGGTGCCACAAAGCAGCCGAGAGACCGAGACCAGGGACCACCTCGCGCAAAATCTCTCTCTCCTCCACCAACCACCTCGACACGGATCGTGATGAGATAGCGTGTATGCAAATAAATGCTCCTGGCTGCGTAGCCGGCGCTATGACGATTGCTATCAAGTAAGCTCCAGGTGACAACGGAATGTGCGAGGCAAGGATGGGGAGAATTGAACGCTTCTAGTCTACGCAAGGGGCGAGGGAAAGAAGCTGCCGCAGGGGGGGGGGCAGGGACCGAGGGCACGGCGGGGCAGCGTGGGAAGGCGCCCAGCTGGCCCACTGGGGGGCATCGAGGGGCCCCCCAGAGGGGGGCCATGCATGGCGCGCGCAGGCATCACGCGCCCGTAGGAGAACGAAGAGAATGACGAAGAATGAACGACAAAAAAACGACACGATCCGACCCCCAAAAGGGTAATACTCACGCTTGTTTACGATATGTTTGCAGGATGACACCCCGCACGGCAGGCGGACAGGCGGACACCGCGAAAGAGCGGCGGCAGGCGAAGAAAAGCCGAAGTGCGGGGGCAAAGACCCCCCGGGACACGATTTACGTTTGTTTGCCACAGGAACACCCAACAACAAGTCTGCCCCAGCCCGCCCCTTGCACTTGGCCCGACGTAGTGCACGCCCCCCCCCCCCCCCGATACCAAAGACAAAGGAATGAAGGGGGTCGTGTAAAGGGAGTGAGTGTTCTGGGGTATAGGCGATGGCGTGAGTCGGTACCGTGAGTGCGTGGTCTTTATAGCTAGCGGTAGTAGCCTGAATCTTCAGATGTTTTTTTTAACTTGTGGGGAGTTATAATGGGAGCCGGGGGGTTGCGAGGGGGGAGATTTGAAGGGATGCATTTGTGTATGTGCCTGTGCCATCACTTCAAGGCGTGCGGGCAAGTGCGCTGAGGGGTGTCGTGATAGTACCGGGCTAGTGGGAGTAGTGGTACTAACGCTCAGTTGTTTTATTAGTGTTGCTAAAGTTATGCGCTTATGCGTTATCCCAAGGAGAGGGAGTGCTAGTTGGACCGATCCCCCGAGGCACCGAACAGAAAGGAACGGAAGGGGGGAACGGGAAGGGGAGTGAGGTGAGGAGAAGGGCGATGTCAAGCGGAAATCCTAGAAAGGGGAGTGCTCATAGGAGCGTATCGTACACGCCTTCAAGATTTTTACTACTAGTAGATCACTATCGACGACTTTAGTTGAAAGCCAACTAGAAGCGACATGGGCGTTTTACGTTCAACCAATGTCAGTTAAGGCTCTGATATGCTTTTACTTCCGTCATGGCGTCGTGGCAGCCGTTCAGGAGCCAGTAGAAGCCAGCAATTGCAAATCACCGGGGCATCTTGGCTCATGTCGTGGAATGCAACAAAAAGACAGACTTCTACTTTGAAGTGTCGCGCACAGGTTCAGCAACGATAGCTGTCCCAATGATGGAACTAGTCTCATACCTGGCCACGCCATGATGAACCCAACGAAAAACATTTGTGAGCATAAGGAGTGTGAGTGTCGCGGACATGAGGTGAAGCCGCCGGGCAAGTGGCGAGCAGACTAAGATTTCGTCGCTACACGCACAGTCCAATCTCACAAGAGGATGCCTCGCACGGTCTTTAATGCCATTCATTTTACGAGCCGTATTGCCCAATTCAAGTGTGCACGCAATGCGATGGCAGCTGGTCCGGACATGTCGCGTGGCACACCAATCCGTTCGCGTAGGTACTCAAGGCAGCTAATCAAGTCGCGCGCGGCCGAACCGGTGGCGCCAAGCTCGGCCACAGCAGCGTCGCCTGCCACGTCCGTGCCTCTGAGTAGCGCAGTGGCGACGTGTCGGAGGGCTGCGCCCACTGGGTCAATCATTGCATCATCACTCTGCGCATAGGGATCCGCAAGGGGTGCCTGAAAGCGCTTGACGCCGGGAGCCCCAGTCGCTCGCGCAGCAAAACGGACGACGGCATCGAAGTTGCCGAGAAGCTTATATGCAGCCTCGTGCCTTGCTGCCTCTTCACCCCTTTCGACGAGCAGAGGAGGTGCAGGATCGAGCGAGAACTGGAAATCAGGATCGAGAGCACGGAAGGGAAGCTCCCACCTGCGAGGAAGACCAATGCTATTGGGCGCCTGCTCCATCGCATGCATCACAGTATGAACACAGGCAAATGTGCTTCTCGCTCGATGGGCTCGACCGCTGCAAATGTGCTCTCGGGAGTGACACGCACGATCCATCCTTGCCGCTAATTGCCTTCGCGAAGTTGTCCGCCTCGCCGATGCTGAAGCCAGGGCCATACTGTGGCGGAATGTCCCTCACGTGCGTGTACATGTCTGACTTGGTCGCAAGGTAGGCGGGGCGTGCCTCAAAAGCGTCCAGCCATTTGCACAGGTTGGGATAGATTGCAGGGTCACGTAAGCGCATGCCCTGAGATACAGCAAGGCATGTATGTGTGGCGCTCAGACGACAAAGCAGGAGTGGTTGTGCCCTTCACAGCCGCCACCGACGCGCCGGAACTACAAAGGCCCGTACCTTCCAGTAAGCGACCGATGCCACCATCCTCTCCACATGGGAGACATACTGCAAGTCGACCAGCGACGGAGCGTCGCCGCCCAGGAACCACGGGCCCGGTTTCTCACCGAGCGCTGCGTCAACTTTATGAAGAGTTTCCTCAAATCCTTTCTTGCTGGCGCCGAAGAGGCCGGTGCCTGGCTGGAACGTGAGGCTGCACCAATCACGGAAGAGCTCACGCTCAAGCCGGAGGAGGGCCTCGGCTCTCTCGCGCTCAGCTGAGCCAGGCGGCGGAACCATGCGCGGCCCATACGCGGCAAATTCAGCATCGATTGTGAGCATGATTGGGATGGAATCAGTCATGAACTGACCGTCGATCTCCATTGCGGGTAGCAGCCCATTGGGCACCTTGCGCAAGTACTCCGCCGGCTTGTCGCCATACGAGCGCATATTGATCTTCTCGATGCGATAGGGGACACGCTTCTCTTCGAGCAGAAGCCAGACTTTTTGACAATACGGACACCAAGCCGCCGTGTCGCGGAACAGCGTGACGCGCACCGCGCTCTCGCTCTGGCCGAAGAGGCGGAGAGAGGCATCGGTATGCGGAGGGCCACCGCCCGCTGCTCTCTCACTTTCCTCCTTGCGAAGGCGGGCGCCTGTGGGCGTGGCGGCGACCGCAGCGGCAAGCTCACCAATCCTTCCCGACGTCGCAGTGCACATCCGCGCCACTCCCGCACGTCGTGGGCTCGGAGAGAGAGAGACGGCTGCCCAGAGCGCCGAGCGCACAAGCGCCAGCAGCGGCATCTCGCGAGGCGCGGTCGAGACGCCTCCGTTTTCTTTTCATCTTGTGATTTTTATTTTATAGTAGAGGCTGCCGCATCGTGGGCGTTCCCCTTTCCCCCCCCAGGAACCAGGAAATCATGGCGGTGCCGGCGACGGTGCCTTGCGCGTGCACGGCCGATGGGGCTCTGAAAAACGTTCTGGCGGAGGAGATGATGCCAACACGACGAACACTGGTCGGTGAGCACGCACGCCTCCTGAGTGGAAAAGTGAGGTGGGGGTGCGTGCGCCGCGTAGAAGTTCTAGGTAGAAGTAGACGGGAGAAGGGAGCGAGGGCGCCTCTCATACAATTCCCCCGCGGTTCCGCCTTCCGGGTGGCGGGAGATTTCTAGGGATGCACCATTGTTAACTCGCGTTCGCCTTTAACAGTATTTTGCATTGCGAACTCAATAGTCAACAGTCACTCAACACCAATAGGGCGGTCAAACAGTGTTTTTTTATAAGGGGTGAAAAAATGACCATCTCAGAATTGAGGAAATTTGGGGATTTTTCACGGTAGAAAGTTCCCAATACACCCAACTAGCACATATCCGGGGTCAATTAGGACCCGGACCCCCCCTTGGGCCCCCACAACAAAACGTAATCAAAAAAAGACAGAAGACGCTAAAATCGCAAAAGCTTGAAAACTCAACTTCAAGTCGAGACCGGGCGCGCTGCGTGCCCGTTTTCGACGATCCATCCGGATGGGAGACCCCGCCAGATACCAAATACACAGGCCCCATCCGCATGGTCACGCCAATCGGACAGGCCGCGCCCCGAAACCTCGTCGAAATCACCCATCCGCCGAGCCCCTTCCGCGTGAGAGCAGTGAGGGGAGCAGCCTTAGCGGCGAATCGGCGAATGAATCGACGATAGTAGGAGCAAAGGCCGAGGAAAGATCGAACCGCTTCCAAGGAGTTGATGGACGACGGGTCGATGTCGGCGACAGCTGCGACCTTCTTCGGGTCCATCTTGAGACCTTCCCTCGAGACAACGTGACCGAGGTACTCCGTAGAGGTGGCAAAGAAGACGCACTTGGACATCTTGCAGGTCAGGCCGGCCCACTCTAGCCGCTCGAGAACTAGGTCTAGACGGTGAAGCATTTGCTCGAACGAAGCCTGTGCCCTGGCCTCTTCGCAAGGACCCACGCCCGTTGACCAGATGCCCACATCATCGAGGTAAGGCATGCAGATCTCCCACGCTAGCGCACCGAGAACGATGTCCATCAAGCGGCACATGTAGGAGGGGCCTGATTGGATGCCGAACGGTAGAAAGTTGAACTCGTATTTGCCGCGGTGGGTAGTGAAAGCGGTGATATGTTTGTGCGATTCTTTGATCGGGATGCCCCAAAAACCAGAGGCTAAATCGAGAGTACATAAAAAGAGAGAACTGAGCGGCCCTTGGCCGGACGCTAGCCTATCGATAGCCTCTACAATGAGGGGTAGAGGGCTGTCCTCGACGCGTAGCTTGGCGTTAGTGTCGCGGTAGTCCACGCAGAATCGAACGGAGCCATCTTTCTTGCTGACCAGGACTACTCGGGAAGCCCAAGCCGAATTTGACTTGCGAATAATGCCGGCGGCTTCCATCTTGGCTACCTCCTCTTCTATGATGAGCTCGCCTGCGCGGCCCATTCTAGACGGAGCATGCCGGTGAGGAACAGCGCCGGGGTTGAGTGGCAACTCCACCTCGAGAACGTGCGTATGGTTTGGAGCCCCCGGGTGCAACGCGAAAGCTTTGATGCGCCGGGCCAAGAGTTGGCGTACTTCTTCTCGTTGATCGTCGGAAAGAAGCCGGTCTGGATCGATGGTGGCTGAGTCGAGTAGAGCTCGTTGCTCTTCGCTCAGCGCGGTGACAGGGTCACCATCCCCCTCGCTTCCAGTCGGAGTCCAGCCCCGGTGCAACTTGAAACGCACCTGGAGCGAAGCTATCGGATGCAGAGACGGCAGGGTCAGCGCATCGACTCCGGTGTGGATGATCGTCACCGCGATGCGATGATCGTCCGTGGGCGTGACCACCGTGGGCATTACGAGAGGGGACGAATCGAGAGCCTCGCGATTTGGTAGGCGGTCGACCAGCATCGCGCAGTCCGAATGATCTCGGAGAGCCAGCGGAACTCTGACCCAGATGGTTGCGCGGTGGAAGGCAGGAATCGTCACCGCTTGCTCCGTGTAGAGAAGATATTCGGACGAGGTAGACGCCGGAGCTTTGGCCGCAAACTCGTCGGCAGACTCAAAGAGAGGTGTATAGAGTGGCTGCCTAGCATCAGCAGCAGCCTCACCCTCCGATCCGGCCGGGATCTCTCGTGTTGCCGTCGACCTCTCCAGAAAGTCGACAGTCAGCGGCTGACCGGGTGACATCGAGATAGCTCTGGCTCCTTTGGGTCAAGATTACCCGAAAGGAGGAAACCTGGAATCTAGACTTGACAAACAGGCTGGACGGAACGAAACGAGAACTCGAATTCTAGGTCGCTAGGGACGAACCCTACCAACCTAGATGTACTTGAGCTTCACCGTGTGGCCGCACGGCGAAGGACCTGGAAACAAGAGCCTGGAAATCGCATCATCTAAGATGAATGCGACAGAGAGCCCAACTTCAAGCTGATGCCGGGCACGCTGCGTGCCCTATTTCGACGATCCATGTAGATGGGGGGCCTCGCCAGACACCAAATGCACAGGGGCCACCCACACAGCCACACCAATCGCGTGGGCCGCGCGCCGAAATCTCGTGGAAATCAGCCATCCGTGGAGCCCATTCGACGTTTGACGCCTCCGAGCGAGGCCGGGAGAGCCCAACTTCAAGCTGATGCCGGGCACGCTGCGTGCCCGATTTCGACGATCCATCCAGATGGGGAGCCTCATCAGACACCAAATGCACAGGGGCCACCCACACAGTCACGCTAATCAGGCAGGCCGCGCGCCGACACTTGGTCGAAATCAGCCATCCGCTGGGCCCTTTGGACGCCCAACGTCTCCGAGTGAGGCCCTGAGAGCCCAACTTCGAAGTGATTCCGGGCGCGCTGCGTGCCCGATTTCGACAATCCATCCATATGGGGGGCCTTTCCGGACACTAAATATACAGGGGCCACCCACACAGCCACGCCAATCGTGCAGGCCGCGCGCCGAAACCTCGTCGCAGTCAGCCATGTGCAGATCCCTTTGAATGTTGACGTCTGACGTAGCCGAGGGAGCGCCACCGCCGCCGCCGCCCCCACTTACTGGCCCGTCGCCGCCGCCGCTTTTGTCGATGCTTACTTAAGTCTGACTGGCGGACTGCCAGCGGCTCTCTGTCTCAGCTGCCCACCGGAGGTTGACTGACGCCGCGTCGGCTCCGCGGTCTACAGCTCTACTTGACTTCTACGTCAAGTATCGCCAAGACCTTGGTGTGCTTCTTCGCTTCTCGAGCTCCGCGTGCCCGGAGTGCTTTCTTTGCGCCGTCGCGCGTCATCAACAGTATCAATTAATATCTAATGCCACCTGCCAAGGCCACCACCCAGCGGCAGACAATGATTTCTGCTCTGGGTGGTGGGTTCCCGCGAGATGCGCTATGAGGCGCTCTGGCAGGATCTTGGGCTTTCCTGCCCGCCGCAGCGTAGAGCGCCACGACGAAGCCCGTCCTGAGGCCGCCCACGGGTCTCGCCTCATCGATCAATGCCGGATCTGGCACTGTCAGAGAGAGGATGGCCGCGTAGGCAGCCTCAACGCGGAGGCTCGTCAGCCACGCGTGGACGGCCGCGCCGGTGAGCTGAGCCTAGTTCTCGATGCCGAGTTCGAGAGAGGGTGAATCCTGCGAGGGGCGGGTCGAGATGGTCGGGGTGGGGCCTCTGGTAGCCAGGGTAGCCGCGAGCGCGCGCTGTGAGGAGCTGGGTGGGCTGCGCGGGCAATGATGCCAGAGGGTCAGGGGGTGGTCGGACTGTCGGCAGCCCGACACGGCGCTGCATCGGGCGGGAATCAAATGCCGAATGTAGCTTAGATATAAAGGAACCGATCCCCCCGCGGGCGCGACCGCCCATTCTTTACGGGTAGAGCGTGAGCGCGCGTGACGGAGGAGGGGGGAAGGGGGGCGAATCGCACCATTTCTTGGCGAAGATTTTCGTAGCGTCAGGTAGCCCCCCCGGGAGGTTTTTTATTGGGCATCGCGCCACGGTCAAAAAATGCAGCCCAACCCTTACTAATAGTTTAAAAAGCCCCTGTTTGACCGCCCTAACACCAACAGCAACAGCGCGCCAACGCAGTTGCGTCGCCCACTGTCCACTGTTGAGTCACTCTTGAGTTACCTCAAAACCCCTCAAATAGTGATAATACGATAATACTAATAATAGGCGGCACTATCTCTATGTATCCAGATATCAAGATAGCCGAAAAGCACTAGAGTATCCACTTCTCAAACATATTAGAGTAGCGAGTAGCTCCGAACGAAAACCTATTCACAGGCTTACTCTCGCCACCCTTTTCTTTTCTATATGTCCTGGAAAGTAAGAAAAGAGCGAAGGCGGTCCTTTCGTTCTCTCCCCCCTCCTTTTTCGGAGTACTTCTTCTCCTCCTTTTCCCCCCTCTCCCCACTTTTTTCCCTTCTGCCGCCCCTCTCTCCCTCTCTCCCTCTCTCTCTCCCTCTCTCTCTCCCTCTCTCTCTCCCTCCCTCTCCCTCTCTTCCCACTCCCTGTCGCTCGATGGAGGCCGCCGTCGAGCGCCGCCTCGCCTCGGTACTTGGGACAGGCATGGCATCATGCAGCGCCGAGACAACAGCTCCGCCGCCTCCGCCCACGATTGAGAGTCTTCAGGCTGAGCTGAGTCAAGAGCGCGAGCGCCGCTCAATCCTTGAAGCTCGGCTGTGTGCGCAGCGGTCTGTCACACTCCGTCTCAGGGACGAGAACGAGGCACTCACCGCGCAGCTAGCGAGCGCAACACAACGCTTGAAGCGTTTGGCGCGTGCACGCGACGAAATGCGAAAGGCGCTAGAGCAGGCTGATGGGTTGGACAAAGGGCTGCTGCAGGCTCTTGCACGGAGGAAAGACAGCAGAACCGAGCAGCTGTGCGAAGCCCTCCGTCAACGAGTCCAGGAGCTCGAAATGCAGAGTGCCGTGGTGCGGCATAAGTCGCATGCATCTTTCGGAATACAATCACAAGGATCAAACAAGGAAGTCAATGGGCCGTTGACGGTGATGGCAAACGGGCGACGGTTATCTTGGGATTGATCTTGACGGCTCATGTGTCTGTGAATTTCGTTGGCCTTAGCCTACAAGCTATGCTACCCAACTCTAGCCTGTAGCCTCTAACTCTAGCTCGGGTAAGTAATCGCAGATTCACCACTTACGGCCGGCCATACCTATATACTCAAACTCATACTTGGCCAATCAATGAACGTGCAACGGTGGTGCGGTATGCTGTGTGATGTGCGGTGAGTATGATTTATGATTTGCTACAAATGACGAAGAGTGTCCTTCGCGCAAGCAAGGCTTCATATTGTGTGATCAAGCTCCTGGTTGTCATGCGCATGCCCGCATGCCCGCGAATTCAGGTACGCCAGCGGGGTGTCGAGTCGAGCGTTGCCGGAGGGCTCTGGGTCACTCCGTCGCGAGCGGCACCGGCGGCTAGCGTGGCGCTTTGGCCCTCCTCCCTGCCGGGAGTGGGCTGAATGAAATTCTGGATTGGGTCGTGCAAAAGAGGCATACCGGAGAGGGGCACTACCAGAGAGCACGTGCTCAGGTGACATAACGCTGCTTTACAAGAACGGAGGTTGAGCAGTAGATTCGTAAAAGTGTTTTAAAATACTATTTATCGAGCGAATTGTGACCTTTGCTGCAAATGCCCCATCACAAATATCATGATATGGCCGGAACCCGAAGCCCGAAGGTGGGCTCAAAAGTAGGCGAATATACCCCCTTTCTGAAGTACTGAAGTGCGTCCTACATTATAGGACCCGTCCTATGAAGCTAGGTACCTTTATCCGGGTGACTAGCCTACAAGGAGGGGACATAGAAACGCAGACGACTTCTAAAACAAAAAGGTCGATCGCGGATGCGACACACGTGCTGTGAACTCCCACAAAGGTGAAGTAAGCTCCAGGTGACAACGGAAGGTGCTAGCAGGGATGGGGAGAATTCAACGCTTCTGGTCTGCGCTGGTGTCATGGTCATGGTCATGGAGATATTGCGGTGACGCGGTGACCTCTCGGCTCTCGGCTCTCCGCGGGGGTACCACGTCAGAACTTATAGTTATAGCGTCGTATCACATCTTGTTAGCTAGCATTCCTAGCCACATACACCGGACGAGCCATGCGCCAACCGCGCACACCCCCATCGCGGGGTAAGGGCTCCGTTGCCGTCGAAGGGCTACATACGGTCCCGCAGCACTAAGGTTGTACTAACACAACAATAAAACTTTGACGCCCACCCACCAAGAAGCCTGGCTGGTATAGTAGTAAAATTATTTCCGGGGGCGGCATGTCAGTCGGCTTGTCTTGCCTGCTTTCTCTGTCGATGGCGACGGCGGGGCTAGCGCGGGCGGCGGGGATGGGGCGGGTGGACACAGTATGCACGTGGGCGCGTGGGCGCGTGGCGTCGATGCGGCTCGAGTCGGCCGGCATCGCGCGCCTTATGGCCGAACACGACCCCATCCTACTCTACGCCTCTTCGCTCCTTCCCGCGGAGACGGCCGCCGATGCGGCTGCGCTCTACGCCTGGTGTAGGCGACTAGACGAGATCGTGGACGCGTCGGGAAGCGAGCCGGCTGTGACGCAGGCGCGCCTCGATGACTGGCATCGGCGCTTCGATGCTCTTTGCTCTGGTCAGCCGGAGGACGAGATGGATGGCGCGCTTGCTGAGTGCCTCGAGCGCCACCCGTCGCTTGGTCGCCAGCCGTTCGAGGACATGATTGCGGGCATGCGTTCGGACGCGGTGGAGTCGCGCCGCATAAAGGACCTGCCCGAGCTCGAGGAGTACGCGTACCGCGTCGCTGGCACGGTTGGCCTTATGCTGCTCCCACTGCTAGGCGCTGACGTAGAGCATGCACGCACGCCTGCCATTGCTCTAGGCAAGGCGATCCAGATCACCAACATCCTTCGTGATGCGACGGCCGATGCGGCTCTCGGTCGAGTTTACTTGCCTCGCGATATCATGGATGCCTACGGCGTCGACGAGGATGACGTGCTCGCGCTCCGTTGTACCTATGAGTACTGCGAAGCGATTCGAGCCCTTGCTACTAGGGCAAGAGAGTTGCTCGTTGAAGCCGAGGCCGGCAGCGTGGACCTCCCGGGTTTAGGGCCTCTCTTCGTGCAGATTATTATTGAGTTGTACCGCGACTACCTCGTCGAGCTCGAGCGCCGCGGGTTTGACAACTTGAGCAGAAAAGGGGAGCGCGTGCGCATCGGCACAGTACGCAAGATCTTTGCAACGGCGCGCGCAATTCGCTCAATCGCGCTCCGTCGCAACGGCTAATGGACCAGCGAGCCATTGAGCCACGGCCGGAAGCCGCTCGGATCCTTGGTACTTGCACTTTTCAGTGTTGTGTCCAGTGGCAACTTGCAGTACGAATCGCTACTGCATTGTTGCCCCCAACCCCTAGACCCCCAGACCCTGGACCCCTAGATATATATGTTACCCCCCAGGAGCCAGTGCCTCCCAGGAGCTACCGGGGGGGGCCCAAGAGTTATCGGGGGGGAAATTTCACCCGATCGCCAACAGCCCCACCGAGAGCTACCGGGGGACCGAGAAAATCCCCCGAGAGCTATTGGGAGATTTTACCTCCCCCGGGGAGCTATCGCGTTTTAAGGTTGGCCCCCAATAGCTATCATTCGCCCCCGATAGCTATTGGGGGGGAAACGACGAGCGCCAATAGCTATTGGGGGAAAACGACGGGCGCCGATAGCTATCGGGGGGCTGTCCTCGAGCCCGTCCCAAAGTATTCCTTCGTCCTCGTCGTCGATTCCGGCTCGGCCCAGAGGCGGAAATATTCAGGATATTTCGCGGGATGTTTGGGCGAATATGGCCAAAAAATTATTTCGCATATTTTGCGGAATATTTGGGCTGCTCAAGCAAAGAGATCAAAAACAAACCCCCCTGTTCAACAAGAAAATCATTAGAAAGGCATGGCCGGCGAGGCGAGAAGCGCTCAATCACCATCACCCACCGCATGGAAAAGCGTTCAATCACCATCAGCCTACACGTGGAACGCGCTCAATCACCATCACCCGCACCGCATGGAAAAAGCGTTCAATCACCATCAGCCTACACGTGGAACGCGTTCAATCACCATCACCCCCCCCACCGCATGGAAAAGCGTTCAATCGCGGAAGATCGTGGGGATCATGAGGGTAGCGCTATCCAACCCACTCGTTTGGCAAGAGGGTATGCTGGCGATGTCAGCCTGAACGAAGGGGTCCGATTTACCTGACTTTTTGTGACGTTTAGAGATCTCCCGAAATAATCTTGTTCCAGTCTTCATCACTGATACTTGAGTGATCGTCAGTCTTCCGCGTAGACGGTGTAGGCTGCCTTTTATGCCTTTTATTTATGAGTATTGTTGTCGTGGAATTGCGTTCAGTCATGGCGTTACTTGCGTCCCTTTGGCGCTTTCGTTGTTCTGCTTTCGCCTTATCTTGTTCGCACGTGCATTGGCGAAAGCTAACTTGGTTTTTACGGAGAAATGAGATAGCCCACGGCTTGTCGTATCCTTTGCAGCCTCCGGGGGCTCCATGGATGGCTAACTCCCCTTCAGGAGTCACACATTCCACTGATGATCGGACCGCATAGTCCAAGTTGAAATTTTCTCCGTCATCGAGAGTCACATGAAAGTTGCGAGGGAAACGGTGCCCTAAGGCCGACGTGTCCGTGTAAACATAAAAGTGCCAGATGGGACGCTTGCCGGACTCAACTTTCGTGATACCTTCGAGTGAGGTTTTGGCTCGCTGTTGGTTGCCCCTTAGCACGTGGAAACCCTCGCGCTCGAGCGAGTTAGCCAAATGCCTAGTCTTGGTCTTAAAAGCCTTGATCGGATCAAAGATGCGAAAAACAATGTAGGTCGCCACCTCTTTCAGGGAGGACCGGATAGCGCTCGACTTACGAGGGGCCGAGTCGGTTAACGCGCCATAGGTGATTCCAAATTCATGCGGGACTCCCGAGAGTGCTGTGTTAACTTTGTCTCCGTATGCGGCCTTGAATTGATCGTGTGCGTCTTCATCGACGTAGAAGATCCAAGGGCCTTTGCGGCCTTTGTCCATGCCATCTGGAGTTGCGTCTAGGCCTTCCAGCCTAGAGAGGAGGAATTTCATGAAGGTGGCGACATCCTCGCTCTTGATGTCCTTTTTGTCATCAGCTAGCTGAGCTAGCTGGATGAAAAAAGGCGTGTCTTCGGGCTCCTCTTCCTCATCAGGTGGAGGAGAAGCAAAAGGGGTGGTGTTGTGGAGAGTCGGCTTTGGATCCGATTGAGGATCCGCCCGCTTGCGCGATGGCTGCTGTGGTTGTTGGGCTTGTGGCTGCTGGGCTTGCTGGGCTGGATCCTTCCCTTTGTGTCCATGCGCAGCTTGCGCGTATGTCCTGGCGGCTTGAGTTGGTTGTTGGTTTGAGGGCGCAAAGGCCCCCAAAATGGATTGTTGTGTTAAGTGCCCGCCCCCGGAGGGTGCACTGATGGTAGGAGTGGCCGCCATGGGGGTGGCAGCAGAGCTGCCACCTCCCATGGGGAGTCCTTGAGTTGGTGGAGGAGCGGAGGGGTTGGGTGGCAGGGCATTGCCCTGGGTCTGGTTGTCACCAGGGAACAGGACTCTGCCTGTTCCCTGGTTCTGTGGCAGCTTGGGAGGCGAGGGTGGTGCCGTCATGTCGACGTCGTTGTCAGGCGGCGCGGCGGCCTGTGGGCGCTTGGGCTCCGGCGGTTTGGGGCGGCCCCGTTGGGGCGTCGTGACGGCGGGGGGCTGGGAGGTGGGAGCGGTCGGCGCGCGCTCCATCGCTAAAACTATAACAATAGTTTTTGTAACAACAACAAGTTAGAAGTTAGAGGTTAGAGTTAGAGTTCAACGCTCGACGCACAATTTAGAGCAAGTTAGAGCAAGTTGGATGGCAAGTTGGGTAAGACCAAAGAGAAAGTTTGGTCAAGGGTAACCCCTCCCCCGTGCGCGTGACGCTTTCCCCCCGGTGTCCTCCGAACGCTCTGCGCCATCGCCCTATCGCCCCTCGTGCCCCTCCTGTCTGCCCCCGTCCCCGCCCTCGTGCCTCGTGCCCTCGTGCCGCAGTGCCCCGTGATGACTGAGAGTGCGCCCACGCCGTCCGACTCGTCCCCGCGTGCTCCCTCAGTCCCTCTTCGCCCACCCTCCATGCCCCACGTGGGTCAGACTTCTCATCTCTCCCTCACACCAAGCAACAAGCCACTCCACAACCACAGCTCCACTCAGCCCACCACACCCTATTTCCTGTTTGATGTTTGGTGTTTGACCGCCCTATCCCCTATCGCATACCGAGCAAGTGCAAGTGGTCGGGGCCGCGACGCCCTGTAGTGGGCCCTTCGCCCATGGCAGGTGCGTGGACGACGAGAAGCGGCGTGGCAACGGCGGGCAGCAGCGCGCCTTCTCCATTGTGGAGGTGCGGCGGAGTCCTCAATAATAGCGCCTCACTGCGCTTACTTTATTTCTTGGAACGCTCCTTATAGAGTAGAAAAGTAGACATCTCCACAGCGCGACCTGTTGGATACGGCGACCTTTTCTTCTTGAGATCTTTTGTTGCGGTCGCGCCGTGCAAACCCCCCCTCGACAGTCAGCATGATGTGCCAGTAAAGTGGTGGTATAAAAATGAAAGGATACTTTAGAGAGGAAAGAAAGTGAAGGAGGGAGAGGGAGAGAGGAGGTACGTGTGTGCTGCTGTGCATGGATGCACAGAGAGTGGGAGAAGCCACTGACATGAGGGAGAGAAAGATCATGGGAACAGACAGGAATACCGTGTGAACAAGTTGTAGTCGCAAGAGCCCTCGCGCCCAATTTTGGCGTCTGGTTCTTAGGTTGATGGGCTGGAAAAGGGATAATAACAGAGAGAGAAGCACGAGTTGAAAAGGAGGTTACGAGAGGAGAGAGACAGGAGGAGCAGGATAGAGAGAGAGAAAGAGACGATACAAGGCAGAGAGAGCAAAATAGAGGAAGGAAGGAGAGAAAGAGAGAGAGAGGGAGGGGGGGACGGCGTGAAGGGAGAGGGAGTGGGGGGGAGGGAGGGAGTATAAGCGAGAGAGAGGTGGAGAGGGAGAGGGAGAGAGAGAGAGAGAGAGTGAGAGAGGGAGAGAGGGAGAGAGGGAGAGAGGGAGAGAGGGAGAGAGAGAGAGAGTGGGCGAGAGAAAGAGAGAGAGAGAGAGAGAGAGAGAGAGAGAGAGAGTGGGCGAGAGAAAGAGAGAGAGAGAGAGAGAGAGAGAGAGAGAGAGAGAGAGAGAGAGAGAGAGAGAGAGAGAGAGAGAGAGAGAGAGAGAGGGAGAGAGAGAGAGAGTGGGCGAGAGAAAGAGAGAGAGAGAGAGAGAGAGAGAGAGAGAGAGAGTGGGCGAGAGAAAGAGAGAGAGAGAGAGAGAGAGAGAGAGAGGGAGAGAGGGAGAGAGAGAGAGAGTGGGCGAGAGAGAGAGAGAGAGAGAGAGAGAGAGAGAGAGAGAGAGAGAGAGAGAGAGAGAGAGAGAGAGAGAGAGAGAGAGAGAGAGAGAGAGAGAGAGAGAGAGAGAGAGGGAGAGAGAGAGAGAGAGAGAGAGAGAGGGAGAGAGAGCGAAGTGGAGGGGGAAGGGGAGTGGCGCCGTCTCGATGCTGAGGTGCGCCTCGCTGCGCCGTCCAGCGCTGCTCCGCGCGGGCGTCCGGCGGCTCTTCATCCAGACAGAATCGACGCCAAACCCGGAGGCGCTCAAGTTTATTCCGGGCAAGCCCGTCCTCGAGAGCGGCACGCGCGACTTCCGCTCGCTCAAGGAGGCTCAGGCATCGCCACTCGCGCGGCGCCTCTTCGCAGCCGAAGGCGTCGCGTCCGTCTTCCTCTCAGTGGAATTCGTGACTGTGGGCAAGAGTAAGGAGGCAGACTGGCTGGCGTTGAAACCCCTCGTCTTTGGCGCCATCATGGACCACTACGCCGCTGGTGCGCCCAGCACAATGCTCTCTCGCTCAAAAGGCTCGCACGCTTGCTATGGCCTTGCCTGCTCCTTACAACGTGTGGGGCAAACCCACGCCTGCTCTCGTCGATAGGTGAGCCTGCTCTGAACGAAGGGGATGGGGCTGACGAGGAAGTGGACTCATTGACGATACGCGATGACGACTCCGAGGTTGTGCAGATGATCAAGGAGTTGCTTGAGATGCGCATACGGCCATCAGTGCAAGAGGACGGCGGTGACATTGTCTATCGAGGGTGCGAGGCGTCGCTGCCCTCGCGTAGCATCATGTGCACAGTGTGCCGTTGACACTATGACTCATTCTTGTGATATATCGTCCTGATTCTTTAGAGAGATTGATCATGAGCCAGTTCTCATTCCAAGGCTTGTGGATGTCCCCACAGGTTTGATGAAGAGACGGGCATAGTTGAGCTACAAATGCAAGGGAGCTGCGCCGGCTGCCCTTCATCTTCGGTGACACTTCAGGCGGGCATCGAAAACATGCTGCGCCATTACATACCTGAGGTGAAGGAAGTCAGAGACGTCGGGAATGATGCCTATGAGCTTGATGAGAATGAGGGCTTCGAGGTTAGCAGGCGAATGACACAGCCTTTGTTCGCCGATGTATTTCAAGACCCAACTATTGTTTATGGCTCGGCCCTTCTGGAGGAACCGTCCGGCTTGTGCGCACTGTACAATTTGCACTTTGTGCGCTCACCCTGAAAATGTGATGCTGCTTCAGGTGAACATGATGGACATGGTGAAGACTAAGCCTCCACCCTCGAAATGAACTTCCCTAGAGACCCCGCTTTGGGTGAGTGCTACCTCATGCTATTCTGAGGTAGCAGTGGATCATTTGCCTTCTTGCGATCGGTATGCTCTCCGAGATGGGAGTGAGAGGGATCGTGCCCTCACTTCTTGCCCCTCGTTTATTCATGCATGTCTGAACGCATGCCAACCACATACGTTGGCAAGCAAAGCTAAGAACACACATCTTTGCGCACGGCGTCTCGCGCATTGCTCCCCTCCCATGTGACGGGGTAAGTAGGTCTGGATTTGTTTCGCTTAAGTGATCTGACAGGTGCCTTGGCAGCAACTGCTTTCCTATTATTGTGTTTGTGCGTGCACTTTTCCGCGGCCATGGTCTAGGCGCAATAGCAAAGGGTGGAGACAGAAAATTACATCTGAAGATTCTGGATTCTGGCTACTACTGCTAGCTATGGGGGACCCATCACACTCACGGTGAGGACTCACGCCATCGCCTATACCCCAAACACTTACTCCCTTCACGCTGCCCCCATCATCCTTCATTCCTCACTGTGACAAAAATTCTTAGCGCGGCGCCTTGGCACAACCTTTCGGCAGCCACGCCCACGTCCCTTCCCACTCCTTCCACCTGCCTCATGGCTCGTCACCTCGTGCACTATATAGGGGTTGAGTGTATGGGGTCAGTGGCAGGCGGCGTGTAACGATCCCGAGTACGTGGTCTAGTTCTCTCCCCCCTCCTGCGCGCAACCTGCAGCCTGCGCCATCGCACCCCGTGTGGCGTGGCCCTCCAGCATCCAGCTAGAGTATTTTATGTGCACTCGAAAAACTATCGTTATAGTTTTAGCGATGGAGCGCGCGCCGACCGCTCCCACCTCCCAGCCCTCTGCCGCCACGACGCCCCAACGGGGCCGACCCAAGCCACCGGAGCCCAAGCGCTCGCAACTCTCAGCCCCTCCCGATCAGGACGTCGAGATGGCGCCACCTCCCTCGGCCTCCCAAGCAGCCACACAGCCAGGGAACAGGCAGAGTCCTGTTCCCTGGTGCAGACCAGAGCCAGGGCAATGCCCTGCCACAGGCCTCCCTCGACTCGCCACCCAACCAAGGACTCCCCATGGGGGCTGGCAGCACTGCTGCCACCCCCATGGCGGCAACTCCTACCATCAGTGCACCCCTCGTGGGCGGGCACTTGACACAACAAACAATCTTGGGGGCTTTTGCGCCCTCCAACCAACAACCAACACATGTACAAAAATCGTACGCAGAAGCCGCTCAGAAGGGACCCATGGGGAAGAACCCAATGCAGCATGACCAGAAGCAACCAACCCCACAGCCACAGCAGCCATCGCGCAAGCGGGCCGATCCCCAATCGGATCCAAAGCCGATTGTAAACAACAACACACAACTTGCTCCCCCCCCTCTTGATGAGGAGGAAGAGCCTGAAGACACCCGCGCACGCCACCGCCTGAGTGCTTGTGCCAGCCACCAGCTCCCAAAGCCCTCCTCCTCCCCTGCTCTCCCTCAGCACCCAGCCTCCCCAAGCCGACCAGCCTCGCCCCGCGCGCCCCGTCTCCCCGCCGCCTGCCCGCTCATTCCCCGCCGCCTCCCAGCCCGGCCCCCCATCCCCGCATTCCTCACCCCTTACAACCTCCACTCTCCCTTCCTCCTCTCCAAGCTGTTTGCCACCACCCAGGATTCCCCCACAGTGCCCCCTCCCGCTGCTTGGGCCCTCCCCGCCTCCGCCGCGACTCGCCACCCTCACCCCCAGCAACGCGCACGCCCCTCTCCCCGTCCCGCCGTCCCGGAATCCCTCCCCGCCGCCCCTCATCCCCAACTCTCGCCGCCCATCCCTTCGCCCTCGGAGGGGCCGCCGTCGCCTCTCGCCCCGCCCTTTCTCTCTTCTCCGTTTTCTTTTCATGTCCCCGCGCGGGGGAACTCCCCCTTCCGCGGGGGGGAAGTTGGCCCGCCCCTGACGCTCCCCCTGCCTCCCTCTTCTGCACTGCTCGTCCCCCCGGTCTTCTCTTCTTGCAGTGGGGGGGGTGTTGCGTTAGGGGGAGCGCGCGAACGCCCTCCATGCCCGACGACACGCTCTATTTTTAGAACGTGTCTACCCTCCCGGCGCCCCGCCCTCTTCCCTCTCCTCCCTCGCACCGCGCCCGCATGCAGCCGAGATCCCTCCCTTGCCCTTTCCTTTGTAACTCCGGTCCCCCCCTTGTTTCCTTGGCCAGTGGGGTCGGGGGTCTTCCCGCGCCCCGCCCCCTCCCCGACCCGCCAGTGCCCCGTTCCCTTCGTCCATATCTTCTATCCTTTCCTTTGTTCCTATAGCTGTTCGCCCCCCCCCCGTTTTCTCCGTGTCTTTATCCTCCGTCTTGGTTCTCTCAGCGCCAGTGCTCCGAAGCACCCCCTGTCCCCCGGTTCCTCTGTCTTCTCTGTGCGTCCCCGTCCATCGCGTGTCGCTATGCAGACTGGTAACTGGTACTCTTCATGTCACGCCGAGCCCCAAACCACTCTCACTCCTCACTCACAGTTCCCACACTCCCACGCACACAATCTCACATCAGACTCAACACCACCTTCCAATCCACAGCCAGCTCCAGCCACTGACCCTCCAGTCGGTGTCCTCGAGCAACAATACCAAACTCAAGGAGCGGGGGTGAAAAAGAACTGGACCTTAGGTTGCACCTTCTTGGCGCAAGAGGCAGACATCAACCCGAGCGCAAATAAGCCATACCGCGAGCGAGCTGCCAGCACAGATTTCGGCATCTCGGGATGCATCGTGAGAGCGTCGGCCACACATGACACGCTTGCGCTGGCCAGCGAGGGCGTGGTGTCCGCTTCGGCTGGTGAAGATGCTGCACCACATGTCACTTGAACCACTACGCTGCCAATCCTCGACGTCAGACCACATTGGCTAATGCAGCTCACCTACACACTTCGGCGCGCACACTTCAGCGCACGGCACTTTCCCGGGGGACGGCGCGTTTGCATGCAGCGCGGCCCATCAGTCTCGGTTGTGGCCTTTCTCCTTGAGCCTTTCATGCCTCTTCAGCTTCGCCAGTAGTCGATTCCGTACTTGCCGGCATTCCCGAACGGTGTACAGGTGGTTATAGACCTTGGCGCGCGGCCGGCGCGCAGGAGTGAGGTCGATACGCCCATCTTTGCACTTTGGCGACGCGTACTGCGCCTTTGCGGTCTCGTTCGCCATGCACTCTCGGTCGACCCAGCATTTGCGCACGAAGGTGTTAAGCCTCGTCCTTGCCTCAGAGGTGGCCCGGAGAGCTGCCAATGCTTCGTCCGTCACATCGTTGCGCGCCGCAGCAAGCGACTTTTCAAACCTTGCAACAGCTCGGTCATAGAGCGCGTGGTCACCAGCCGAGAGTTCACGCACCATCGCCCGGCAGCGAGGCAGTGCGGGGTCTGACTCGCCACAGAGCTGGCTTGCGGTGGTCATGCGTTGTGGGTCGTTAGACGGCTCATACACATTCTGGAAGCGGACGTGCGTGCTAGAGAGCCAACCGCCCGAGAGCTTGGCAGCAAGGAGCGCGAACTCGTCGAAGCGATCGGAGGGTCCCACCAGGTCGGCAAGCCGGAATATGTGATCTATCCGTTTCTCCTCAGCCACACTGAGGGGCCTGCAGGTGGTGAACGGGTTCGAGCCGTACACCAATATACGTGACTGGATATTGCATGGGATGGTGGATACGTTCATGGGTATACGCCCTGCAAAGCTGGCAGGCCAGAGAAACCATGAGACGTAGAACGAGAACGGCTCACGCACCCGCAACACCACCTTGATCCCGGTGCATCCTCCGGCGACGGGCAGGGCGAGCCGTCGCATCGCATGAATATCTGCCCAGAAGGTGCGCACGGATGTGTGCGCCTCTGCGCATATTCTCGTGCCGTTGCGCATGAGTGCGATGAGGTCCTTGGACCTCCATGAATATCCCTTGTATTTGCAGCGCCCCTGCCAGTCGTTGCTCTGCAGCAGAGTGCGGAAGGTGGTGCCGCCGTTCTTCTCCATGTGGCGGTCGATAATCGCAGCGGCGCAGTGGGGCGGCGTGACGATGCAGCGCTCGCAGCCAGGCCAGCCGCCGTAGTGAGAGCGGATGTAGCCTTGTGGGCACGACAGATCACAGGAGGGGGCAGGGGAAGAGGGGATGGGGGAAGGCAGCATGGAGAGAGGGGCTGGGGTGCGGAGGCGGGCGGAGGGGGGCCGGGGGGGAGTTGATTGAGAGAGATGACCCGGGGGGGGCGCGGCGGGGGAAGGGGGCGGGCGGAGAGAGGAAAGGAAGGGAAACACGAGAGAAACGAGAGGGAAGAAGACATAGGCGCCAAAGAGACCACAAGCACAGACGAAAATGGACGGGATATATATTCTGAGTAAACTCGTGATTGAGTGTTCCGCCCTGTCATGGTCATGGAGGGAAGATGATAGTGGTACAATTTGATCTGGCTTTGGAATGCGTTAGAGTTTTATTGTTGTGCTAGTATATTACACAACAACACAACTGGTGGGACCTGGACAATATGCAATATGGTCAGTCTACACAAATTCTTCATTGGTGGCCAATGGGCTAAATAGGTGGCAAGCTGCAAGCTCATCCGCATAAGGCTCATGAAGCGGGCGGCGGGAGGCGGGAGTGTGGTCGGTGCTTCCTGTTTCGGGCGAGCCGCTTTGTCCCGAGCAGAGGCACCCGGCACCAGGCGTGCGCGCTGCAAAAAAACCTGCCTGCTGAGGACACCTTGCGCCGCTTCAGGTGGCCTGCATTGGGAGCCATGTGCCATGTCGTCGGGGGTCGCCTTTCTCGCGCCTCACCTCTCTGCAAAAAGAGAATGTTCACAACACCTTTTACTGAAAATGTAAAATGTTCACACACCTTTTCGGCTTTTCGACTATTTGAACTCCCCTCTAACCTCTAACCTACTTTTTGTTTTCGTGGTGCTTCTTGGCCCAGATGGGCCGTCAGGCTGATATCAGGTCCTAATATCATGATACCAGGTCCTCTAGACCTGATACACGGATATTAGGTTGCAGACTACAACTAGTATTAAAGGAAATTATTGTTATAGTTTAAGCGATGGAGCGCGCGCCGACCGCTCCCACCTCCCAGCCTCCCGCCGTCACGACGCCCCACCGGGGCCGCCCCAAGCCGCCGGAGCCGAAGCGCTCACAGGCCGCCCCCTTGACTGACAGTGATGTTGACATGATCCTCCCGCCCTCGCCTCCCCAACAGCCACACAAGCAGGGAACAGGCAGAGTCCTGTTCCTTGCAGACCAACAGGGCCATCCTCTGGCCCTCCCGCCTGCCTCTGCCGCCGCTCCACCACAAAAAAAAAATCTTCTTAAAAATCCCCGCTACACTAGCGGCTTGCGGCAGCGTGCTTGTGTACCTCCCTACTACCCAACCTTTACCCCTAACAACCCCCTCCCCCTTCCCCAGTTCCCTCTTTTGCGGAGAAGCTGGTTCCAGGGAGGCCGCGCGCGCTGCTTCGGCCAGGGGTTGGAGAGAAGGGGGCGGGAGACTGTGACTCGTCCCTTGATCTAGTTTCGTCCTGGGTTTCCCTCCCTTAACTATACCGCAGGACCTTTATTGATATCCGCCGTGGCTTCTACTAAAGAGATTTAGCTATCTTAGTTAGTTGATATTCCGTACGTCCAGACCTCTTGCCGCCTGCAAGAGGTCTTCCGATGTTCCTAGGTTGAAATCCTTATCCACAGTGTAAAGAGGGCTTATCATTTTCCGAATGTGTTTGTTACTCGGGGCGTGTAGCCCCATGTTCTCGCGTTGTTTTTTAAGCCTTTGAAAGAACCCGACCTTCGCCGTTACTAATAGGTGGTAGGTGGTATCTCGTGAGGATTGCTTTTAAGATCGATCTAACGGACCTACCGTCCGCGTTGCCATACTGAATATTGTAAAAGTCTGTGAGGATGTATCTCCACGCCAGGATACCTAGGTATCCCGAGGAGGGATGCGGTCTGTCTACCTGGTAGCAAAAGAGACGTTGGGCCGTCTCGGAGCCCGGCCGAAGATTCATCCCCAGAAGTCCTTCTATGAACTCGAAAATGGGCTCCGTCGCTATACACGAGGCTATATGGGTGGAGCTCTCGGGGGCTATGCCGCAAAAGCGGCACGTCGGGTCGTCAGCGAACCGATTCGCCGTAGCTATCCTCCTATGTAGGACGTGTTTGAAGTGCATGTGAGAGTCCCTTGGCGTCAGAAAGTTGTATTTGTACAGTTGCGATATTTGTTTCCATTTCCCGGAGAGGGCCGGTAGTCGCTTTTCCCACCTCAACGTGGACTTTTGAGTCTTCGTTTTCCTTAGAGCGAGGAACGCCTTGGTCAGCGTCTTGACATTTATATCTTCTAGTGTTTTCCGAGTTCCTTCGAAAGTGTATTCTTGGGGTATGGGATACGCCATTTCGGCCGGCCCATCATACGCTCGTCCCCACTTCAGCGGGGTGTATAGTTCGCCCGGTATTGATTGCGGGTTAATCCGCTCGTGGATGTCGCTCCACCACAACAAGGACTCCCCATGGTGGGTGGCAGCCCTGTTGCCACCCCCATGCGAGCGGCATAAACGAGAACGAGAACGAGAGCGATGAACGAAGAACGACAGACGACAGACGGCTAGAGTCCGATGGACCGACGAGATGACACCACACTCACGTCAACACTCTCCACACTTACGTATCCTTATCACGGGACGCACAGGAACCTGCTCAAAGACCGAACAAGGAAGAGAATGCCGACAAGAGAGCGACGGGGCGGCGGAAGATCCGACGGGGGCGACAGTTACCCACAGGAATAAGGAAGGAATCTTTCGAAAACCCTTAAGTGAGTTGATGAAGACCGAAGTAAAATAGCGCCACGATATAATCCAACGGCCAACACCTGAAGGGGAATCAGGGTCACACAAGGGGGCGGTTCCTTGCACCGGCGATACCTGAACGCGCGACTTAGCCTAAAAACGCGAGGAGCACGCAAGCAAGGAGGTAAGCCAGGTGAGGGGCAAGCAGGCGACAAGGGAGGCGACAAACAACAAAGGAGGCGAGGCCAAAGAGGGCGAATGTAGGATCCTGCGATGGTGACTAGTGACTAGCCTGCAAGGAGGGGACATGGGGACATAAAAACGCAAACAACTTCTAAAACAAAAAGGTCGATCGCGAATGCGACAGCCCCTTAGAGGATTTGGAGGGCACCGCCCTCGAATGGTCAACCATCGAGGAGGAAGCCGGTGTCGCGAAGCTCGTCCGGGCCCCAGTTGCTCCGTCAGGTGTCAGGTCGTCAGGTCTCGGCGACCTTACACCTCATATCAGGACCTAATATCAGGTCCTCATATCAGGTTACTAATGTTATAATATGGTAGTGTAATAATAGTAATGAGAACATATGGCATTTACGGTGTTATTTAGTTTTTTTACAGAGACCTCCTTCCTGCACTGCGTGTTTGGGCGTGTGGGCTGCTAGTTTTTCTAGGGTGGTGATTATGAAAGGGGGGCCCGGGAGCTTTCCTCACCCTACCTACCTCCTTGTCCTTGTCCTGGGCGCCGCCTGTATATATGTGATGTCGTCGTCGCGACTAGGCGATCTCCCGACTCTAGCCGGATAGTGCGAACTATTCTTTTTCCTTTGAAAGTTATACTTATAAATGGATGACCTTATATCAGGTATCAGGGGTGGTGGACCTTATATCATGCATATCAGGACCTAATATTAGGCTGATGGAGCAACTAGGGTCCGGGCAAGCATTGCCTGTTCTGCGGCCACACGTACGTCGGAGGGCCGGCAAGCATTCGGCAGCATCTGGGCAGGTTGCTGTCGAATCGAAACGTTCGAGCTTGTCGGCCGCGTCCGGCCGTCGGCAAACTGGCAGTCGAGGCACGCAGGCCAGATTTTCGTAGCATTCAATCCACGCAAAGTATTCTCTGTTTTCCCACAATTGGGATATGCCGTATGCCGTCGTCACCCGAGGATTGCTGCGAGCCGAACGACGAGTCGAACGACGGCAGTCGTAGGATGCAGCGACCGTCGGTGGTACCATCGCTTGAAGTTGAATTGAATTGGTTAGCTCAATTGCCGCATAGCCGCCCGGTCTCGAAGACAAGAAGAAAAGCAAAAAGGCGTACTATAACCTACATACCACATATCACGCAACTGCGTCTACCGACTGGGCGCACGTAGCCTATCTATTTCACTGTGGCCCAAGCCGCCGAACATAGACACAACGAGACTCAAGACTGACGATCACGACCACGGACGAGCATCCCATGAATGGCGTGAATGGCATGTTCTTCGAAAGGCGTCATGGTCTACGGCGAAAGTGCTCCCACCCGCCCTTGGAAGCGCTCTATCTAAGGGGTAAGGCGAGAGCATCTCATATATTGTTATGGCTCGCCTCCACGCTTGTGCGAGTGCACTAGCGTTAGCGCACTCACCGTCGCGCGCACAACCGTTTCTGTTTGTGGCATGAGCATAAGCAACCCTATTCCGAGAGCAAAATAGAAACGAAAAGAGGCGCGACTATTCGTCCCCGCTCAAGACCCTGTCTTGCCAGGTCTTTGAAGAATGGATACAGATAGCCGTCAAGCGTCAAGGGAGCGGACCACATTGCCTGCCGTTTCCTCTATTTTTCAAACATCATACATGATGCAAGAGCCCAGCCATGGCTTGGCCGAGCTCGATCTCCTCTCGCTCGCTCTCGCTCAAAGCCTCCAGATATGCCGTCCATGCTCGCCTCGAACGCATAAGCACAGCTTCTCCAAGCGCGTCACCGCGTTGGATGCCTCGTGTTGACTTGTTGCTGCCGTTATTGTCACAAGAAATCTCGAAGACGACCACGCGCTGCTGAGTTGCTGCGGACGGGTCTGTCTCGATATCACCAGCCACAGGCGTGGCATATAATCCACGTTGCCGCAGCTCTCGCAGCAGTGACGCGTCGTATGAAGCCGACCCGAAACGCTCGCAAGTGTGCGCAATAACGCAGCGGGGGCGAGGACACGTGCAGCGCCGTGTGAGAGCCTGTGCCAGCACGGCACACAAGGCGGCCGCGCCATCGTCAGAGTACACTAAATCTGAGCCAACGATCCAATCGGAAGAGTACAGGAGACTTTCGCCGCCACAGCTCGGGTGGCTGTCACTATTCAAGCTCTTGGACTCATCTTCGTGTTTACAGCAATGACTAATGATAGGCAATTGGTCGAGACGAGACAGAAAGTCTCTCCAATCTAGCGTGGCCACCCGCGGCACAGTCACTCCAGGAGGTAATCGTGACTCAGCGTCCGTCATGTTGGCCTTGAGTCGGTCAAAGGCGCCCGACTCGATGGTTTCCGTGAGACAAATGCCCAGGTCAGGTCGTGCGCAAGCGAGGCTGAGGCCAAACCAGCCCGTCCCGGCGCCGAGCTCGACGACGGTCGCACCCTGAGCAATCTGAGCAGGTGTGTACGCACAAAGTGCTTCTGCCGCGGGCCATACCACAGCGGAGCAGTGCAGGTACGAGCGTTGCGGCCCATAGTGTTCGAGGAGAGACCGATCAGTCGCGTCGGACATCTCCTGCCTGTGAAGCAGATGCGACGCTGTGGGCGCAAATATACATAGGAGTACTGTAACATATTTATTATCGATCGACTCGCCATCTTTTTTAAGAAGCGGCGATCGACCGGTCGATAGAAGTAGATCTGAACATCAGCCACTTGAAAGAAAAGCCTCAAATATTGGGGGTAGAGAGAGAGAGGGCGGAGGGAGGAGGGGAGAGGGGGAGGCCTCAGCACTGCTCGTGGGTCACTGCACTGCGGAGTGCGCTCGGACGGAGTATGGCGGCGGTCCGCGCGGCGGTCGCTCATCAGTTCGAGTGCCTCGGCTCAGGCCATGGCCACAGCAGCTTGGGGCTCTGTCGGTTGAGCCGATGTGCCATCATTGCCTCCAGCCTCCTCTATCTTGGTTGCGCCGCCCAGTGGCATCTGACAGGATTCCCTGTGCTGGGCGCACTCTTTTGCCTCGTCGCAGCCCTGAGCTCCTTGGCAGATGGCTGCAGCGACCTTCTCCCGTTGCATCTGGTGCCGTTGGCGCGGCAGGCAGATCGAGCTGCGGGGACAGCCGGGCTGCTAGTGAGCATATGGCACAACTGCACGACCATTGCAATGTCCGCCCTCTGCTTCGCCACAACTACCCTGGCAGTATGGCTGCTGCTGAAAGCGCGGTACGTGGCCACAAGTCGCCCACATGCCCGTCGCGAGTGGGTCATCTGGCAGAGTATGTGGCATCTTTTTGGTGCTGTGGCATTATGTGGCCTCATCCAACTTGCCCACATTGATGGGCCTGTGGCGGATGTGCATCATGAGGAAATCCTCGTCGATGAGGACAAGGGATTATGACAACACCTCTATTCATGGTGTCGATCCTTTACCTGCCGATCGCCACACTTGCGTGCTATTGCACTATGCTCTCTTCTCCCTTCTCCTTTTTCCTTCGTCCTTTGCTGCAACTAGCCAAAATGCAAAATGTATACTACTAGTACTAGTATTGATATTGTCGCTCCAGCAAAGAAATACTCCCAACAGACCCTATCAACGAAGATCTTTCTCGCTTTGCCCTTTGCGTACGTGCGATACTATGGCTCACCTATGGATGTGCGCGCCACAACCACAAGCTAAGAAGGAAGAAGGGTTCAGGTTCAGGGTTCATTTGTCATTTGGCCCCGCGAAAAACTATTGTTATAGTTTTAGCGATGGAGCGCGCGCCGACCGCTCCCACCTCCCAGCCCCCCGCCGCCACGACGCCCCGACGGGGCCGACCCAAGCCGCCGGAGCCCAAGCGCCCGCAAGCCTCAGCCCCTCCCGATCAAGACATCGAGATGGCGCCGCCTCCCTCGCCTCCAACTCCAAAGCAACCACATAGCCTGCACACAGCCAGGGAACAGGCAGAGTCCTGTTCCGAGCTGCAGACCAGAGCCAGGGCAATGCCCAGCCACCCTCCTCCCTCGCCTCACCACCCAACCAAGGACTCCCCATGGGGGCTGGCAGAACTGCTGCTACCCCCATGGTCCATGGTGGCAACTCCTACCATCAGTGCACCCCTCGGGGGCGGGCACTTGACACAACAATATCCATCCTCGGAGCTTTTGCGCCCACCAACCAACAACCAACTCCAGTACTGGAGCCGCACAGCATGGATCCAAAGGGAAGAACCCAGTGCCAGTGCAGTTGGCTCAGATGCAGCAAACCCCACAACCACAACAGCCCTCGCGCAAGCGAGCCGACCCCCAGTCGGACCCGAAACCGATTGTGGACAGCACCCCACTCAACTCGCTCCCCCCCCTCTGGATGAGGAGGAAGAACCTGGAGACACTCTGTGGTTGGTCGGGTGGAGCTGTGGCTGTGGTTCCCCCCCCTCCGCGCGCCGATACGGCGGCTCTTCCCCCCCCTCCGCGCGCCGAGACGGCGGTTCTCTTCCGCGTCCGCGCGTTGAGACGCCGCGTTCTCCTTCTCTCCCTTCCCCCCCCCGCGCGGAAGTTCCCCCAGCTCGCCCTCAGCGTTCTTCAGCGTCCTTCAGCGGAGTTCCCCCAGCGCGTCCCCCAGCGGTGTCCTCCAGCGCTGTTCCACGGCTCTCTGCGACGAGCCTCTCCAAAAAGCCGGGAGTGCCGGGTTGCCCATCAGGCTGCACGTCAGTGTTTTCATCGGGATCGTGGAGAGGACAGCGCCCCTTCCTAGTCCGGTGCGGCAGAACCATGCGTCGAGCGCGTGCTTCCATAGCGCTTTTCGCGCGTTAAGATAGTTTAGTCCATATCGGGCTTGGAATTGTTGCATGCAGTCTTCGTTGACTGCTATGTGCCAGGGGCCCCTCGAGGAGCGGGCCCAGAAGTCTGGCTCGGGGTCAACTCCCTCGAGCTCGAGCAGAAGCTCGACTATGGCCGCATAGACCGTCGTGTCGAGTAGCACTAGGTCGCCCGCCTGGCTGAAAGACATTTCGTAGTTGGCGTCAGAGTCTGTTTGTTGTTCTTCATTTTCTGATTCTGGGTCCTGAGAGGCAAGCCCGCGGAGGGTAAGGGTCAGTCGTGTCGCTGGCTGTCGTGCATGGAGGTGCCGCGGTTCAGGTTGTCTTGGGGGTCTTGGTGTAGGAGTGGGTGTTGGCTTCCTCTCCCTGTGTGGACAGAGATACATGATCCTTTTGTGCGTCAGACAGATTGTCAGAATGTTGTGCCCATAAGGGCCACCCGGCCGCGGGCCGCGCCGCCGAGGCGGCGCGACCCTCGTCGGGATGGGTGTGGCCTCTGCCATAAGGCATGCCCTGTGGAGTGCAGGTCCCTCCTGCCTGTTGCTGTCTCTCTGAGTCCTGCAGTCTGCTGTCCCCCATGGGGGGGGCCAGCATGGCTGCTGTGCATGGTGTGGCCGAGGCCACGGGCCGTGTGGCGCGACCGGGGTCGCGCGCACTTGTTCGGCCTCTGAGGGCGGACGCGGCCGCTTTGCCAGCGACAGGTCCATGTGGGCAGGGGGGCCGCCCTCGACGGGGGGCCCGAAGGAGAGGGGAGTCGCGGCGGCGCGCTCCATCGCGTCCAAGTATAAACTTAGTTGCATATGCGGCAAGGAAGATTACTGGTAGAATATTAGCCTTCATTGGGCCTTTGTCGATCAAGTTCACTAGTACTGTGAGGCTCATGGGTAGCACATTGAAGCGCGAGAAGGTCTTGGTGAGGCCGTTTTGCGCGCACACGAACTTGCCGACACCCCAGCCGACGAGGCAAGCGCCCATGAGTTTGTCAGCTGGCCACTTGTTCAGCTTCAGCCAAAGTAGATCGGCGAGGTCGGGCTGACCAGCATAGCTGCATACGAGGTGAGTTAAGAGCTGGTTAGTCGAATGCCCGGCCGCTGCGGACAAGGCGAGCAAGGACACGAAAGGGAACTGGGAGACAAACGCAAGGAGGGCACAGCAGCGCACAGCAAAAGTCCAGTCGTGGTAGGTACCACGGAGGAGACGGTCAGCATCGTCGAACCGATCTCTCCACCCCGCAGGCGGAGTGCGGGGAGCGAGGTATGCGGCTTCTCGAGCGCACGCGCCGAGCCCATCGCGAGAGAGGCGAGCAACAGAGTCTTGGCGAGCATCTTGGACCGAACGCAATCACGCACGCCCAAAACCCTGCCTTTTGCGACCAGTGGGCAGGATGTAATCAAGGATTCGGGTTCATGTATGATGTGTGTTGATGATGGATGCGAATGTGGTGGGCTGGTCAAACAGGTTTTTTTTGGGGGGGAGGGGCTGAAACATGACCATCTCAGAATTCAGAATTGAGTTTGAAACGAGGAAATTTGAGGGTTACAAGTAGATGGTAAAAAAATGGTCGAACGCGAACTCAACTCTTGGCTGAGGCCAGAGTTCCGAGAATTCTTTTTCGAATAAATAAGGTGGGCCAATCACAATCAATACTTTTTACCGAAAGAAAGGTCGATATAGCGCTGACGAATCGCGACGAAGCGAAATAAGAGAAATGAGAACTAAGCCCCCCCCCCGCCCCCCCGTCCGATCCCCGCTTCCGCCCCCCGCCCGGCCGCCCGGAGCCCGGAGCAGCGCGCCGCGCCATAGCCACGGCGCGCTTCTGGGCATCCAAGTGCAGGCGCAAAGCCGACGACGACGAGGATGGCGCCCTTGAGGGCTCAGGGCATCCCTCCGACCTCCGTCCCCTAGTCCACGAGGCCACAGGTCACATACCACGCGGCGACGCATCGGGGCCCGCCGCGGCGACGCTCAAGCAATTTTCGAATCGAAACGAGCCCAAATTAGACCCCTCGAAGACTAGGTACTCCTAGGTAGAGCTCTACCCACCCCGAGAAGAGGGCACTCACGGGCGGCGAGCAGCAGGCGGAGCCGTTCATACTAGTACCTACTCCTACTCCTAAAGTACTCTTGCTAAGGTAGTTGCATGGCTTCCTCACCCCCTGACTTCTTGATTTCTTTTTCCCTACTCTACTCTCTGTCTTCACAAGCGTCAATATCCCCTTCTTTGTCTCTACCCTCCCTCCTCCCCCCCCCGCGCGCGCTTCCCTCCTCCCTATCGACTCGATGCAGAAGGACCGGCAGCCGGACTGGCAGGACACCAACGTATGCGGCGGCGCGCGCGGTAGTGGCTCCTCTGCCAGTCGAGAGCGAGACATTGCTCCTCACCTCTCAGCCTTCCTCGTCTCAATCTGCTCACCTAGCGCGCCGCAGGTCAGCTTACTTGGCTCTGAGATTGACCGCAAATGTAAGGCTGCCGCCGCCGCTGGAGAGCCACAGTGGAGAGGGGCGGGAGAGCGGCCCGGGCTGCAGGTGTGGCGGGTCGAGCAGTTCCGCGTGGTACCATGGCCAATGAGCAAGTATGGTGCGCGTCCAACCCCCTCCTTTCCCGCCTTCTGCCTCCCACCTCCACACACGCACACCTCTGCCCTCGTCAACGCCCTACGCTTGCTGCGTGCACCACAAGGCTTGGGTGACCTCTGCGTGCGCCCATGGCTGCAGGCAAGTTCCACAGAGGAGACTCATACATTGTTCTCAAGACGTCGGTCTCGCCGGATAATCCTGACAAGCTCGAGTGGGACATTCATTTCTGGATAGGCTCGGAATCAAGCCAGGTGCGCTCCGCTCGGACACAGCGTCCCCTGTGACCTGCGAGCTCCAAGCCACTCACGTACGTGCAGGATGAGTATGGCACGGCCGCATACAAGACTGTTGAACTGGATGACTACTTGCACGACGGTGCGACGCAGCACCGCGAGGTGGAAGGTGCCGAGTCGCAGGACTTCTTGAAGTGCTTCGGAGGACGATTGACTTACCTCGTAAGCGACTTCAGAAAGGGCTGGGTAGAAGCAAAGATCATGCTGCGCCCATCGCAGTGGTTTTCACCGCCTGCACTTTGGAACGACGTGTAGTGTTAGCTTCAGCTGCCATTCCGCCGCTAAATCACGCTGTTTGTGGACTCCAGCCAATCGAACACCTCCCTCACCTTCTCCTACACTAGGCCGGCGGTGCGGCCTCAGGCTTCAAGCATGTCGAAACTCGCGAGCGTGAGCCTAAGCTCCTTGAGGTGAAGGGTCTGCGTGACAACATTCGCCTTCGCCAGGTGATCACCCGCATCTGCCAGCACCGGAAGAACGATGTCTGCAACGGTCATAGCAGTCTAGACCGGGAAAGACGGCGGTCTAGTCTCATAGTGCACGCTGTCCCCAACGCGTAGAGGTGAGATGCATCCCTACCCTCATACAGGTGGCATTGTCCCGTGCATCAATGAACTCTGGCGACGTCTTCATCCTTGATGCGGACGCGGCCATATACTTATGGAATGGATCTGCTTCGAATGCTCATGAGCGCTCCAAGGCAGCTGACATTGCCCACGGAATGGCCGCTGAGCGCGGCGGTGGCGTGCGTGTGATTACGGTTCCGGACGATGAGCCAGATGAGGAGCACCCCTTCTGGAAACTCATGCCCGGAGAGAGGCGCTTCCTCGGGATCAAGTGCGTCATCTGCACCAGCTGGGGCGATCAGGATGGTCGACCTCCAACGCAGCCCTCCGTCCGTGATAGGTACGCGGACATCAAGGTGCGTGACATGAGCGCTGGTGGCGCAGACGAGAAGGTCAAGGCATTCCAACCTTTGCTAATGAGGCTCAAGGTGAGGTTGTACGATGTCGAGACGCCGACATCCACTCGCCCCAAAATAAAGTGCAACCGCAAAAGGGCTCTTTGACGCGCCCAAGCAAATCTAAGGGAGTGGATTTCTGCCCTTGCTGCTCCCTTCATGTCATAGGTGGGATCAAATGGTAAAATCAGCTACACTCGAGTGGCGCGTGGTAGCAAGCCGCCGGCAAACCGTCTCAAGAGCGATGATGTCTTTCTCTTCGACACGGGATTCGAGGCCTTTTTGTGGGTGGGCTTGAACGCAGACCAACAAGAGAGAGTCTCCGCCTTCCCCTTCGCGCAAAAGTATTTGCAAGACTACCGACGCCCGAGTGTGTTGCCAATCACGAGGTACACCGAAGGTGAGCCCTCGCACGGGCCCATCTGCTCGAACCTTTTCAAAGTGGTGCGCCGGGAGGAGAAGGCAATAGACTGCAGTAAACCATGTCCACAACCCCCACACCTGCATCGCCCTCATCTCCATGTTATCTCACACTTTTGCATTCTGTGCTGCTCACATAGGCAAGGAGGCACAACGGTTCCTTGCCATGCTCGGTCCAAATGAGAAGAGCTGTTGCGCTGATTGCATCGTTTGTTGAAGGCTACAGGGTACTGAGGGAGCATCCTGGGTCCCCTCCCTATCGGCTCCCCTCGCCATCACCTCTACTTTGATGTGATTCAGGTCCACGACCATTGCAAATGCTGAATGCACTATGCTTTCGTCGGAATCTTTGTGTACACAAACCCATACAATAGCAAGCTCACTATGGTGTACTTGTACGAGGATTCACTCCCAAACATTGAACATCATGCCCCCTGCTGGCTGCTGGGTGAAGAAAGTGAGGATAAGCGACGGCGAGGGCCGAGGATACAAAAGCCGATGATGAAACGAAACATCTCCTGCATTTCGATGGCACACCACTGCCACTTTTTCCGATAAAGGAAGCATCCTATTTTTATTTACTAGTAGTACATAGAAAAGAAAAACAGGCAGGGTGGCGCGAGGATGCGGCGCGGCGCGGCGGTGGCTCGTTCGCTTTGCGCGCGGGCCTCGGTCGGGCCCCGGCTGTGCGTCGAGTTGGTGAGCGACACGATGTGACCAAATGGGTACATCGGCAAGCGACACCTTCTGCACGCGATGCGAGAGGTGGCACGCTCGCCCGCAGCGGACGGGCGGCCGATGGGCTTCACTCTCCTGCGGGTGCCATTCTTCCTGGAGCCAGATTACCCGACAGACCCGGCGTTCGAGGAGACAAACCGGACACGGCTGCTGCGCAAGTGGGGAGGGAAGGAGGGCTGGGATGCACAGAAGGCGAGGCACACGCTCAAGGAGCGCGGACGAGAGGTCGGTATCGAGCACTTCAACCTTGATCGGATCGCCTCCAACACGCTCGCCTCACACCGCATGGTGCAGTGGGTCACGCGCACCTTGGGAATCAACGCGGCCGAGAGCATGTATGCGGACCTGAACATGCGCCACTTTGAGGCGGGACAGAAGCTTAACGATGTCGACATGCTTGTGAAAGCGGCGGAGAAAGTCGGTGCGCAACTCTGCCTGATGTGTGTTGCGTGCGCTCCTCAACCCCAAGGCAACCCTGCGACTGGCCGCTCATTGCCGCAGGTGCTGACCCAAGAGCTGCCCGCTCATTTATCGAATCCAATGAGGGTAAAGATGAGATCGAGGCGGCCCAGCGGCGGCTTGCTAGTCTTGGTATCAGTGGTATTCCGACGCTTATCCTCGGTGGCAAATGGCAGCTCCCATCAGGAGCTCTTGGTGCCAGCACTCTCGTCGAGGTTTTCCGCAAAATCGAGCAGGAGGGAGGGGCCCCGGGCCCTCCCCTATTTGCCGGCGATCTTAACCTTCCTGCTAATGTAGTTGAGGAGACACTCGAGCTCGAGCTAACATAGATCATGTCTGGAGCACGTGAATCTGAGATTGGGCACTCCATGAATGACGGCGTGCCACCCAAAAGCTGACTATTTTTAGCGTCAGTCCACGTCTAGTGGAGCTGGTGCGACGCAGATGGCCGCCTGAGCAGCAAAGAGGAGTTCCAATTTCTTACTGAGCGCGCATGTCGTGGCTATCCTGACTCGGAAGAGTCTTCGGAGCGAATGGATCAGCCCTTGAGGGTTTCGCATGAGAGCTCCTAAATGAAGGTGAGAGCACCGAACCTTGGCGACTCCCTATGATGCGAGCGCTTGCGAAAGCGTGAAGAGCAAGAGGCCACTCCAATTAATATTATAAGTTACATGCTAGCCCGGTCACTCACGCTTTAAACTACTATTTTTACAACTAAGTTTATACTGGGTTGACCCATGGGGGGGCACGAGCCCCCCCCTCTCTCCACTCCTCCCCTGCCATGGGGGAGGAACCACCCATCCTCCTGGCATGCCTGATGGCTTGCCAGGAGGCCACTGCCCTACTGACCCACTCCCTTCCCCACAGGCTCGCCCCATTCGCCCATCCTGGCCCCTCGTGACCAGCCCATTGCTCCAACCCCCCCTCCCCCCCTGGTCGACAGGCAGACAGGTGCAGACTGGGGGCCCCAGAGGCTCGGGAGCGCCAGCGAGGGAGAGGCAGGGGAGGCCAGGGCCCAGCCCCAGCCTCCTCTGCCCCCAGAGCTGGCCTCCATGAGCCTCCAGGGGCCGCCAGAGGGCAGCTGCAGGCCTGCCGCAGGCGCGCCATCGCGCGTGCCGCAGGAGAGGGGAGAGAGAGCGCGGAAAAGGGGGTGGGCGCGAGCGAGAGCTCCGCCCACCGGAAAATCGGTAAGTCTCGCGCCTGTTTACAGGATAAGACGAGACAGAGTGGGCCGCCCACTCGGAGACACAGGAGGAAGGGGGGGAAAGATCACCGGGGGGTGGCGCGGGCCACCGGACCATATCTAAGCCCTCCACCCCAATCCCCCTAGTAGTGTACGGGGGGAGCCGCCTGATGGCGGGGGGAGGAGGGCCGGGGAATGGGGGTGTAGAGAGTATGCTACGTGCTACTTGTAGTGGGTAGTCAACCTACTTTTATAAGTGGGGGACAATGGGGGCCTCGCGCCCCCCACACACCATCGCGGACACCCCCCGGGGTGGGCCCGTACAATCAACCCCAGCCCCTGCCCTTTGGCAGGGGCAGGGCACTCAACAATCTGGCCCAGACCCTTCGGGGGCGCGGCCCGCGAGCCGCACTCCCACGCCCGCGCTGGGCCTGCCCTCGAGCTGACTCCCCCTCTGTCCCTGGTCGCCAGGCATACAGGTGTCTCTGGGCGGCTCCCATGGCCAGCGGGGCGAGCGTGGGAGAGGCAGGGGGGGCCAGGGGCTGAGCCCCAGCCTCCACTGCCCCCTGAGCTGCCCTTGCTGGCCCCCTGGGAGCCCCCAAAGGGCCCCTGAGAGCAGGCCAGGGCGCGCCGCATGGCGACGCGCCGCAGGGACGACGAAGGGAGAGAGTGGAGAGAGGGAGAGGGGGGGTTTTGCACCCCCCCGATGGAGTGCGGTTAGAAACAGGCCCCGTTTGCGTTAGCAAACGGGTAGGGGGCGGCCGGCGACAGGCGGGAGAGAGAAGGGAGCGGCTCAAGCTCGAGGAGAGTATCCTGAAGGTGGCACAGGCTACTCGACTCGCAGTCGTTTATTTCTCGAGAACTGCTCACGGCGCGAGCTGGAAGGGCCGATCCTCTTTGTCGACGAGAGGTTCCTCCCCCCCCCCCCGGTGCTTTTTCCCGGAGAGTCGGCCGGCGTCGACCGGTCCGCCTCAATGGGTTTTCCCTCATTTTAACTTGTGGGGAGTTAGAATGGGAGCCGGGGGCTTGCGAGGGGGGAGATGTGGAGGGGTGCATAGGTGTATGTATCTGTGGCAACAACACGCGCCAAGGTGTACGGGCAGGTGCGCTGAGGGCTGTCGTGTTAGTACCGGGCTAGTGAGAGTAGTGGTACTAATGCTCAGTTAGATTACTTGTAGTGGGTAGTGGTTCCATTCGCCGCGAGTGCGGTAAGAACATTAAAAGGTTTTTTTTTAAACTACTATTTTTACCCCTTCTTAGGGCGGTCAAACAGGGCTTTTAACCTAAGGGTGCAAATTCACCAAGTCAAGATTGAGGTTTCATCACGAGATTTTAGGGTATCCTACGGATAATAGGTATATTAGGCAAAATCAAATGAGAAATATGCACATTTTCGACGCCATTCGAACACACAGACCCGAAAACGTTTTCGCGGCTCGTGCGGAATCGACGTCGACAGGCGGCTTGCCTTCAGCTTTGGTCTCCTTTCCCTCAGGGTTTCTTCCCCTCCCTGTGGGGTCTCTCACCCTACCATGAGCCCCCCCGCGAGCACCCCGAAGGAGAGGCCCAGGAGCACCCCGTACGCGACGAGAACGGCGCCGCCTTGGCTCGGCATGAGGGCGCGCCCCGAGAGGGCCTGGTAGACGCCCACGCCGAGCACGGCGTAGCCCGTCCCCTTGTGCGCCACCCGCCACACGGCGCGGCGTGTGGTGCGGGTGCCGGGCGTGCCGCGCACGAGCGCGTTGAGCGGCTGCAGCAGAGCGAGGGCGAAGGCGACGACCCCGAGCGTGTGATGGGGGTGCGAGAAGTGGCGCCCTCGGGGCACCGACGCGACGGCGAGCGCGACGCCGGCGGCGGCCACCGCAAGCCAGTCATCATCATAATCAATCATCATCATCATCATCATCATCATCATCATTCATCATTATAATTAGAAGTAGTATGTAATTTTAATCAGAATACGCAATAGTTAGGCAGTATGTATGTAGTATATACTAGTAGTATGTATCGTCCAACCTTTTCGTCATTTACGGTTTATTTTTATATGGATAGGGATAGATGATAGACTGAGCTGCTATTGATTGATGTTTATTGATGTGGTTTTTTTTCACCGCGCAGCGCGCGATGCTGAAAATACAAGAAATTTTTTCGAAACTTTGGGGAAATTTGGGGGCTCGCCGTGGGATTTTTGAAAAACTTTTGCGAGAAATTTGGGGAGGGATTTCGCAAAACTCTTACCAGGCCCTAGAAGTATCGAGAAGCGAAAGGGGTGGCGGTCTAGGCCGCCGAGGAATCGAGAAGTCAACGAAGCATATGGCGGCGGCCTCGCCCATTCCCTAACGGCGGTTGCGGCCGAGGACGACGAGACGACGAAGGTAGGCGCGGTGGGCGTCGGGAATCTCCGGCTCGCCCTCGCAAAGAAAGCGGATGAACGGTTGACAGTAGTACGGCGAATGGGCTCCATCGCCCGTCCCATATCGCCAATTATCCGGATGGTCGGGACGAGCCGTATCGTGATCGGGAGGAGCGGGGCGGAAGGCACAATAGGCACAGCCGGTGGCTGTGGTCCATACACCGCCCACAGACGTCGGGCGCTGCGTGCGAGGCACCTTCATAGATGCGTCGGTCGGACGGGCCCTGGCGAATGAAGCAGCCAGGTCAGCATGCCCACAGTAGCGTGACATCGGGTCGAAATTAACCTTGGCGTTACGCCAAGATTCCAAATCCCATTCGGCACCCTCGGGATGGCCGAGGTTGTCCGCAGGCGCCGCGCAGCGGCGGCTCTTTTGCGATGGCGGTGCGTCGAGAGGTGGGAGTCCACCCTCCAACTTGGGAGGCGGCTCCCTGGTGTGGTCCCCTGGTGGGACTGAGGACTGATCTCCATTGCGATTATTTCGTTATTTCGAGCATCGGACCCCTGGCGATATTCGGACAGACAGACCCGGTTCTTGCACCCTAAAGAAAAAGAAGCAAAAAGAAAAAGGGTGCTACGCACGGGACTTCCTCTGGGCGGTAAACAAGCCCCTCCGGTCGTGATTATTCAAATTTTTCATCGCCTGCGCCTGCGGCGCGTATTACTGCGCTAGGCTTATAGCATGCTTTTTTTGAGCCACCGTACAAAAGTCAAAAACAGCTGTATGTTGAAGCACCTGTGTGGTCTCGGCGTCTCGGCGCTTTGGCCCGGGGCAGAGTAAAGTAAGGAATTCACGTGAAGCAAGGGCGGCGGGGAGCAGCAGACGGAGCCGTTCACTCAATGGATAGAGTAGTTTACATAAAGTAAAAGTAGCTTGAGCAGAGAAATGAAACAGACAGTTGGGCGCGACGCGAGTAGATCTCCCCCAGGGGGATGTGCTCCGGTCAAAATGCCTCTCCGCGCCGGCGGGGGGAAGGGGAGGGCGAGGGGGGGCAAGGGCCATCAAGGGAGATGCGGCGCAGCCCGAGCGGATCTCCCTCCCCTGAGCACCCTGAGTCTCGTAAGAGAAATCGAGGTTTGGAGGAAGAAAGAGAGAAGAGGAGAGAGGAGGAGGGACGGAGCCGCGCCCCCCTCCCCCTCCCCGCGCGGGGCGTGAGGTCGAATTAATCTCTGGGTGGGGGGCGCCGCGGGCGGCAGAGAGGAGAGAGTAGGCCGAGCTCGCCGCCGCCGTCCCAGGGCCGACCACCCCCCTTTCCTTTACGTCACCATCACGCCTCTCCCCTTTCTCAGTGGGGTCGTCCAACCCGCCTTTTCCCCCTCCCAGCGGCGGCCGTCCTCCTCTCTTCTTCCCCCTTCCTCTCGCCCTTTCTATTCTCTCTCCCGCCCTCCACCCTTCCATTCCCCCGCGCCCCCCCCCTCCCCCCCTCACGTCCCACTCTCTTGATTCTCCCCTCTCAACTCCACTTCACTCTCCAAAGATGCTCTCTGTGGTTGCCCTCGCCCTCCTCGACTCCGTGCAGGCCTTCTCGGCGCCGGCGCGCGTCGCCGCCCCGGCCTCGCGCTCGGCCGTCGCCAAGATGTCCTTCGAGAACGAGCTCGGCGTCATCGAGCCCACCGGCTTCTTCGACCCCCTTGGCCTCTCGGCGAAGATTGATGAGGAGACCTTCGCGCAGTACCGCACCGCTGAGCTCAAGCACGGACGCGTCGCGCAGCTGTGCGTTGTCGGCTACGTCGTCCCCGAGTTCTACCGCTTCCCGGGCGAGATCGCCCCCGGCCTCAAGTTCGCCGACATCCCCAACGGTGTTGCTGCTATTGATGCCATCCCGTCGCTCGGCTGGCTGCAGATGATCTTCCTCATTGGCGCCGTTGACTACTGGGGCGTCCTCGGCAACTTCGATGCCGGCAAGCCCGAGCTCGAGCCCGAGGAGCTCGAGCGCCGCCAGCTCTGCGAGCTCCAGCACGGCCGCCTCGCCATGCTCGCCTCGCTCGAGCTCCTCCGCCACGACTCGCAGAACCTTGTCGTGCCGGGCTTTGACGGCCTTGACAACCTCATCACTGGCTTCCCCTTCCTCTACAACTAAGTTGATTTGCCCGGGGCCTAGCGCCTCCTCTGCCGCCTGATGCACACCAGCCTTTCATCACGTTGCCGATCTCAGATGGACGGCGCTTCATGGGGTGTAGATGAGCTTCCTTGATGCAACAAAGTGCCTGATTGGAGCCATTATGTCGCCGCTCATGACTGTCGTGCAGATTTCGTTTCTGACTGTTGGTATCACGGCAGAGCGAATCATCTGCTTCATGTCCTCCGTCGCAAGGCATGGAACTCAAAAGAGACCGTTGGTGTTATTTGAGATGTTTAGTTTGCTGAGGTGGCTATGAGGGAATATTTAGGACTTGCTATCATGCTACTTGATGCGAGGCAAGACCGGTCGCCTAAGGGTGATTGTTAACTGTTTACTGCCGGAGCATGCATGCAATTGGATGCTTCCGACTCGTCCCTGCTCACCAACGCCTTGAGGGGTGCCCATGAGGTGCTTGGGGAGCCTCAGGGACATCCTTCCCCACACTCCCACCCATTTACTACACAAGAGGTCGAGATTGTAGTATGGAATTATGGAGAAAATAGGCCCAGGGGCGAGGCAGCCATTTGGATGCTTCAGTTTACCAAATAATCCATGTGTGCATGTTAGAAAGAGGTGTGCTCGGGAGGGGCGAGGGAAGGGCGGCGCGGCGCAACGGAGTGGGACTGGGAGGGAGAAGGGGGGGGGGGGGGGGGGATCGGAAAAAATTTGGTCATCTCTTTCTTTGCGGAAAGCGTCGCTTATATCGTTGAACATGTCTTCCTCTCTTCTCTCACCTCAAAAAACGAAACTTCGAAGCATCCATTTGCATACTGCGCTCCCGGCAGTAAAAAGTTAATAAATAATAATAAACATCTGAAGATTGCCGGACTACGCACCTGCTAGTTAAAGAATCTCCCACTACACTGACACCGCCCTTGACTTCCCTCCCTCCACCTCGTCCCCTGCCCCTGCCCGCCTTCATTCCTTGTCCATGTTCTCCGTCCGGCACTGGGATTAACTATCGTTAAAACGATAGGGTCATGGAGCGCGCGCCGCCCCCCTCCTCCCTCCCCGCCGACCGATCAGGACATGGCAGACGCCATACAGCCGCACCGACCTCCTGCAGAGACCACGCCTACCCAGGTACACGAGAGCCACGACGCGTTACGCGCCTGGAGCACCACACACCACACAGTCCACACCATTCCAGACGCCGCTTCCGCTTCCCCTTGGGGGCCGGCTCGCCGCTAAACTGCTCCGCGTTCTCCCCCCCAGCGCGCGGAGCCCTCTCCCGACGGGTGAAGGTGCCCCGGCGACCGCAACCCCCCTCCAAAATCTCGGTGGGAGGGCCCAAAACCTCAGAACCCCTTTTACGAGGAAATCGCCGCTGATATTTGAATTTCGCTAAAAATTTCTCATAAAAAATCGTCTTCGTCTTGTGTGGGGGGGTAACACTCACTCTCACTCCCCTGCTACTTTACTCTCTACTCTCTGTAGACTAAGAGTAGAGTAGTCGTACTTCAGCCGGCGGGCGGCGGATGCGATCGTCGGCGGCTCTGTTGCTGTGCGTGGCGGCGGCGGCGCTCGTGCTGCTGTACGTGAGCTTCAGCAAGGCTCTTGCGGTGTCAGAGGGGCAGAGCGATTCGTCGCTATTGCTTGGGAGGCGGGCCAGCCAGCCTAGCGCGCTGCTGCTCGCAGAGCGCCGGGCGGAGGCGGCAGAGGCACGAGCGGCCGCCGCAGAGGAGAGGGCCTCTGCTGCAGAGGCGAAGGCAGCGAGGGCGGCGCAGGCGGCGCGGGAGAGTGGGCTGGCGGGGGCGGCTGCTGTGGATAGGGCTGCCACGGCAGGCTGCCAGTTTGCGCGCCTTGCTAACGACTTGGGAGAGCAGCCCGAGCAGAGCGAGACCAACCGCAAGCTGCGCACTGCATACGAACGGGTTGCCAACGAGCGGAAGGAGGTGATGCTTGCGCTGACCAATGACGTTATGATGTGCACGAATAGGAAGACGTGCTGGTGGAATGGGGGCAACATCCTGGAGACGTTCCTGGAACAGGCGCGCCGAGTCCGCCTGACCAACTACGTTATTGTCACACTCGATGATGAGACGGAGACCTTCTGCAGGAACTTTGGTGGGGTGCCCTCGCTACGGCTTGAGTTGCCTGTGCCGACTGCGCAGCAAAATTCGCGTGGGGCCAACATGATCTCTACCCTCAAATACGGCCTTCTCAAGCAGGTGTGACATGCATTTTACAGCCGCGGGCACCAGACGTTGATGTCGCTATTGGCCACACATAGGGCGTGAACGAATGTGGGAACGATATTGCGCTCCAACCCAGCACACCTCAAGCCCCGTGTGACCCTTCCGGCAGTCGCTCCTCATGGGATTTTCTATCCTAGTAGTCGATCTTGACCTCGTCTTCTTGAAAAACCCTTTCGATCACTTGTATCGAGACGCCGGTGCGTCCCGCCACCTGAGCTGGCTCGTGTCTTGGGGTCTTTGGTTTACTCCTCAATGAATGCACACCGAGCCTTGAGCCGCCGAGAATCACAATCTGTTGAGGCCGTGTCACTCACCGCGAACATTGCCCACCCCTCTTTTCTTTCTAGACATCGAGGCATCCACCGATGGCTTCACTCACAGTTGGGCCCAAGGACAACTCGCCTCTGTGCACGAGCCGCGGATGGGTTGGGGTGCCGGAGGCTTGTACGTGCAGCACTTCACTCTGAACGTGGGCTGCGCGTTCTTTCGGCCGACACCCCGCGCCGTAGCTTTGTTGGAGCGAGTCGCCAACCGGCTCTCCCAAGCCGCTGCGTGGGATCAAGAGGTGCGGCGCGAGATGCATGTTCAATGCCATGAAGCCACCACTCAAGCTGCACCAAAGCAAGCAAGGCTGCTCCATCGCACTTGCCGAGTGTTCTTTCAGCACACAGCATGTGGCAAGACGTGAGCGATCTGCCCGGAAGAACGAGTCGTGACTGCGCACCGCATGACCAAGTTTCGTTGACTTGCCCGTAAGAGTGGTTCATTCGTTCGCCGTGTGACCAAATTTCATATATGCGCCTGCCCGTAACAACGGGTCGTGGTCTACGCGCCAATACCGCCACTCTTGTTGGGCCAATCGAGCTGCCGTCAACGGGCTGCCGGCAGTGTGGGTAACAGCTCAGACGCTCAACATCGCACGTCTAAGACCACCGTACTAGCCCACCACCTGCCTGATATTGCCATCAGGTTTTCAACCGTGAGGCCTTCCTCCTCTCACATGGCGGCTACAATGGCAGTGGTGTTGTTGTTCGTGTGATGCAGTACAACCAGTTCATGAACTCGAAGGTTTTCTTTTTCTCCGAGCGCCAGAAGTACTTCCCCGGAAAGGCTACGTCCCACGACGACATGCCCGTCATGATCCACATGAACTACCATCCAGATAGTACGTGCCTAGCCACTACCGACCATGAAGCCCTCGGGCAATCCTCCACGCAAGTCCTCGCTGCACTTCACATTTAGTGAATTTATACCTCGGCTTAGTTCCGTACGTCACCTCCCACAGTGCGCGCACGGTAATATGGCGCGCTCATAACGAAGCGCCTTCCTTGCTGTCGTAGAGCATAAACGGATGTTGTGTGTTATCGAACGCTACGTCAACGGCAACGTGGGTGCGTGTGATGCGCTGCCAGCAGGCGGATGAAGCGCCACTCGACACGTCATTGAGGCATGCCGCTCATAGTCTGTGTGCGAGGTCGAGTGAATGTGCATCGACAGGAGAAGCAAGATGCAAGAAGCACCAGAGCACGAACGATCAAGACTATGAGTTTGATGTTGATGAAGATTTCTTTGTTTATCCTTGGTGTCTTTTGTCTTTCGCCCTCCCTGTTGTGCTTGTACTTCCGCTTGTTTCTTGTGTGGACGATGTATAATTTTTCTTTTTGCATATTCAAGAGAACTTTATAGTTGGTTGCAATGGAGGGCGACGACACGGCTCTTCTCTCCTAAGGACCGCCCCCGCCCCCGGCCGACAACTAACTTCATAGTTGGTTGTGATGGAGCGCGCCGGCGCGACTCTCCTCTCCACCGGGTCCCCCGCCGGCGCGACTCTCCACCAGCCACCATGGGCATAGATGGGGCAACACTGTTATGAGGTCTCAGTAACAGTAAAAGCTCCAAACTGCCAAATCACTGAAATCAGTTGTCAGTTGTCAGTTGCTACGACTAATGCCTTAACTCTTTACTGCCGAAGTATCACCTACTTTTATAAGTGGGGGTCAATGGGGGCCTCGCGCCCCCCCCTCTCCATTGCGGACACCCCCCGGGGTTGGCCCGTACATTCAACCCCAGCCCCTGCCCTTTGGCAGGGGCAGGGCACTCATCATTCCTGCCCAGACCCTTCGTGGGCGCGGGCCGCGAGCTGCACTCCCACGCCCGCGCTGGGCCTGCCCTCGAGCTGACTCCCCCCCTGTCCCTGGTCGCCAGGCATACAGGGGACTTCTGGCGGCTCCCATGGCCAGCGAGGCGAGCGTGGGAGAGGCAGGGGGGGCCAGGGGCTGAGCCCCAGCCTCCACTGCCCCCTGAGCTGCCCTTGCTGGCCCCCTGGGAGCCCCCAAAGGACCCCTGAGAGCAGGCCAGGGCGCGCCGCATGGCGACGCGCCGCAGGGACAACGATGGGTGAGAGTGGAGAGAGGGAGAGGGGGGTTTTGCACCCCCCCGATGGAGTGCAGTGAGAAACGGGCCCCGTTTGTGTTAGCAAACGGGTGAGGGGCGGCTGGCGACAGGAGGGAGACGAGAAGGGAGTGGCTCAATGGCGAGGAGAGTATCCCAGGTGGCGCAGGCTACTCGAGTCGCAGTCACTTATTTCTCGAGGACCGCTCACGGCGCGAGCTGGTAAGGGCCGTTCTTCTTGGTTTAGAGAGTTCCTCCCCCCCCCCCGGTGCTTTTTCCCGGAGAGTCGGCCGGCGTCGACCGGTCCGCCTCAATGGGTTTTCCCTCATTTTAACTTGTGGGGGGTTAGTAGGCCCTGGCCAAAATGTCCAGTTTTTCTTGCCCAAATGTCCACCGGAAATGTCTCAAAAATGTCCAATTTTGCACCCAAATGTCTCAAAAATGTCCGGTTGCGCAGTTCCGCACATGCGCTATAACACATACGTATGTAAGTATTACGTATTATTCATACTAGTAGTAAGTAGTAAGTACTATATACGTATGAGTATGATCTATGATATGTGTATGTATACGTAAATGTAAATGCTATAAAAGATAAAAGATTCATATATATATATCCATATGCATATGCCATCTGGGATCTGACACACCGCTCACATAGTGCCACATCCTTCTCATTCTTGCGCGCATTGTTGTTGAAGCGCAGCATGATTGACGCCTGCAGTTGACAGTTGATCCGCTAGGGAGCTGACCCTATTTGGACCAAAAATAGAGTTCATAAGGGAGAACACACGCTCACATGCCGCCGAATTGCGAATTGGGACTGAGGCAAAAGGCCAGTCTCGCAGCGAGAGCCCAATGAGGAAACTTCTCATGATGAGTTGCCCACCACGCGAGCAAATTCTTTGTGAATTCCTCAACGTCCGCTTGGTTTCCTATGCGTATGCGTGATTCTTGGCATGCCACAAGATATACAGGTAGCTCTTCGATCAGACGATCGACGATACAGGAAATGTGAGAGAAGAGAGGCAAGGCTGCGAGCTTCATCACAAAACCTTGGTCCACGTTAGCATGTGCAAAGGAAAAAAAGGATGGATTGAAAGCGCCGACCGCCCTGTGTACTGATATTGACGTTCTACTGGTAAAACAGTTCCCGCGCGCATTTTCGCGCGCGCCACCCCCCAGGGGGCACCCAAATGTCCCGGGACATTTCGGGACATGTCCTTTTGACAAAACAGCCCCAAATGTCTTGTTGACTGTCCGGACATTTTGGCCAGGGCCTAGGGGTTAGAATGGGAGCCGGGGGTCTGCGAGGGGGGAGATGTGGAGGGGTGCATACATGTATGTGTCTGTGGCAGCAACATGCGCCGAGGCGTACGGGCAGGTGCGCTGAGGGTTGTCGTGTTGGTACCGGGCTAGTGAGAGTAGTGGTACTAACGCTCAGTTAGATTATCTTTACTGCCGAAGTATCGATATCGATACTTCCCGAGCTGTTTTTTCTAATGTACTCGTGCTAGACCTAATAGTTGACCATGGGCTCTCGCAGGAGGCTGCAACAGGTGCCCGGATACCCTCCGGTAGCTCTCCCACCCATATTGTAGGTCATCTTGCCACCTTCAGGGAGGGGAAACCCCCTGAAAGGCGAAGTATCGATTTCGATACTTCACTTTATCCCATAAATTTCGATTTTAATATATCATTTGGCCTTTTGCTTGTCTGGCTAAGGAGGGCAGGAGTAGCCGCCCCCCGCCCCCCCCCTCCTCCTCGCCCCCCCTCCCCCCGCCCGCTCAGCCCGACCCTCCTCCTAGCCGGTCTCTCGCGAGACTCGGTCGACCCCCAGGTGTGCCTCGGCCCTCGCATAATCACATCGCGTATGTACGCCTCCTCACATGGACAGGATTGGGCGCACGTCTGCACACATGCGGGCGCCTTGCTCCGCAGCGCGAACAGACGCATCGCACACCCCACCCGCACCCCCTGCCCGTGCCATTTGCCTAGAAGCCACAGTCTCCCGCCCCCTTCTCTCCAACTCCTGGCCGAAGCAGCGCGCGCGGCCTCCCCGGAACTAGCTTCTCCGCTAAAGAGGGAACTGGGGAAGGGGAAGGGGGTTGTTAGGGGTTAAGGCTGGGTAGTAGGGAGGTCCACGAGCACACTGCCTCATGTCGCGCACGTCAACTAACTTTATAGTTGGTCGCCATGGAGCGCGCCGCCGCTCCCCACCTCTCCCTCGGGCCCCCCGCCGCGGGAGCCCCCACAGTACCCATGGAGCTGTCGCAGGCGAAGCGACCGCGTCCGCCCGCAGAGGCCGAGCAGGTGAGCGCGACCCCGGTCGCGCCGCACGGCCCGTGGCCCCGGCCACACCAAGGAAGGCAGCCATGTTGGCCCACCTCATGGTGGGTCACAAACTGTGACAAGCAACACATCAGCACCAGACAAGAAGGGACACCCATCCATCAGGCATGCCTTATGGCAGAGGCCTCTCCCACCCTGGGGACGGCCGCGCTGCCTCGGCAGCGCGACCCGAGACCGGGTGGCCCTTATGGGCACAACACAAGCAACGGGATCAACACGCATCAGAAGACAGACCCAGCAGCACAACAACTCACTCACAACCCCACCCAGCGAACAAGAACCATGATGCGCCCTTGGACGCATGCCATCCCTCTCTGCCAACCACACCCTCGGACCAAGCCACAGCCTCACCACCCCCGCTTGTCCCTGCCGCTCAGGAGCCGCTCTCGGATGAAGAGCAAGGCAACTTCGAGTCAGACGCCACATTCGAACTATCCTTCCACCAAGAGGGGGCCCTTGCAAAGCATACGCCTCCTCCTAAGAGATCGCGTGCACAGATGGCGAAAGACAGACTCTTCGCATACCCCGGTACGACCACCCCCGACAGCCTAAAAGCGCTCTATATAATTGCATGGAAATACATTATAAAAGACTTCTATAGAGTAGACTACGAGGCTTACAATTTCCACTACATACCAGTCCTTGAATCCACGCTAACGAGGTTTGCCACCCTAGTTCGAGGCAGTACCTTGCCGGATCCCCACAACTCCATGCGAACATATAAGGCCGCTCAGGGAAGAAAACCAAAGATCAAAAAAACGACGGAACTCAGCACCCCCATATTTATCGAAGACGAGAAAGGCAGGCTACAACTCAGCAAGGAATTCGGCCTCGTAGCGAAAGCTCTCGGTTTAGCCGAGGAGAGACTCGCATGATGCGACGCGTCACCCCGCTCAGACCGATATTTCGGATGGGCGGCCGATCATAACTATGGACACACTGAGTGAACGCCCGTGCGCATTAGTACGACGACACCCTGCAACACTTTTTGTATAGACAGGTCACTCAACAGAACAGGAGGAAGGAGAGAACCTATTGTTGGGGACAGGTGCACCCCGCTTACCTCGAACCCCCCGCACGACCCGGGCCCCTAAGTAGAGCACGAGGGGAGTTGCCGCAAGGCAGGGAGTGGGGGAGTGGGAAGAGAAAGGGCGTGGCTTCGTGAGCGTCTTCCAGTGCCACGAGTGTGGCGAGAATATTTAAAAAAAAATTTTTATGTCGCGCACGTAGCGGAGATTTTTAAGAAGATTTTTTTTTCATATGCCAAAAAACAGAGCTTGGGGTTGACCGATAGGCCCCATGGAGGGGAATTGGTGCCTGAGAGGGTGGACGCGAGGCACCCCCCCATGCTGAACTAAGTATAAACTTAGTTGACGTCCCCTCGTGCTCTACTTAGGAGCTCGGCTTATGGGCTTCCAGTGACAGGCGGCGTGAACCGATCCCCGATGGTCTAGTCCTACTCTCCCTCCTGCGCCATCGGGCTACCGGCTGTTTCGTGTTTCCTTTTTGTTTGTCTTTGTGTCGGGTTTTTGGTTTTTGCGGGAACTCAGAGTGAACTGAGAGAGTCAAAGGGGCACAGGGGCGCGGAGAGGCGAGCTGACTGGCGACAACAGTCGGGCACAATCAAGAACAATGAGTCTGCCCCTACTAAGAAGTCTTTTTACATCCGATGCAGAAGCATGCGATGGGATGCACGAGTTGCAAAATAGGTTGCTGGGCAAGATACACACATAGCACGATGCACGGAGGTTTACGCACACCTTGCAACGAGGCGCTCATCATGCCAAAATATACAGCCGAATCGGCAATCTTTGAACACGAGGAACGACGCCGATGGGAAGGACTAGCAACGATGGAAAATCAAAGAATACGTCCCATCCTAGCTGCTCGTCTAGACACACAAGGTGCTACAAAAGGTGCTAGCCTTAGACTTGCCTCGACTCTAGACGCCATGACTTTTTGCGCAGTCCATCTACTAGAGCGCTTGGGGCCTCATGACGTTCAGCGCGAGCAGCTTGTCCTCGTACTGGTTGCGTATGCGCTTACCGTCCGGGTCGAAGGGCGGCTTCAAAAAAAGCGTGGCGGGCATGGGCGGCATCAGTCGGCTGCTCACCGCCCAGTTACCGGCGTGCAACCACGTGGGCGTAATCTTGGGGAGATCCTTTGGGCACTCCACATAGCCGATCGCGATGGTCCTGCCGAGGGTGTGGCCGAAAGCGGTAGACCTCACATGCCCGACACACTCGCCGTTGCGCAACATCGACTCTCCACCATGCAGCGGTAGTGCAGCGCCGGCGGGCCCGCCCGGGGCGTCGAGTACGAGGGTGACGAGCCGTCGCTGAAGACCGGTCTTGCGCTGCTGACGTAGCGCGTCTCCGCCCATAAAGCGCGGCACGTCTTCACGCTTGAGCTTTGGCACTGTGGAGAAGCCAATGCCCGCCTCCATTGGGTTGTCTGCAACACCCAAGTCGGAGTGCCAATGGCGATATGACTTCTCGGCGCTCAGCGAGTCCAACGCAAAGTATCCGGCGTCACGAACCGGAACGCCCGTCTCCTGACAGAGCTCTTCGCCCGCTGCGCGGACTGCTTCGTAAACACGCGCCGCGTCCGCCGCGGGAAGATGCAGCTCAAAGCCTAGCTCGCCCACAAATGTCAGCCGCAAGCAACGCACGCCACCGACGCCCATGACAGCCACCTCACGAGCTGTCGAAAAGGGGAACGCGTCTAGATCGTCGATGGCATGACCGTCGACAAGGGGGCTGAGCAGCGCGTGCGAGAGTGGACCCTGCACCGAAAGTATAGCACGCTGCTCGGACACGTCGGTTAGTGCGACGTCGGCGACGTCGAAGCCACCCGCCTCGAGCGCCTCGACAATCCAGCGCAAGTCGCGTGACTTGGTGGCCCCGCCGGTAACAAGGTACCATGCGTCGTCCGCGAGCTTGGTGACGGTCATGTCGGCCTCGACGCCACCACGGACGTTGCACAGCGGCGTGTAGGTGACCGAGCCGGGCCGCTTGGCCTCGAGGTCAGCGGCACAAAGCCACTGCATCGCCGCATCGGCCCGTGGCCCGCGCAGCTCAAGCTTGCCGAAGTAGGACGTATCGAAGAGCGCTGCACCCACCCGCGCGGCGCGGCACTCCTGGGCGACGAACTCGAAGGAGCGCGACCAGTCAAAGGTGAGCTCACCTTCGAGGAGCTTGTTGTACAGGTGGGCCTCGTGCGCGGGCACGTGATCGGGAGCGCCCTTGCCTAGCCTCCAGCCCGAGCCCGGTGGCGCGTATGCTCCATAGTAGTCGTAGCGCGCCGCAGGTAGTGCGGATAGACCGACGGCGCTGCCCTCGAACCAGCCCGGCCGCTCAAAGCCGTGACGTGCCTGATACACGCAGCCGCGGCGAGCAAGACTCTTGTGCAGCGCGGAGATGCGCGCGCCTCGGCCGGCTAGCGGTTCGTCTGATGGGTAGACGATGGCATATGTTTTGGCGTACGACTCGTGCGTGCATTGGCGCACCCACGATTTGTCGGCGGCGGTATCGGGGTGAAAGCGCGCGGGGTCGTAGGAGAAGAGGTCGATAGAGGGAGCGCCTAAGGCGATCCACTCGGCAAGCTGCTCTGCGATGCCACCCGAGAGCATCATGCCCATCGAGTTGAAGCCGCATGCCTGCCAGAAACCGCGTACGCCCGGCTGCGGCCCGACAATCGGCTTGTGGTCTGGGGTAAATGCCTCGGGCCCGCACACGGTGGAGGCGATGCCCACGTGCTCGATCGGCGGGCAGCGGCGAAGATGGCCCTCAGTATTTTGGAGGAACGTGTCCCAATCCAGCTCGAAAAGCCCGAAGGCGAAATCCGTTTGTGGCTCGGGCCAGAACTCGGGATTCTGCTCGTAGCCGCCAATGGCAAGCGCCGCTCCTTGTGTCTTCAGGTAGATCGAAAGGTCGTGGTCGCGCACGTTGGGGAGGCCACCATGCATCCCGTACGCGGCCAGACTCTCAGTGACTACGTACGCGTGCTTCATCGCGAGCAGTGGTAGGGGCGCACCAACCGAGGCGCTCAGCTCAGCCGACCAGCTGCCACACGCGTTGACAACATGCCGCGTTGCAATGCGTTGACCGCATTCGGTCGTCACGCCGCACACACGACGCGCTTGCGCGCCATCGAGGGCGGTGAAATGCTCTGTCTCAACATCAGCGACACGCACGCCTTCCACGATCATAGCGCCGAGCGTGCGTGCTGCGCGCGCGTAGGCGTTGGTGAGACCAGCGGGGTCAAGTGTGCCGTCAGTCGGCGAGTGAAGTGCGCCGTACACGTCGTCCACGTTGAGCAAGGGGTGGATGAGCTTTGCCTCTGCAGGCGAAATTACTGCCGCCTCGACATCGTAGCGCGCACCCAGCTGCGCTAGTCGCTCGTACTCGGCAAGCCGCTCTCTGTGACACGCGATGAAGAGGCCACCGTTCTGTGTCCACGCTTCACCCTCGTGCTGCAGCTCAAGCGCGAGCTGCCGTGTGCGCCCATGGAGCTCAATGTCGACGTACGATGGCCTGAGCCGCCAGAGCATCCCGGCGGTGTGCCAGGTTGTTCCCGCCGTCAGTGAATGCGCCTCGAGCAGCAGCGTTGCCAGTCCCTGCCGCTGGAGGGCGAAAGAGAGTGCGGCACCCACCACTCCGCCGCCAACCACCACCACATCGTACTGCTCTTCAGCAAGCGGCCTGGATGAGAGGGTGCGTGCGTGCGCGCCGAGTGGTGTGCTTGTTTGGCGGCATGCAGCGCTGGGGGAGGCGGAGGAAAGAGACGAGGAGGTAGAGACCGGCAGCGAGGTGACGGAGAGCGAGCGCGAGTGGGAGACGGAGGGCGGGTAGGTCGAGGAGCGGCGAGAGGAGGAAGGATTGGAGGGCCGTGCAAGAGCAGAGGAGAGAGGGGTGTGAGAGGAGGGGAGAGGGGTGCAGGAAATCGGAGACGATCGAGGAGAGGAGGCAGGTGATGGCAGATGAGAGAAGGGGCGGAAGAGGCGACATGAGGAAGGGGAGAGAGGGGAGGAGAGGAGAGAGGGGAGGCCAGAGTTCGATGGAGGGCAGGGGTGGGCGAGCGAGGGCGGGCGGACGTGGGCACGGCGAAGGGGGTCAGCGTGGTGTCGTATCACACCACGCAGGCCCCCCATCGCGGGCGTGGGGAACGGTGGGCTTGGAGGGAGAGGAAAAGAGGGATGAAGGTGGGGGCGGGGAGAGAGAGGTGGAGAGAGAGGGAGAGAGACGATGGACGGCACGGAGAAGAGCAAGAAGAGCCTCTTCCCTCAATGGGAAACTGGATATTTCACATGAATACAGTGAGAGAGGAGAGGAAGAACCAGGGAACGCAGAGAGAGCGTGGAAAGGGGCGGGGGGGGGGGAGGGGATGAGCCAGGCGCGCGGGAGGGGAGAGGAGGACCTCGCAGTAAGGGGAAAAACAACACGATCTACGGGAAGAGAAGCCAGAGAGAAGGATATTGGTGTGCCACATCACACCCCGCCCCTCCCCTAGACTCTCACTCTCTCTCCATCCCGCCGGTCCGTCCCCCCCCCCCCCGCCCCTCGTCCCCCTGCATTTATAATCGATCTAGCTGAAGTTAGAAGTTAGATAGAGGCTTGCTCTCTGCGCCGCGGCGAGCAGGAAGGCCCAAGACCTTGCCAGAGCGCCTCACAGCGCATCTGGCGGGAACCCACCACCTAAAAAAAAATAACATCTGAAGATTCAGGCTACTACCGCAAGCTATAAAGGACCACGCACCACGCACTCACGGTACACGGTACCGAATCACGCCATCGCCTATACCCCAGACCCCAGAACCAGAACACTCACTCCTCACTCCCTTTACTTTTAAACTGCCCCCTTCGCCATTCCTCTTTGTCTTAGGTATCGGGGGGGGGGAGGGCGCGTGCACTACGTCGGGCCAAGCGCAAGGGGCGGGCCGGGGCAGTCCTGTTGTGTTGGGTATTCCTGTGGCAGACAAACGTAAACGCTTTCACGCTTGCTGAACTTGCTGCATATTACGTACTTACCGTGCCCCCGGTGGCAGAGCGGATGGCCGTTGCTTTCGTCGCACGACTCGGAGTGCACGACCCCCACACACAGCCCTAGAAGTAAGAGCTAAGGGGTGCTTGGAGTGATTCGATGTACGTGGTAAAGTGTAAAGTGTCCTTCCCACCCTTGACCTTGATTGACCCTTGAACTTGAACCTTGAACTGGTGAATGCTTGATGCTTGCGGATCTGGCATTGGTCACCACTGAAGAATTTGTGTAGACTGACCATATTGTCCAGGTCCCACCAATTATGGGAACGCGTGGCGCACTCGGCAGCCACGAATTCGATGGAAAGTTTTTCATTGAGTTCGTCGAGTCCATTCGATGATGTATGATGTGTTGCACCCCCCTCTTGAGCGTCGACGCGCGCGCTGGTGTCATGGAGATTGCGGTGACCTCTCGGCGGGGGTACCATGTTAGAACTTAGAACTTATGTGGCATCTTGTTAGCTAGCAGAGGGAGAGGGGGGAGAGAGAGGGAGAGAGAGATAGGAGTGGCGGCTGAGGGACCGGTGGGCGGGGGTGGGGGTGGGTGGGGTGGGGGGGGGGGAGTTGTCCCCCCCCCGCCCCGAGTTATCACGCCGTGAGCGGTGAGGAGGATGTACCCCCCCCCCCCCCGCCCGCCCGCCCGCGGGGGGGCGGGGCCTCTTCTCTAGCCTCCGGCCACCTCTCTCCCCCCCCCAATCTCTCTCTCTCCATCTCTCTCTCCACTTTCTCTCTCTCTCTCTCTCTCTCTCTCTCTCTCTCTCTCTCTCTCTCTCTCTCTCTCTCTCTCTCCCTCTCTCTCTCCATCTCTCTCTCCCCCCTCTCTCCCTCTCTCTCTCGCCCTTCCTCCCTCCCTCCTTCCAGCTATATGCCGCCGCATCATCTCTCCCCCCACCTCCGGTCTCTCCTTCACTTTGTATCACTCGGACGGTGCCGCCTCTCCACTACTCCCGCTATCGCCAGGCGGCGGCAGGAGGGAGAATGGACGAGTACGGAAAGAGATGAGAGGGAGAGAGAGATGAGAGGGGTTGTGGACGGTGGACGGAAAGGACGGGCGGAGGCCCCCTGGAAGAGATCACCACCTCTCTCTCTCTCTCTCTCTCCCTCCCTCCCTCCCTCTCTCTCTCTCTCTCCTCTCTCTCTCCTCTCTCTCTCTCTCTCTCTCTCTCTCTCTCTCTCTCCCTCCCTCCCTCCCTCTCTCTCTCTCTCTCCTCTCTCTCTCTCTCTCTCTCTCTCTCTCTCTCTCTCTCTCTCGCTCTCTGTGGACGGGACACACGGAAGTCCTTCTCTTCTTCTTTTGTGGGCAGAGATAGCGCTACCTCTGTTCTGCTTCTTCCCCCCCGGGAGCGTTTGATCCACACATACGAAAATGAAAGATAAACGGGACGAAGAGTGGGAAGACGACGACGGGGGGTCTCCCACTAGATTCCCTCGTAGAGTACTTTATTGTATTCTCTCTCGCGCGCTCTCTTCTTCTTCTCTTCTCTTGTCTTCCGCAGCTCGTCCTTCGATTTTCCCGCCCCCGTCCAACGAGATCATCTTTGAAAAGAGGGAGTTTTTCTCTTCACTTCATCCATTGGTTTCTGTAGGGAGGGTTTGAGCGAGAAGAGAGGAGAAGAGGAGAAGAGGAGAAAGTCTCCAGGTTGACCTCTCTCTCTCCAAGAGACCTCGCCATTGCAGTCTCCTGGGACTTGGACTGAATAAAAGCAGGGTATTCCTTAAGAAACAGTGCCAGGAGAGAGAGAGTAGCACAGCAGGCCAGCCGTACCCACCTCTGTCTCCACATCTCTCTGTCTCGCTCCCTCTCTCCCTCTGCCTCCCTCTGCCTCCTACCTCCTCTCCCTCTCCTTTCCTCGTGCCTCGCCTCTCGCGCCAAATACCTCGCTCCTCACGCCCACGCGCCTCACGCCCTCTCTCCATACTCTTGCCTCTTCTCGCTCCGCGCTCTCCTTCTCCCACCCCTCCTCCCACTCCTTGCACCCTCTAGCTCTCCTCCCAACCCTCCCGCGCGCCCTCACACCCTTCTTTCTACAAGTTTGTCCACTACCAGCTGCTCTATCTCTCCCAATCTCTCTATCTCCCCCTCCCCCACGTCCATCTTCTCGCCTTTCTCGCCCATCGCTCTCGTTCCACATCTCTGCACCACTCTCCCTGCATATCCCCCCCCCTCCCACGCTCACTCTTTGCCTGACAATGTACCGTCGCCCTTCCTCTGCCCTCATAATTGGCGGCGGCGTCGCGGGCGTTTCGCTCGCCTCCTCTCTCTCTCGGCGCGGTGTGCGCGTCACTCTTCTCGAGAAGGCAGGGCAGCTGTGCGCAGGCGCTACATGGCACGCTGCAGGCCTAGTCACGCGCTTTGGAGGCTCTCCAAAGCTCAAAAAGGTACACGTGGCGGCACTCGACGCGATGAGATCACTCCACGAGGAGGTGGAAGGCGGAGTCGGCCTCCACCTCACTGGCTCGATCCGCCTCGTGATGAAGGGCGACTCCGACCGGCTGGTCGAGGCGAGACAGCACCTTGCGATGGCAAGGCTGTATGACGATGCACAGCATCCCACGCAGCTCATCTCGGCAGACGAGGTGCGCGCGCTCCACCCACTACTTGACGCGAGCGGCATCGAATGCGGCCTTTACACGCCGGCGGACGGCGACGTCGACCCCACGATGCTTACGACGGCGGTCGCTCGCCGTGCGCGAGACGCTGGCGCTGAATTCCGCTTTGGTGCCGAAGTCGAGGCGGTTCGCCCGCGCACTGGCGGTGGCTTCGAGGTGCTGCTAGCAGATGGCGAGGCAGAGCCCCTCGAAGCCGACGCAGTAATCAATTGTGCGGGTCTCTGGTCGCGCAAGTTTTCCAACCAATTGGGCATGTGCCACCCCGCTTTTGTGATCGAGCATCAGTACGCAATCACCGAGACCATCCCCGAGCTCGCCGGTCGGGTGGGCGAGGGGGAGCGGGTGCCTGTGCTGCGCGACCTGGCCGGCTCGAGCTACGTGCGGCAGGAGCGTGACGGCCTACTTGTCGGTCCGTACGAGGACGCCGCCGTCGTGCGGCGCGAGTGGGCGGAGGGGCCGCCCTCACACTTTGCCTTTGACCTCTTCCCCCCCGCTCTGGAACGCATTGAGGGCTGCCTCATGCATGCGATGGAGCTTATCCCCGCGCTTGGCACTGTCGGCCTCCGCTCAGTCGTCAACGGTCCAACCATCTGGACCGGAGACTCGCTAGCGCGCTGCGGCCGCACACGTCTTCCCGGCTACTACGACTTCAACTCGCTCACTTACGGCGTCGCACAATCGCTCGCGCTAGCCGAGTACCTGGCACATGTCGTGGTCGAGGGAGAGCAGCCCTACGACATGGCCGCCGAGTTTGACCCACTCCGGTACGGCGCTTGGGCAAGTGATGATTACGCTGCCGCCAAAATTGTCGAGACGTACCGCCACAACAACCGGGTCACGTACCCACATGAGAACCGGCCGGCAGGCCGCGAGCATGTTGCGCATCCGGCAGGCCGAGGCGCGCTTTTCGAGGCTCTACGTGCGCGCGGCGCGATCTTCAGTTTCTCCAACTCTGGTGTCGAAGTTCCCCTCGCCTTTGCGCCGCAAGCCTGCGGCATTGGCGCGCCAAACTCCGCCTTTCCCACCTTTCATTCGCACGCATGGGCGCCGTACGCCGAGCGTGAGGCGGAGATGGTGCTATCGAGCGTCGGCATTGGCTACCTGTCTTTCTCTAAGCTGCGCGTCGCATCCGTCGCCTCGGAAGCGGCCAACCTGCTCCTCCAACACTGCACCACGAACGCGCTGCCCAAGCTGCGTGGCCGCTGTCGGCTCTCGTACGCCACTAGCGCCGCGGGCAGGCTCATCTCCGAGTTCACCATCACGCAGCTGGGGCGCGAGGGCGAACACGACTTCTATCTCGTGGGCTCGAGGGAGTACGCCCAGCACGACTTGGCATGGCTCGAGCAGCAGGCGCGCAACCTCGCGGCGGATGGCGTTCTCGACGAAGCCGAAGTGCAAATAAGTGACATTACCGACGAGATTGAAATACTGCACCTCGCAGGACCCGCGTCGAGCGAGCTCATGGCACACCTGTGCCCCGACGCACTCGACGTACCCTTCCTTCAAATGCGTGAGCTCGAGGTGTGTGGGATACCGGTGCGTGTCTTCAAGTTGTCCTTCACGGGCGAAGCAGGCTTCGAGATTCACGCCGCCATTAACGATGTGGCGCCGTTGTTCGAACGCATTTGCAGCCACCCAACCGCAACACAGCTAGGACTCAACCCGTTCGGCAGCCAGGCCGTAAACGCGCTGCGCGTCGAGAAAGGCTTCAAGGTGCGCACTGATCTCGACTTTGCCCATTGGAGAGAGGCTGGCATCGAGCCCTTCGTCGCGCTCAATCGTAGGGGTGAGTCGCTCCGCTTTATTGGGCGCGATGCTCCGCCGCCGGCTTGCTCGCGTCGCTCCGCCATCTTCCGCGTAGAGACTAGTGAGGCGCACGCGTGGTCGGTGCCGGGCGATTCGCCCGTGCTCACGGCCAACGGTGATGTCATCGGTTTCACCACCACGTCCGCGAAGGGCGCTCGGACGGGCGAGACGCTCGCGCTCGGATACATCCGATGCAGCGACGATGGCGCGCCACTAGCGGCTCCACATGATCCCGGCCTTGTCGTCGAGTGCTACGGCAACCGATGGCCATTGCAAGTGCTTGAGGCGCCACCCTTTGCGACGCCGGTCAAGCCCAAGATTGAACCTCAAGTCGAGCCTTGGCAATTGAAGGAAGCGGTCGCATAGCGACCGACACACCCTTCCCGACGCTTGCAAGTGCCTGCGCCTTGCAAAGTGTAGCATAGCATATTCTTAATGCATGGAAGTGCGTCCTAGTCCTAGCCAGCTTCTTTCTAGGACTGGTACAAGAAAGCAAAGTGCCTTTATCCACAACGGAGGCGCTTGTTTTTCTTGGCTTTGGCGCCTTGTGCCGGCACGCTCGCTTGCTAAACAGGCACACCAAGCCTAGTCATGGCATGCGATGTATGAGTCATTCTGGTGCACGGTGCACGACCTACATACAACTCCCAGCTATAGCTAGCTAGGGTATAGCGCTAGCAGCCAAAGACCAAAAGCGTTCAATTATCCCCATCCTTGCTAACACCTTTTGTTGTCACCTGAAGGTTACTTGACTCAACTTGACACTTCACATGTTGAAACAGCGACGTGGTCTGACTCCATTCCTTCGATTTGGGGCAGGGTCGATATCTCGTTGAAATCACGATCCACGTCTCACACACGCTCATTATATTTTTGACAGCATCGGATTGACCAACCTCAGTGTGACGTTAGCTAGTGTATTGATGCGGCGTGACGTTAGTGCTAGTGGTGATTGAACACTTCTCGCCTCAACGAATGGGATGGGGATAACTGAACGCTTCTGGTCGTCAACGTGACTTTCTAGCGTGGGGGTCTCGCATCTTTTGTTCATTCTTACGCGAGACTGACAACACCCTATCCACCAATGTCCTTACATCTTTCTTGATATTATCATCTAACAGAATCGAATTCAAATCATGTGCGTGATGTGGACAACCGCACATGGAGGCACTCGATCCGTCCGCGAGTGCGAGCCATACCAAATCTGAGAGCCCCATTGCCCACCTTGAGACAAAATGCACACCCAGTGAGAAGTCACCACGGCCGCGATCGCTCCGGAGATCCATCATTTTCTACTGTGAGACGTTTTCGCACAGACCCTAAGTGTTTTTTTTTGGTTTAGCAGTTCCCTAAGCAGTGCCCTGCAGTTGAGCAGTTCCCTGCAGTTGAGCAGTAGTTCCCTGCAGTTCGCCCCGCCCCGCCCCCCCTGCCGCCCACCCTTACCAGCCCCCCCCCTCTCCCTCCTCTCCCCTGTCACCCTCCCCGTGTTACCAGGATCGCGATGGACTCCTCTTCTGTGAAGCGTCCTATGGAACCAGACGAAGAGACGCGTCAAGTGTCACCTCACCTGTCTGGACGTCGCAACGGGAAGCTTCTGTGGGAGTATTGCACTACGAATCAATTCCCACCTCATTATGTCACTTTGCACATCACTGAAGTCCAACCAGTCCGCGTCAGACATCTGTGCTATGCTCATAGACGCTAGTGATTCCACGGAACGCTTCCTTTTTCCTAGCAGCCCATTCACGACATCTTGGGGATCCCTTTCGCCCATAGGAAGCGCTCGTGGTACTAGGAAGATTAAAAAAAAACTTCTTAATAGTCTCGCCGCGCGCGCGACCCTGCACAGTATCTACGCAGCCACGCCCGCTTCCCTTCCCTCCCCCTCCACCTGCCTTGCGGCTCGTCCCCTCGTGCTCTACCTAGGGGCTGGGTGTAGTGGGTTTTTAGCGGCAGACGGTGTGTACCGATTCTCGACGGCCTGGTTCTCACCTTCCTCCTGTGCCATCGGGCTACCGGCTGATGTGTGTTTGTTTTTTGTGCTGGGCGTCAGGCAACTGTGGTCATTATGACTAAGGTCTGTCGTCGGTTGGTCGGCTCGCGACTAGCGGCTAGGGGTCGCTTGGTTAGGCAAGACGCTCTGCTATGTTGAGGGCTTTCGCTACCAGTGATAGATTCGTGTTCATTACCAAGGCGCCTTTGTTGTTAGTTGAAAAGACGGGGGCGCAGGCGGCTTGCCTTCATTTGGTCTCCTTTCCCTCAGGGTTTCTTCCCCTCCCTGTGGGGACTCTCACCCTACCATGAGCCCCCCCGCGAGCACCCCCAAGGAGAGGCCCAGGAGCACCCCGTACGCGACCAGAACGGCGTCGCCTTGGCTCGGTATGAGGGCGCGCCCCGAGAGGGCCTCCTTCGACAAGGATTCATTGTGGTGACGTTGGTGAACATCTCGAGGAGACGAGGAGAAAAATAAGTCGTTAGCTAGCATTCTCGGAGCTCTTCCCGGTCCTCCCACCGAGTTTCACTCCTGGACATGCCCCTTTGAATTTACGAGAGAAGAAAGCGCGCGCGCGCCGCCGCGCGCATTCTGTCAGATTGACCCCTCGCGCGAGCGGTGGGAGGGGGAAAGCGCGCGCACGCGCGCAGTGGGGGGAGGGAATGACGTGCGCTACCGGGCAGCCCTTCGCGGTGCGCGCGCGCGGCCTCGCCTTCACGCAGTGCCTCTGGTGCTCTGCGTCATGTCGGTTTGGATGAAGACTGGAAAAAGATTATTTCGGGAGATCTTTGAACGTCACAAAAAGTCAGGTAAATCGGACCCCTTCGTTCAGGCTGACATCGCCAGCATACCCTCTTGCCAAACGAGTGGGTTGGATAGCGCTACCCTCATGATCCCCACGATCTTCCGCGATTGAACGCTTTTCCATGCGGTGGGGGTGATGGCGATTGAACGCGTTCCACGTGTAGGCTGATGGTGATTGAACGCTTTTCTTTGATGTGGGTGATGGTGATTGAGCGCTTTTCTATGCTGTGGGTGATGGTGATTGAGCGCTTCTCGCCTAACGTCAGTGAGCGGCCGAGCACATGTAGCGTTATAATAGGTGTCAATGGTCAATGGTCAATGGGGGCTGCTGGATTGATCCTTGATGTATTAAAATTGTCAGACACAACTTCTTGATTCATTCACCCCCCAACACCACCACCAACCACCAATAATTAGCTAGAGAGAGCTAGAGGTAGGTAGAGTCGTGTCGGACGAGGGCGGCGGCATGGGCATGGACGCGGAAGAGGTGGCGGGCGTGTGCGTGTGCCGGCGGACCCCCGGCTCCTTCTCGCCCTTCGAAGTTCTACAAGAGGACGGGAGGTGCTTGTTTGACAACCGTCTCGTGCTCCAAGTGCTCGAGGCGATGCCCGAGTAGGAGTCGCGCCATCTTCTACGTGGACCGGCTCTCCGGCTGTGAATGTGAAGACTGCACGGGGGATGAGGAGCATCGGGCACTTCTTGGAGCTTGGAGGGCCCAAAGTCAGCACATTGATAGGTTGGATTTTGATTTTGGGCTGGGTGTTAACTGAGTAACTGCCAAGACGTTAAGACGCTGGCTACTACTAGCTACTAGGAGTTAATGGTATTATTAGCTTGTTGTTAATAGGCTTAACCCAGCCCTAGCCTTGGCTAGCGGCTAGTGGCTAGCAGTAGTGGTACTCGACACTAAAATGTGTTTAATCTTCACTCTCCTCCCTTGGTGAGGCAGCCCCCTCGCACCCCCCCCCTCTGGGTGGGGTGGGTGGGAGAGGGGGGAAGGAGCGTGCGGTTGCTGTTGTGCCCTTCCCCAGGCCCATGAGCCATGAGAACCAAGCATAACTTAGTTGTTAGTTGTGAAAGCCCATCACCATCACTCAAGACGCAAGCCTAGCCACTACCACTACCACTACTACCACATACCAATACCAATACCACACCGAGCCCCTGTCCCTGTCCCTGTGCACCTCGTGTACCCTTGCTTGTGTAGAGCACGAGGGGATGTCGCCGCAAGATGGATGAGAGGACGAGAGGAGGGAGAGGGCCAGAGACCCTACATGGTAAATACGGTTTTACCATGTTCATTTTTGTACGGTGGCCAAAAACAAAAAACAAAAACAGTGTGCAGTCTGTATTCGTTTTCACTGTATTTCAAACGCAAACGCCCTCCCTAGTCCCTAGTGCAGCATGCAGTGTTTCAGAGGTTCTCGTGTTTCTAGAAAAGTCAAAAACAGGCCGTTCTTGCTGTGGTTGGAGGCTTCCCCTGCCGTGAATCACATCTAGGCTAAAGACCGACGTAGAGTGTAGAGTAGGGCTTCATGCTTCATGCTTCATGCTTCATGCTTCATGCTTCATGCTTCATATCTTCTTTCATGGCCGCGCGTGTGGAGAAGAGTTTTATTGTACAAGGAAACACGAATGCTCTACACGAACGGCACGACGGCCTCCTCGAGCGACAACAGCTCGGGGCGGCGTCCCGGGAGGGATGCGCATCAAGGTGACCAACTGCCTGCGCTAGGCACAGAGCCGCGCGCTTTCCTCCTTGTGCTCAAGCTGTCCATCTGACGACCATGGCAGGTCCTCTTCTTCGCCTCGGCACGTGAAGCAGGCGAGCCTTGCTAACAGTTGATGCCCAACTCACACAGTATCGCCAATCTGCAGTCTCGGATCCCATGAAGGCCGCGTGTTGCACTTCTCGCCGCCCCAGCGTGCTGACGCACTCGACACTCCAATTTTTCTACGCAGCTAATACATCGGAGGAGTTCCTGCAAGTGGATCATAGCCTCGACACTACCGAAATCCGCACGCTTCTCTTGAAGCGGTTTCCTGCCTTAGCGAACATCTTGCCCGGATGCGCCATAGCCCGCAATGGCGGTAAGTGAGCACCTGGCCACTTTGCCTCGTAGCGCTGGCTCGTCAGCCCATGCTCGCATTGGAATGAAGGCTTGCAGACTGACATTGCGTTGTGTTCCTGCTGCATTCCGTGCAGAGTACGTCACGGATACTCAAGATCTAGCCGATGGTGATGAGGTAGCTGTGTTGCCACCTGTAAGTGGTGGCTGATCTGCAAAAATTGAGAGCGTGGCGTTGCAGCACAGTGTTTCGGCACCCTGGTGAGCGTGTGGAGGCGGCGGTTGTAGTCTAGTGAGCCATCTGCCGATAATATTGCTGGCCATTTATGATTGTGCGATAGTCGGGAAAGGTTGCAAGTTGGTTGCATTGTACACATAACGTGTGTGTGCTCGTGGCACAGAAAAAATAATGCACATCAGAGAGTTCATGTGAGGTCCCGAGAAGATTGTGTGGAAAATATCAAAAAAAACTAATGTTCGCTTAGAATGTTGAAGAATCTGACTACATGGGCTCCAGGCACCAAGCACTCCTGCCGGGTACTGCTAGTCATCGTCGCTCGTCGCTCCTCGAAAGGGAACAAGGGCTTCTGGCTTCTGGCGCAGCACTTCAGCTCAATTTTTAGGGGAGTACATCCTCGAATAGACGACCAAACAATGGCACATCGAGACTGTGGTGGACTGGATGGAGCAACAGAGACCTTGCGTTTTCTCTCAGAACCTCACCAAAATCTTTAGAATATCAGCGAGGGGACTGAAGGAATGCGTGCCGTCGTGCACCCCTCGCCCCCGCAGCCCGCAGCAATGGCACCAGATGAAGGCACGCTGTTTGGCGACAACGCAGACCTCCTCGTCCCAAGGCTAGCCGTGTTCCCTGAATGGCCGACCCGCAATCACAGTCTCGGACATCACGAAAACGAAAACCGCGCTCAAAGCTGCCCGACCGAACGAACGCCCCGCAGACGGCGAAACTTGCACGGGAGAAACGACTGGACGTACGACGACACGACACCCGAGCAACGCCAACAAGAAATAGGTCACGCAGCGACACAGAAGGAGGGCGAGAACACTCGCTAGGGACAGGTGCACCCCGTCCAACCCAGCCCCCCTCAGCAACGTGCAACGTGAGCCCCTGTGTATAGTGTATAGCACAAGGGGAGGTGCCGCAAGGCGGGTAGTGAGGGAGTGGGAGGGGAAAGGGCGTGGCTACAGCAGCGAATGTCAGTGCCGCGCGCGAGGCGAGAGTATTAAAAAAAAATTTAGATCTCCACACCGCCGACCACAAGTGAGGTTGCGGGCTTGTGGCGAGGAGCGCCAGCATTATGAACAGTTCGGCGCCCACGCCGAAAATCCTACAAATATCGACAGGTGCTGAGTACAAGAAAACTCGGGACAGTGTTGCACCTATGCAGTAGCGCCATGCTCAGAGGGAAGAGTCATCAGTTGCAGGCCAACACCCTCAAGCTTTGAGCTCCCTTGCTCCGGCTCTAGTGATTTGGTTGCACCGTCAGAGCTAGCAAGTGCCTTTGTCGAGCTTCTATGCATCTTAGCAATAGCGACAAGCACACACGATCCGGCCACGATTAGGGCGCCACAAACGGAAAGCCAATGCAGGGCCTCCGAGGGCGTCACGATGACCTGCAAGATGAAGGACATGAGCATATTCGAGGTTCGCAAAGCGGAGGCAGGTCCAACTCGTGTACCCTTCAACCCGATCGTCAGGGCGATCTGGCCGCCTAGAGCACAAAGGCCTCCACCCACCATTGCCAATACGACATTAGCATCAGTTGGTATCGTCCACGAGCGACCAAGAGCAATTGAAGCTGGATAGGACAGGACGACTTGCCCGATGGCCTGAGCGATAAGGACAACTGGCCACTCCAGCTGCTGTGCTAGTTTGCGGACAAGTACCACGACCAGGCCGGCGCATGTTGCGCCAAAGAGAGCTAGGTTCACACCAGCGACCGAGATGGGCACACCCACGTCCCCAAATAGTGCGGGTGGTCTTGCAATCAGCACAATGCCGCAGGCAGCACCGAGCACGCCAAGAAGCTCCTGCCCTGACATCCTCTCGCGAAGGAAGAGCCATGCCAGCAGTGTGGAGATGCACGGCGCGACGAAGAGTAGAGCCGCGGCGTCACCCAGACTGAGCCGCTCTAGGGCCATGAAACTTCCAAAGATGCCTCCGTATCCCGCGACAGCACGCAGCAACAGCCACATCTTGAGGGGATAGGCGGCAGCAAGTGTTTCGCGAGCGTGTGGCCTCAGCAGGAGCACGAGCGTACTGCCCAGCAGCTGTATGAGCCCACGCACCCAAATGGCCTCGAGAGCCCCGACACCGCGTGGCTCCACAAACTTGAAGCTGGCGCCCTGCAGCGAGAAGAGGATGCCTGAGCCAAAGACGAGAAGCGAGGGGTGGCCGAGGCCGCAGCAGTGTGGCCTACCACCCATCGTCCGAGCGTAGGAAGGGGGGAGGGGGGGGGGGAGGGAGAACATTCGTGGAAGAAGAGAGAAATAAAGAGATGGGAAGAGAAAGATAGAGAGGAGCAGAGAAGAGAGCGGGAGAGAGAGATGGCACCCAGAAAGAAAAGAGAAGACAGGAGGGAAAAGCTGTTTCTCGAGCGAGCGAGAGAAAGCTGCTGTGAGCGAGCGCTAGTAGTGTGCCGCAAGACGTTTTCTTTTTCCAGTTTGCCCCTTCTCGCCATGCAACTGGGAATATACTTCTTTGAGGATGGATGCCTTGGTGTGGGGGCCGCCTCCGAAGTTCTCCATTTGGTTGGAGGACTCCCTTCAGCCTTCAGGAGCACGTCGATCGCCCTTGCGCTCGCCACCTTGGACCATTGACCGTTGAATCAGACCATTGCCTCACTGAGGCCAACCTCCTCCGTCACCACCGCCCGCCGCCCGCGCGGACTCCGGCAACGACTCGCGACACCCAGCACCCAGGTGCCAGGTGTTTCAGGAGTGGCAGTGTCATATTCACATCCATGTCGTCAGCAATCATCGAGAACTTGTCGATCCCAACACTGCACTCCCAGATGGAAGCAGGAGACAGGAGAGCGGGCCATTAGGCATCAGGTTGACCATCGCAACGAATTAGCATTCTGCATTCACCGTCTAACGTCGAAGCATGCACCATTTGTTACTAACTGCATTTGTGGTTGCACAAGTACGTGGTACGTGGATTCTACCTATTGATAAAGAATCGGAACAAGAAAAGGGGATTGGGGCTCTCGCAAATTCACACTGAACGCGAACACGCTGCAATGAATGCGATACGTGATACGAACGACAATGTACAATGTGATGCGCGAGGCGTTGCAAGCAAACGACGGAGCCGCATCATGATAATTTTTCCGACTCGTGTTCGGCATTTATTCAGCCGTAACAAGTAGTTGTACTCAAACTGCAATTGCTCGCCATCGCCGGGGCTCTTCGGGCCAAAACAATATGGCGTACGTTGAAGGGCCGCAACATGGCTTGCCATTTGGCGAGGCATCACTGATGGTCGAGATGAAGGCTAGCATACACGCCAACCACTGAGCTAGGGCCTCTGCTCGCAGAAACTAGATACTCGACGGGGTCAGCTCAGCTCCGGGAAGCGGACATGTCATCGCTTGGTTGGCCCTTTCGCGTAAGAGCTGGAGCGCCTCAGTTGCCTTTTCTCTCAAGCAATCCATCTCCAAGCAGTCGGCATACCCCACCCCCGGCGCCGCTGCAGTGAGTGAGCGGAGCTCCCTCGCGCCTAGACCGCGCAACGCCTCGCTCGCCGGAAGCTGTGATACCACAAGCGACGTTATTGTCGTGCCTATGTCGGTCGGGGCGTGAGGCGCGCGAGCACTGTCGGATGGCCGGTCTCCACTTCCCGCGTCGCTATGGCTGTGGTGCCTTGCGCCTATAGGGGGCAATCTGACCCGCGTTGACGGCACTAAATCGGACGGTAAGGACAACCGCAGCGACAAAGGAATGAGGTGGCCCTCAGTGGTGAATAATAAGGAGACGCCATGGGTGTTAACAAAGTTGGCTTCGTCGAAAAGAAGGAATAGGTACTTGAGCGTCTCGGCGAGAAAAAAAGAGGGCATGTGGTCTTGTTGCTTCCTATTTTGGACCGACGAGAGCGCAGCGAAGCCGCCCGGCACTCTCATGAAGCGATCTATGGACGTTACCATTTCTGCCCCCATCGCAAGGTATCGCCCATCAGCAGGCCCATTGACGGGCCCGCCATCCCTTCCCGTCACATCAGACTGCGTCGCCATGTGTAGCGCGTAGCACGACTCAGCCAGCTCGGGCCGTAGCGGGTACGCCTCGCACCATGCACCATCGGCAACTTGCCCGCGGCGAAGGTCGAAGCGCTCAGGCAACGCACCGAAGCGGCGCCAGATTGCGTGGTAGCCTGCATGCAGCTGCGAAGCATCGGAGACGTCGCCCGCCAGTACCTGCGATGAAACAGGATGGCACGGTGAGGTGCACACGCTCCAAGGGACCCACATTGATCATCTTCCCCGACGTCGAGCGACGTCGAAATGTAGGGTGGTCAACTATGCGACAGGCGCGCAATCACCTGAAGAGCTGGCCAAAATGCGGCCAGGCTGTCGACGAGCGTCGTGGAGGCAAGCCCACCTTTGCTCATGTGCGCCTCGCCGTACCAACCGCCACGCAACAAATGCGTCCTCACGGCGATGTAACTCGCGTTCCACATGGTGAAGAGCTCCGGGTGACCAAAAACGAGGTAGCCCTTGAGAAGATACTCGTAGAACGAGTCGGATCCGGCGCCAATGCCTGCAGCTGCGTTGCGCCATGCGCCCGTCGACGCGTCGATCGAGTTGCCAAGTAGGTCCAGGTGCGACCGCTTGCCCCACAGCAAGCGCAATGCGCACATCGCCGCCTTCTCGTAGCTCGCGTTACCGGTGAGGCGCGAAAGTGTGCCCATCTCGAGCAGAAGAGTGCCCGCACCGGCAGTGCATTGCTCTTGCTTCTCTGTGCGTGGCACACCTCCGCGAAGGTTCACAAATGCACGTGGCAGGCGCGAGCAGGCACCCGTCGCGACACCCGGCTCGAACGCAGAGAGAAAGCGGTCGCCGAGCTGGGTAGCGAGGCGGAGGAGCGCGCCATCGTACGCGGGCACCACCACGTGCGCTGCCCCCGGCACCTCGCCCGCAGCGAGCATATGGGCAGACAGCAGGCCACCGAGCACTCGGATGTTGGTCTCGAAGAGAGAGACATCGACATCGAGGTCGAAGCTAACATGTTGGCCAATCCAACGTACGCCGCGTGCGAACTCACTGGCGTTGCCCATCACAGCCAGCGTGTCAAGAGCGTCGATCAGAGTGAGCGCGACTCCCGAGTACCCTTCCCTGGTCGGCTGGATCGCGTTGCCCAGTTCGACAAGAGAATCGGTGTAAGAAAGGGAGAGAGGGCGGAGCTCGTCGTGGGGGAAGGCGTGGGTCATGTAGCCGTCGTAGGCGTGGTAGAACATCTCACGCACCTTCTCGCGAAGCCGAAGGCGCTCCTCCTCGCCGACGCCCGCCGCGAGGAACACCACACAAGAAAGGAGGAGGAGCAGCAGAAGCCGCATCCCCCCCCCTTCCTGGTGGTGGGCAGGGAGAGGAAAATAACGGAGAATATTATTTATGGGGATGGGAAGCGAGCCGCCCGCTCCACCAAGCTCCCTCTCCTTCCCTACTACTTTACTCTCTACTACTCTTCTTGTACTCTACGCTCTCTCCCTGTCTGTCCTCTGTGTGTGACGTCCCTGACCCCTTCCTCGCTCCCTGCTGCTCGCCCGGGTCTCTGTGTCTCTGTCCTCTTCTACCCGGTGGGGTTCTACTCCGTGCCCACTCAATTCCACGGCGCGCGCTGATCCCTGATCCCTAGCACCAGTGTCCTTCGCCTCAACACCGGTGGGCCCTTTGAGCACAATTTCGGAAGCTTGACGCGGCGACCTATTTGTACGCATCGTCCCACCCATTTCTCCCTTTTACAGGAGTTTTGCTCGGGTGTTGCGGTGGGTGCAACCGCAGACGACACGCGTCTCATCTCCTGCAAATAACGGCAATCAACGAAGAAAGAGAAACAATCTGCAACAACAACGAAAGGGATCGAGAGAAAGTAAGAGAAGAGGCGGTATACCAATCAACGAGACCTTGAGGCTTAAAATAACCCACGGGTTATAAGTAAAAAGTCTGTCATCGTATGGAATACGACAGACTATTAATATATCCTCTTGCGCGCATTCGAGCCGTCGTTCGCATGTGCCAATGTCGATGCAGCGTATGCAAGGAAGCTGGCCGCACTGAAACCGTACACACATCTTCAGTGCGCCGATACACCGGTTCAAGAGCTTCCCATTTACCTAACCGCTGCTCGCTCTTTCAGCTCCCCATGTCGCGAGTCAATCCCCGAATTCACGTCCAAGATGCTCAGTTGGTGGAAGGCCAACGCACCGCAGCTGCCCAACTGGTCGCGTGCCGCAAGGATAGCTTTCGCTTTGTCGCCAAATTCTGCGTCGTGCGAGCGTGTGTACATAGCAATAGTGCTTACAATAAAGTACATAGTACTATCTATGACTATGACACACATTCACATTCACATTCTTATTCACATTCATTGCTCATTGCCATTGCCCACGACGCTTGCTCGTGTTATAGCGCAACATGATGGAGGTTTGGATCTGGTCTGCAAGACTCAGGCTGTGGCTAACGGCCGACCCCTTCTTGTACAGCAGGGACTCGTCCGTGAGATCAACGTGGTCGTTCGCGCTGTCGCTCTCGCTGTCCGTGCTGCCCTCGCTCTCCTCGTCCTCGTCCTCGTGGTCCTTGTCCTCGTGGCGCTGCATGCTGACGTGTGGGTGCGTGCGATCTGCAAACAAGTATTCACACTCACACTCACACTCTCCCATTTATTACTGAAACACGCCATTTCACCTATTGGGGAGCAAGGGGGAGGGAGGGGGGCTCAGGGGCTCATGGGTTCGCGCTTCGCGTTTGCGCCAACGCCCCAACAGCCAACAGCCCCCCCCCCCCTTGTATTCGCCTCCCCCCCCCCCCCCTGTATTCGCCCTTGGGCGCCCCCACCCCCCCAAATATCCCGAGATATCCCGGATACCCCCCGAAATATCTTGTGGTATTTTGGATTACTGCAAATATCCCCGGGACTGTCTAGATATTTTGGCCCGAGCCTATATAGCTAGCGTTAGTTATAGTATAGTTGATTAAACAAAATCTAGTATCTAGCGCAAAATTGGGGGGGGGGTAGCAAAATAAGTCACAAAATCAAGCACAAAATTTGGGGGAGTCGAGCGCGAAACTTGGACCAGCCCCTACTAGGGGAGCCCTCTCGAAGTAAGGTTCCCCGGGCGCCGTCGCTTATTTTGCGGATGACTGCTTGGGCAGGCTGGCTTGCCCTAAGCCTAAGGGCCTTTCTTTCTCAACGGGACGACTGCATGGGACAAGGGATCGCTCCCCCCCCCCCCCCCCCGGTGCTTTTCCCTGGTAAGTCTTCAATGTACATACATGCGTACATGCTACATTGGCGACTAACTGGGTTTTCACCCCAATGAGCTTGTGAGCTTGTGGGGAGTTCTAACGGGAGCCGGGGGCCTGCGAGGGGGGAGTAATAATCAGGTGCATAGATCTGTGTGCCTAGATTTATAATGCGGTCATGTGTGTCATGGCTTGTCGTGTTGGTGCATGGCTAGTTAGTGGCACTAGTAAGTAGTGGCGTAGTGGCAGTAGCAGTAGCGGCACTAATACTAATACACTAATACCCCGTTGAAGTTGTTTTGTTGTTGTTTGTAGTCCGCACCGGACTTATCTCTTAAGAGGCGGCTGGAAGCACCTGCAAAGGTGCTTCGAGACCCCTTTTTATTCCTAGCATATTGGCGGCCCCTTGGAGCCTAGAGGATACCAAGATTGAGCTGGAGCCTTGCCATCAATATGGAGGACTAATCTTATGCATAAGATGGAGTCGCATTGCCCGAAATTTGCTCCCATGACCTGATCGGTGGCGATGCTGCCGACGAGCCGGCGTCGCACGTCGTTCACAACGCATGCTGCAGGAGATCGAGTCGCAGTTCACAACTCTCATCAACATTGTACGTGTCGGGGGCATTTATTGATGCTGAGTAATCTAAGCTTTACAAATCATACACAAGATGAACCGCTCACAAACCCTTTGGACCAGAATATTTGATGGGCACAGCGTTCCCCTTTGAGACAGACCACATACAAGCGAGCGGAGACGAGCACACAACACACACAAGCACTCAGACTGCACGTGCGCGCATTGCAGTGGACTGCCTGCGCGTCGCCGTGGCCAGCGCGCAGGTAGTCCATATGTGTCTAGCCATAACACTCCCTGATCGAGCGCGCAGACACAGATAGCCTGCCGTAAAATTGCTGGCTCGTGCTCGTGCGCTGCGCCGTTGCCGCTGCAGCAGCCAACCGCCAACACCAGCAGCCACTCGCCCGCCACTGTGGCGATCGGAACGTGCCGACCCACAAACAAAGGCAACCAGGCTTGTCAGTCCCCCTTCCCACCGCCTAGATGTTCGCCCATCTGCTCGTGAAAGGTGAAGCACCTTTCGCGGTGCGCGCATGCAGCGCCGCCCAGGTGGCACAAATGGTGACCTAGCTCGCGCTGCGCGTCGAGCTGGGGGCTAGGGCCAAGATATGATGGGTGAGGGGTATGGAGACGCCCTCCCATGCCGCTACAGCCGCCAACGAGGTGGTCTGCGAGTCATGGGAGGGCACGGCGCGGCGCGGCGACGGCGTGCAGCACCTCCGAAGGTGCTTCGCCTCTAAAGAGATACGTTCGTTGCGCCCCCCGCCCCCGCCGCGTCTCACCCCCAACCCCCCCATGCACCCATCCCCCGAGCCGACGACCGAATGTGTCGGCCGCCATGCGGCAGCTGTCCCTGCGTCCCTCCGTGCGGTGTGCCGTAGGACCAAACCCAGCTTAGAGAGAATATTTGTAAAATTGCCCTTCTCCTCCCGCCTCCCCCCCGCGCCCCCTCTCTACTCTCCCGCCGTGGGATGGCGCCCGCGCGGTGGACGGCCGGCTGCTTCCTCTCGTCGGCGGGCGTGTCAGAGGTGGGAGCACGAGCGCGACGCGTGCCTTCCCTGTCAGCGTTACCCACTACATCGTGCCGACTCCACTCCCCTCCCCTCGGGTTGACCCCGTCCATCCCCTCGTTTGCCTTTCTCTCTCCCTCCCTCCTTCCCTCCCTCCCTCCCTATCTCCCTCCATCCCTCCACCCCCCCCCTCGCTCTCCCTCCCTCCCTCCCTACCTCCCTCCCTACCTTCCTCTTTCTCCCCCCCCTCTCCCCCCCCCCCCTTCCCTCGCCTCGCCCCCCACTACTCTCATTCCTTATCTTCACTTTCACACCCCTTTCTTCTGCATCCGCTCGCCCTCTCCTCTACCCTCCTAACTTGCCGTTCCTCTCCCTTTCCCCGTTCCCTCCCTTTCTTCTCACGCCTTCTTCCCTCTCGTTTTTGTCCCTCACACCCCTTCATCCTTCCTCGCAACCCTCAGCTCAACAGCTGTCTCCCTCACTACTTTGGCTATGCCTGCTCCTCTGCATGAAAGATGTGTCATGTAGTAGTATCCTTCCCACCTTGCCATTTCCTCTATATCAGGTTCTTGCAGAGGCACTTCTCGCGCACTCGCCGTCAGATGTTGACGAGTATGCAGCTGTGCTCACGCTCGCCCGCTCAGTCTCCACAGAGGCCGAGCTCGCCCGCTCTCTGCACGAGGGCGGCGCGTGCGAACGCATCGCACGGCTGCTACTGCCCAAGCTCCACTCACTCATCGGGCACCACGACGCTGGGCTCACACCACATCTGGAGCCAAAATTCTCAGGCGCAATGGCGCTCCACTACGGAGGGCTCGATGACTTCTTCGGCGGGCTCGAGAAACGGATAGGCGCTCCAAGCCCTAAGGTACTCGAAACGATGGAAGATGAACACACGCGGCGCGTCGACGCAGACACCACCTTCACAACAGGAAACTATGGTATCGAGACCACCTCGAAGATCGAGTGGGCCTTCGTCGTCGAGCCGACCGAGCAAGCGCTCGTTAGACTGAGCCGCTCGGCGTGGCCCGCTGAGACGGACGAGGCGCTGCGCGTTCGTGGCCGCTGCCGCGTGCCCCGGCCTCTCGCCGACTTTGAAGACGTGTTTGCCGAGCATAACTGCAAGCTCCAGCGGCTGCAGCAGCCGCAGATCACGCACGAGGAGCTCATTGGTGGGCGCATGTACACGGGACCGATGTACCAGAAGTATAACGCCGTCCTGCGCGGCCGTGGGCAGACGGGCACGATGCGTGACCAGTACGTGCGGCTGTGCGCGCCCGCCTACGCCAGCCAAAATTACTTGAGCGGCAAGTGGGAGTACGAGGATATTGAGGCGAAGATCAACTCATACACAACGACGTTGCACGCGATCAACTCAGTGGTGCTGAAGGCGTCGAAGTTAACCATGTCGACCCGTGTGTACCGGGGCCTCTCGGGCGCCACGCTGCCCGATGAGTTCTTCCGCAAAAACGAGTTTGGCGTGGCCGGCGGCGTCGAGCACGCTTTTATGTCGACCACCACCTCACGCGAAGTGGCGATGGGATACGCCTCGCAGCCGACGGCACACTCGGCCGCCGGCATTGTGTTCGAGATCCCGATGGGCATGGTCGACCGAGGTGCCGACATTGCTTGGCTATCGCAGTATCCGCACGAGCGCGAGATTCTGTGCGGCCCGTTGTCTGGGCTCGAAGTGCATTCGTACCGCGTCGACGGCGCCCTTCTCATCATTGAAATGAAGCTCTCAATCAACCTAGCGTCGCTCACAATGGAGCAGGTCATCTGCAAGCGGCGTAAGGTGGTGCAGGATATGTGCGAACAGTTTCTTCTGCGTCTAGGTACCCGCGACATCTGCGGTTCGCCGTGGCGCGAATTTTGCCGCACGGCAAGCGTTCGCCACGTGGAGGTCAACTCGCTCCTCCGGCGGTGGCTCGATGCGATTTCTGGAGAGGACCCAGAGCACTACAACGAAGATTCGCAGCTGGCCGATGCGATCTCTGATGCGGTTCTTGCTAATACGTGCATTGCTGGCTTCCCGGAGGGCTTCTCTGAGTTGTTACGCGACTACCCGCAAGCCATTGACCTAGAGGTCTTCCGCCTTAAGCCGACGCCTTGCTCGAACGAGCCGAACGCGCTACCAATAGGGATTGCGGCGCTCGTATTCGCGAGCTGCGGCTTGCGTGAATTGCATCTCGACTACGCGCCTTCTATATGCAAACTTGGGCCGCGCGATGCCGCCATGCTCGCCGGTGTGCTCGCACACTCTAGCAGCTGCCAGCTACACACTCTCAGCTTGCGCGACCATGAAATTGGTGCGCGGGGTACCGGTGCACTCGCAGCCGCGCTCAGCCGCAATCGAACCTTAACGTCGCTTGATGTGTGTGGCAATAACTACGCGAACGATGGAGGCGACCTTTCCGGCATCTTCCGGCTCTCGCAGCACGTGCCACAGTCGTCGCTGAGGCACCTCAACCTCGATGGTGCATGGCTACACGTGCCTCAACTCACCGGTTGTGAGCCAACTGTTGACCTGGACCTGTCTCGCCGAGAGCTGCGTGTGGGTTCAGCGGCGGTGGTGGCCGCGTGCGTGGCTATAAATCCTGTGTCTAAGTCGCTCGATATGTCCGGCAACAAGCTTTGCAATGAGGGTATTCGCGTCATAGGCGAGCAACTAGCCCATAATACCAGCCTGACAGAGCTCAATCTGAGCGGGAACGACAACATCGGCGAGGCTGGCCAAGAGCTTGTTGCTGCGGCACGCCGGCGCATGAACTCGGCGCTCAAGAAAGTTTCTTTCACAGATGGTGTCATCTGGGTGAGTTGCGATGGGGAGCCACCTCGTCCACTCCCGAACAAAAAATTGAAGGCCACAGAAACATCGGTGTTGCCAACTTGAAACCGATGCTCCGCAGGCCGTGGGAGCGCAACTTCGCATTCAAAATTGTTAGGCGTGGCCACTCGCAAGATAAAGTTCGCCAGCTCTTTTCATGAACAATTAGTATTTCGAGTGGTCGCCATAATCAAGTTCAAGTCGGCGAGTAAATGCGTACGTCTTTGCATTTCCAGAGATAAACATGTCCATGATAACGTTTAAAGCGAATGTGAGTGTGGGTGTGGCAAAACGCCCCCCAGCGGCCAAGGCATCTGTCATCCAGACGGGAGATGGGGGCTCGCCGTTGTTGGCGGTGTCGGTCTCACGGTTTCGACGAGGCCTTTAGTCTTTAGGTCGTGTTCCGTCGACTGTGAAAGTGGGCCATCGAACATCGAATGAAGTCTTAGTTTTTAAATCACAAATTCGACTATGTTGTATCTTTGAAAAGGTAGGTGTCATGGAGCGCGCGCCGTTGCCCTCCTCTCCTGCCGCCCACCCCGCCGCGATGGACGAACGGTCCATGACCGACGCCGTGCCACCGAGGCGCCCCCGCGAGGGGGCCACGATGACCTAGCTAAATCCGCGCGAGCCGCCGCGGCCCGCGTCTCCCTCCATCAACATCAACATCAACCCCTCCGCACCATGGCCAACATGGCCTCGAGAACTCTCCACCACCCCAACGCCCCCCCCTTCCCCCCCGCCAACATGGCAGAGCCGACCAACAAGGCGATCAGCATTACTTTTCCGATGATGAAGCTTGGGGGCCACAACAACCAGCGCGAATGCTTCCTCGCTCTGCTGGAGGCGGGGGCGTCGGTCGGGCTGGCGGACGACTCGGAGGACGGCTCGACGACATCCTCGGTCACGTTACAAGAGTCGCACATGAGGACACCCTCCCACATGTAATACATTTTCCCCTTCCGACACTTGAAGCACGGCCATAACCAAGAGCGCCTGGCCTCGCTCCCATCGTCGGAGGGCGCGTCGGAGGGCGCGTCGGAGGGCTCGTCGGAGGGCGCGTCGGGCGGCTGCGGACCCTCGTCGCCCTCGGGCCAGCTGACGCGGTACGTGGGGGCGCACCCGTCGGGCCGCACGCAGCGCACGCTCGTCGCGCTCGCCGGCGCCGGCCACCGCTCACTCGCCACGCGGCCGACGCGCACCGGGCCACGCTCGCCGCGCGCGACGATCACCACGGCGTCGCGGTCTCGCTCGAGCCAGCACTCGTCCGTGGGGACGACGGGGAAGGGCGGCGCGGTCACTTGCACACCAGCCACTCAATATTATGGCTGCTACTAATTCAAACATGGGTAGCCTCTCCACCCTCGCACTCACTCATACTCTCCGCTTTCCTGAGAGAGCGGCTCTATACCGAGTCCTTGTGGTGGTATCGGGGGTCATCGACAAATCTTGTATTTGTTGTTTGAGTCGTGTGATTGTCTCGTTCGCTAGACGGATATTTTCTAGATACAGCATTTTTTTGTGTTCTAATTGACCAACTTCCGTATTTTTTTTAATACTATTTGTAAATACATTAGAAGTCAATTTTATATCATTTAGTATATTAATCATGCGATCGCATAACTCTATACACTCTTCGCTATTTTTTATAATCACATTATAATTATGGATTTGTTTCGAGAGTTGTTCCACCAAGTCCGTCATTTGTTTGTTGTATTCACGGCCACATTTTTTTTAGAGGGCCGCTCCTCTCCCTCCTTCCTTGGCATCGGCCCCAAATGCTCACGGAAGCTTTTTTCGTTTCGTGCTCATAAATGACACATAGAGACCTTGCCTTGTCGCTCCTTTACCATGGCTCTCCCACACCTGAGACGGGAGACCCAGGTATACACGAGTTCGAAGAGCACTGGCGAAGGATTCTCGCCCCTGAACCCGGTGTCCAAAAGTACGCGACCCGTGACAATGGCGGCGTGGGCTTTGTCGCGTCCGTTGCACAGCGCGATGACGGTAGGCACTTGGTCGATGTACACGGCGAAGCCTCGCATCACGCGTTCGTGTGCGAGGACATGTTTGTTGGCATCAGCTACCTCTGCCCATTGACTGTATTGTCAGGAGGGTACGACAGAGTGAACGAGCTCAATGAAGCAGGGAACTCTTTGCTCTTCTACATCGGCGACCTCAAGTACGTCTTCGTGGGCATCGAAGTGTTCGAATTTGAGGCCGTCGACGAGATCGTCGCATTCGTATCGCCTGTAGGAGCGAACGACTTTCCGTATCCCTACGCCATCGATAAGACCGGTAGGCATTACCTCATGCTCGAAAAGAAGCAGGGGTACATTGACCCGTACCACAGCTTTTACGACATCGAAAAGAAGTTCAAGCTGACACACGAGGAGTGCGGTATACATTCGATGCGCTCATTGAAGACGATCCTTTCAAGACAAGTGTGAGGAGAGGTCCACGTCATGCGTGACGAGGAGGCCGCTGGAATTTTCATCGAGGGCGGGGGCACGCACTAGTAACCATGCATCCCCTTGCTCACAGGAGCGCCCTCATGGTGAGCTAGGCCCGGTGTCCTAGGACCGAGCTTTTTTGTATTTGATGCTGCTCGGCCAGAGTCCCCACGGGAGGGGAAGAAACCCTGAGGGAAAGGAGACCAAATGAAGGCAAGCCGCCTGACGTCGAGCGAGCGCACCGGGTGCGTCCACCCGATCGCCTTCAGGTCGACGACTTCGCGGCGCTTGTCTTGTGCTTGCGGGTCGTCGGCCGACGGCCGTGGATGGTCGAGCTCACGCCTTTGGAGTGGGCCTCGGAGAAGAGAGTCATTTTGCACCCCGCTCGCACAGATGCATGCTTGGGGTCTTGGAGGTTCACCTCGTACTTTCCCGTTCCAAAGCCATTGCTATCGACGCGCCCGGGCGCGTTGCCCATGGTTGCAATGGGGCGCCTTTGTAGTGGGACCCTTTTTTTTTTCGACGCGGGACGCGCTCGCTTCCTCCGGGTACAGAGAGGCCCCCCTCCTCCGCTCTCCCCCACCGCGTCCGGCGTCTGCGTTGGGCTTCATCCTTGCCATCGTCTCAGACGCCAACCGCTACATGTACAGGGCAGGCGCCGACCTCTTCTCGGACAAAGGTACCTCGCTTTTAAGGACGAGTCCTTGAAGTAAGGACAAACTTAGCTAGATGAGAGCGCGGGCACAAAGTGCTTGTTTTGCCTAAACCTTGGCTTGTTGGTTACCTCGTGCATATCCTCTTTTAATGTTCCCAGGGCACTTAGGCACCATTCCCTCAGCAATACCAAGTTTTGTGACATACTTCACAGCACCTTGGCGCGTGCTGTTGTCACAGATACATACACCTATGCACCCCTCCACATCTCCCCCCTCGCAGGCCCCCGGGTAAGCGTAGTTGACGGCGCCACACACGGCCGACGACGGCGCGATGCGCGCGGGCGGCGGCGGCGATTGGCGTGGCTGCTAGGGCGGCACCTTTCGATATGGTGCCTGGTGGGGCATTCTATCTCAGTGGATGGCCGAGAAAGCGCCGGCAGCGCGCCCGGTCGCGTGTGAAAGTTGGGCACTCCGGCCCATTCGGCCGGGTGACGTAAGCGTAGTTGACGGCGCTCGCCCGATTCTACTTTGGTGATCCCCTCGAGGGTGGTCTTGGCGCGCTGTTGATTGCCCCTAAGTACGTGGAAGCCCTCACGCTTCAGCTCGCTAGCCAAATGGCGAGTCTTAGTCTTGTAAGCTTGGACCGGGTCAAAGATACGAAAGACTATGTACGTGGCTACCTCCTTCAGAGAGGATCGAATCGCGCTCGACTTGCGTGGGGCTGAGTCGGCTAGCGCCCCGTAGGTGATCGCAAATTCATGTGGGACGCCCGATAGGGTAGCTTGAAGTTGGTCGTCGTATGCGGCTTTGGATTGTTCGTGCGCGTCGTCATCCACGTAAAAGATCCAAGGGCCTTTGCGGCCCTTGTCCATCCCATCGGGGGTGGCGTCCAAGCCCTCTAGCTTGGAGAGAAGAAACTTCATGTATGTTGCTATGTCCTCGCTCTTGATGTACTTCTTATCCTCCGCTAGTTGCGCTAGCCGGATGTAAAAAGGAGTGTCATCCGGCTCTTCCTCCTCATCTTGGTCATGAGGGGGGGAGGCGAATTGTGTGGTGATGGGTAGAGTCGGTTTTGGATCCGACTGCGGGTCCGCTCGCTTGCGCGAGGGCAGCGGTGGTTGTTGAGTGGGTTGAGGTAGGGCTTGCCGTGTCTGTGTGTCTGTGTTGGCATCTGTGCCTTAGGTCCAGCTGCCTCGGCGTACGATTTCTGGGTGTTGTTCTTTGAAGAGTTGGAGGCCGAAAAGGCCCCCATGATTGATTGTTGTGTGAAGTGCCCGCCCACGAGGGGTGCACTGGTGGTGGGAGTTGCCTCCATGGGGGTGACAGCAGTGCTGCCACCCACCATGGGGAGTCCTTGTTGGGGTGGCATGGCGGCAGAGGCAGGCGGCATGGCCAGAGGCTGGCTCTGTTGTTCTGCGTTCTGCTGGGAACAGGACTCTGCCTGTTCCCTGCTTCTGGGGGTGTTGGGGAGGCGATGGCGGGAGGATCATGTCGACGTCGCTGTCAGTGAGGGGGGCAGCCTGCGAGCGCTTCGGCTCCGGCGGCTTGGGGCGGCCCCGGTGGGGCGTCGTGGCGGCGGGGGGCTGGGAGGTGGGAGCGGTTGGCGGCGCGCGCTCCGTCGCTAAAACTATAACAATAGTTTTTTGGTTGTTTTATTATCATTTAGCTATGTATGATCTCAGTCATGTGATTGGCCGAGACGCATTGACCATAAGCTGCCACCTCCATCTACTTTCGTACTCGCCAATCAAAGCTCTCGCCGTGCGCTCGTCATGAGCCTCGCTGAGCGACGGCTCTTGTTTGATCAAAGCGCGGACTTTGGCCGCCATACTGTGAGTGGATGTGAAGGAAAACAGCCGCCGCCCCACCGCCCTAGCTTGTCCTTTGTCCCCTGCTCTGCCAGCGCCGCTCCCCTTGCCCTTACCTTTGCCCTTGCCCTTTACCCTCGTCGCCTTGTCCATGAAAACGGGATCGCCCGGGAATACCTGAAGTAGGTGTTGCTGCGGCCGAACCACCCGATGGTTCCTGCCACCCTTGCCCGTTGTTTGCGTCTCTTCTAGAGCACGGGCGTAGCAACAGTGCTCTGGGTAGTTCTTGGGCGATGGGCACCATTGTTTGCCACCCGAGGTAAACAGGCCGTCACAGTAGAGTGCGTATTGTAGGTTGCAATTATCGTTGATGTCCAGCTGGAACCCGGCGCAGCGGGCATGGCCAAGCCCGCCGTAGCATGCCGATGTGTACGGGCGTTGCTTCAGCTTGGCCATGTGCGGCACGCATCCCGGATAAGCTTCCTGTTCGTCCTTGTTTGATACGATGGACCTGCAACGCGTCGCCCGCGGCGGCTTGGCAAAGCTATCGAGGTAACGGTAGTCGGACATTTGGTGAACTTCAACAGGATTGCCGCGTGCATCAACCGAGCAGCGGCGTGCAGGCTCGTCAGACCAATCTCTCGATATCGTCCCGTTGGTTCGGAGATAGGCGCGCCACAAAGCACGCATCCGCCGCGGGTTGACATGATGAACACCCACGTGAGTGCGCGCAGCGTCAGCGACCGTAAGGCATTTGTTTTGAGGAAAGTCGATGTCCTCAAACGCATTAAAATCACCGATGACCACGCTCCCGCCCAGACGCACCTGCAAACACCAACAAAAAAGCCAGTCCTGGTTGTACAAAGCCGACTCTTTGAGACCGCCCCAGAGCTTGATACCATTTGCGTACAAGGTCTCAAGGTCATCAATACAGCGCAGCACATTTTGTGCGTCGGTGAACTTCTTCACTGCTGCTGCGGTGAAAAGCATTATCCCACCGATGACGATGTGCACTGCCGGTGGCATCTGCGTCACTCCAAGCAGCTCGCCGGCGCGCGCCATCACCTTGAACGGCACACCCCACTCACAGAACCCCGGACCATAGAGCGCGAGCTCAGTCGGATCGCGGGAGGCGATGAAGGCGCGGACCAAGTCCGCATTGATGAACACGTCGTCATCAATAATGAGGTACCAATCCGCATTCGGAAAGCGAGAATAGAGACGTTGCGGCACATATCTGACACCGCAGGCGAAGGTGCGGCGGCAGTGAGAACATAGAGAGATGTTCACGTCAAAATATGAATGGCGATATCGGCCCCTCGCGATCCATGCTTGGCTCTAGAAAACGAAGTGAAAGCAGGCTGTCTCGTCCAGGGCATCCACAAACGAGAGAGCATCCAGGAAAAGTAGGAGTGTGCTGGGTGCATACTGCGTGCACGCTATGGAACGGGGTATGCCAAGCTAGGCGCATACTTCCAAATCTGCTGTACTCGCGAAACGTCGACGTGAGACTCTACCACAAGCACCTGCGGGAACTGTGCGATCCAAGTCTCCTCTAGCGCCTTCCACCGTGGCATGCTGCGAGACTGTGTCAACACCCCCAAAGCCAAGCCGCCCCCATCTTCGCGTGGCATCGTGGCGTTAGGCCCGCCGCTGACAACCGTACTCTGAACTTCGGAGGTAGCGTCACTATCCGTGGCAATCGATAAGCCATGGCGTCTCCGTGCTTGCTCCGCCATTCTGCTTGATGCTGCTGCCGCAGAAGGTCTCTCCGCTCTGTTGAGATCCCCAGCCGTTGCATTTCTCGGATACGCACCGACCACAAGCACGTCGTTCACCTCGCCAAGGTCATGCCCTCCTATACTACTCGGCCGATTGCCGTCGGTGGCGGCGCGCTCAGATTGGGTTCTGGATGCTCTACCTTTGTGCAAAGCGCTCAATCCCCAAGCCTCCCCCCCGGGCAATTCCGTGTCGTCCGCCGTCACGTTGACAGAGTCCTCGTCGCCGTCACTGAAGCTATGGTTGCCTAGTCGTGCAGCGCGCATCGCCGGCGCTGGCAGCCGTTGCACAGCGCTCTGCATTGGCTGACGCCTCGCCACGCAAAGATCACAGCCTCGACATGCACACTCGGAACACCGCATCGCCGTGCAGCCTCGTTCACACTCCTGTACCTGCGCGCGCAAGGCCCGAGCAGCCGTCAGTCGTGCCACTGACCGACCCGGCGGAGGGCAGCGTGCAGCACACCGAGTGTACGAGCTCAGCGTTGCGGATGCACGCCAGCAGTCTGGGCTCTCCACTGTCGAGCGGAAGAGGCCGCACGCCCGCTGAGAGTCTCGCGCTCGCTTCACGCCCTGAGAGAGAGAACGGGCCCCGAGAGGCGGCGGTGGCGCCCTCGCCGCCGCCGCTCAGTAGCCACTTCCCGGCCGAGAGAGCGAGCCACACTAGAAGCGCGGCGAGGGCGCCTCGGCGCACCTCGCCACCACCCATCCCAACCACCGCGAGCCCTTCGCTCCCCCCCTCCCCTCCCTTTTCTTCTTCTCTCTCCTCCCTCTCTCTCTTCTCTCCTCTCTCTCTTCTCCTCTACTCTCTCGGTAGGTCTCCCTCTCTCCTCCCGCTCCCCCTTCCTTCCCGCCCCCCCATCACCTCTCTCTTGCTTCTTCTCCTCTTTCTCCTCCTCCTTCCTCTCTCCCCGTCTCTCTCTCTCCCCCCCCCCCCAACTCTCTCTCTTCTCTCTCTCTCTCCCCTCCCCCCCCCCCCCCCCCCCCCCCCTCTTCCCTTCCCGCCCGCCGCCGCGCGATCCTCCTTCACCCTCGTATAAAAGTACTCCCATCTAGAGTATGGGAACTGTGAAAACGGTGTAATCGGAGTGTTCAGTGCGGAGGGGCACCAAGAGTATCGGGAACAGCTTCGGCGTACCTGGATGCACATCAGCGAACCGTTGGGGCTTCTTAGCCGTTTCGTATAACGTGGCGGCGCGACGGGGATGCGCGGAGGCACGCCAGAATGGCGATATCGTTTTGCTCGAGGCCCTGCCGGCGGCCCTGCCGCGCTCAGTCGGGCCGCTGGCAATGATCCTCCCATGGTTCGATTACGCGCTTTCAGCGTGGCCGACCATCTCGTTCGTCGTTCGTGGGCAAGGCTGACGACGATGTGTGGATCGACGCAACCTCTGTCGCAGCACAACTGCACTCAGTGCAGAGCCTTCTCTGGCAGAGGCTCCGCGTCACGGAGATCTACAGGGGAGTGATGGAGAGCTACCACTTAGCCGTGATTGCCAACGCCGCACGGACGCTCGGGTCGTCGAAGAAATCCAAGGGAATTGCCTTCTTGATGCACACCTCCAGCCAGGCTTTTGTCACCTCCTCTGGGCTCTTCAGCTGAAACATTTGCGCAGCGCGCGCCTGCTCCACGGTCAGCGATTGGGCAATCGCTCGACCAACCTCTTTCGTCGTTTGGCCCACCTCGACGACCTGCTTCTTCTTGGCGTTCTCACTGGCGCGCCTGCGAAGCTCCAGGAGGACAAGCTTGTGGCGGGCTCTATACATGGGCTTTGGGTTACACACAAGCACGCCAAGACCAAAAGCGTTCAATTATCCCCATCCCTGCTGACACCTTTCATTGTCACCTGGAGGTTACTTGAGTCAACTTGACACTTCACATGTTGAAACACACACGTCCGACGAAAACATAGAGAGAACACCTGCCGCCGATGCTCTGGTTGAGCATTGGCGGCAGGTGTTCTCCCTGCCTCACAGCGTCGAAATACGAGTCGGGAACCTGACGTTTGGGGCGGCAAAGGAATTGTAGGTATGTATGGGCCTGGTCGATCTGCGCCAGAGCGGGCGCGATCGGCAGCGCACCTGTCCCGCCAGCGGCCAGCAAATTTTTGTCGACCAGCGAGCAGCATCGAGCGCCATGGCGTCCTGGTGCTCCAGCTCCTCGTCAATCGCGAGCCCGGGCGAATCCTGCGGGGCGAGGGTCGGGACAATCAAGGAGCATCCTGTGACAGCCGAATGAGCCGTGTGCGAGCTGTGTGTGGTGCGTATGTGCATGCGCGGACGTCATCGCTGGGGCACCAGGGTTTGAAATTTGCTTTATAGGCAATATGGGGCGTCGGACCCCTAATTTAAGAGGTGTGTAGGCACCTTTTAGACTAAAGAAACACATCTCTCAGTGGGAGCGAAGTTCGGCTCGTGTGAGCCGCCAGAGCGTGTGCAAGGGGGGGGGGGTCCGACGGGACTTCGCACCGTCTTTTCGGACGAGGATTCTGAAAAGGCGGGGAGACCCTCCGAGGCGCTTTCGCCGGGGCTTTCCGCTCACGGTCAAAAATGTCGACCCCCCCCCAACATTAGTACTTAAAAAGCCCGGTTTGACCGCCCTATTAGTTCTATATTTAGACTGGATCCCCCCTCCACTGTCCACTGTAGGTACTGCTCCCACCGCAGGCACCCGGGGGCCATTGCACACCACCTGTTGCCCGACCCCACTCTGACCCATGGGGTGAGCATGGCTCACGTCTGCGGCAACGAGCGCGGTCAGCCTGCCTTCCTCCGCCATTCCCTTGCCTCTCGCCTCGCCTCCGCCTCGCCAAGCCTCCGCTTTCCACTGCCCCTCATCCTTCCCCATCAATGACACCCACTCACGTATGTCTGTTGTTCTCTCGCTCTGTCGTTCTCTCCACCGCTCCTCCTACCTTTGAGGGCTGAGTCCCCTCAGACTTGAGTACGCAGGATGCCTCCTCCTCCTCCTCCTCCTCGTGGTTCGTCGCGATCGATGGTGTGGTGCTGGTCTCGGTCTCTCTCTCTTTCCATCCTTTCCCCCGTTCGATACGTTTGTGGCTCTCCAATTTGATTCGACAGTCCAATTTGTTACGACGGTTTGTCTCGTTTGGGGAGGGTGGAAAATGGAAAATGGAGGATAGTGGTTAGAAAGAGTGGGTGACCGGCCGGGGGCCGGGGTACGTCAGGTCGTCAGGTCACGGGCAAGAAGATCGAGAGAGGGGGGACAGGGGGGAGGGGGGGGGGGGGGTACAGGGCGAGCGGGTGGGGGAGGGGGAGAAGGGGGGGTACAACGCGAGGGCCGCCGCCGCGCGGGGGGGGGTGCGGAGGCTCAGAATAGGGGTCGATGCCGCCGCGGGGGAGGGGGGCGGGGGGGCGGGGGAGGGACGGACGGACGGGCCATGATCTCTCTTGGTGGGAGCCGCCGCAGTGGACGGCCGCTGTCTTTCGTCGGGATGCGCTGCGATCTCCTCGAGTGGCTCCCCTGAGCTCGCGCCACCTCCCCATCCTGCCCCCCCCCCCCCCCCCCCCCACTCCCCCCCACCCCCCGCGCGCTGCTGCCTCCACTCTCGGCGGGATTCCTTCCCGTCGTCTCTCTCTCTCTACTTCTACGTACTCGCTTCTCTCTCTATTCCTTGTCATCGGGAGGAGCTTCCTTTCCTCCACTCTCCCCCGGTCACCCGCCCGCCCGCCTTCTCTCTCTCTTCTCTCTTCTCTCTTCTCTCTTTCTCTATCCTCTTCTTGCTCCCCCTTCCCCCCCCGCCCCTTCTCCGCTCCCTCTCACTCTCTCTTGTCCCCCCCCTCCCCCCCCTCCCCCCCCGGTCCCCAAAGCCGATGATTCACTTCTTCTTCTTCTCTCTCTCTTCTTCTCCTTTGAAGGAGTACGAGTACCTGCTGGGTTCTTCTTCTTGTAATCTCTCTCCTCTTTCCATAAAAGAAAAGGAAGGACCTGACGATGCTGGCCTCCTCCTCCTCTCCTCGCGGCTCCTTTCTCCCTCTCCCTCACTAAGCTTCTTCTCTCTTAACATGGAGTGTTTATTCATTGCATTGGGAGGTGCGTTCCCCGCGTCTTCTTCCCGCGTAAAGAAGAGGGAGAGACAGCCAGCAAGTAGTCCAGAGTCCCGTCCACGCTCTCCTCTCGAGGCAAGGGCAGGAAAACAGGAAGAAGAAGAGAGAGAGAGGGAGCTGCTCTTCTCAATCCGCGCAGAAGGGCTCGTAGGCGGCGAGGGAGTTCTGAAACCCAACTCAACCACTGCTTTCTCGAGCGCCGCCTGCACCATCTTTCTCCATCCAGAGGGAGAGAGAGAACAAGCGAGGTTCTTTGCCCTTTGGCGAGACGATGTGGTCCATAGCAACTATACTCAGTGGGCTACGCCTTTTTGATCGAACAGGCATGGGTAATCAAATCAAGCCCACCCCCACCTACGCCCAGTGGGCACAGCCTTCACTCTACGAGCAGACACGCAGGCCGGTTGACGAGGCGCATACACTGCCTGGACTCGTGTATCATGATGAGAGCTTCTTTGAGGCTGAAAAGGAGAGGATATTCTCCTTCTCGTGGGTCGCTGTCGCCGAAACGGCTGAAATCGACAGCCCGGGAGATCTCAAGTCTGTCAGCGTCGGCGGTGTGCCCATCCTCCTCTCCAATGATAGGGGCACCATTCGTGCCTTCCATAACGTGTGCCGCCACCGTGGCGCCAAGCTGGTGGACAAACCGTGCAGCAGACAGGGCACCATCCTCTGCCCGTACCATCACTGGGGTTATTCGCTCGACGGGCGTTTGAGAGCAACGCCTCACTTTGACGATGAGCATAAGCTGCCGGCCCACGATCTTGAACAGCTTTCCATGTCGCACGTGAAAGACTTTAAGAAAGAGTCCAACTCGCTCTTCCCTATTCGCGTAGAACTAGCCCTTGGGCTCGTCTTCATCAATTTGAGCGAGGATGCGCCGGCCCTCTCCGAGTGGCTCGGCGATCTGTTACCAGCACTTGCCGACTACGAGAAAATGCTCGGTCTTCATGGCCCCGGACTGAAGGTGTATGACCGCAAGGAGTACAAGGTGCAGGCGAATTGGAAGCTGCTTATGGAGAACTAGTGCGTTCACCACGCTCCCCCCCCCCCCCCTACCTCCCGCGCCCCCGCATGGCCTGCACCGTGCATCCAATGCGAGTCTTTCCGTTCCATTTTCCTTCAGCCTCGAATATTATCATCTGCCTGCTGTGCACCCCGAGCTGTGCGGAGTGAGTGGCGTTGATGAACATCGGCGGAACCAAGGTAAGGGCATGTACATGTGCTTTGTGACGGACCCACTCACAAAGGGCGGAACCCCCATCGACCCTGGACGACTCTCACCGTATGAAACGCTTCGTCCGAGGAACCGCGACCGGGCTTATCACGTTGCCGTCTTTCCCAACACGTTCTTTTCTCTCTATCCGGATGCACTCTTCCGCATCATCCTGTCGCCAACGTCGGCTGGCACGACTGTTGAATATGCCACTTTCATGTCGCACGACGGCGCCTTCGGTGTTTATGATGCGGATGGGAAGGAGGTGTTGCGAGACATGTTCGAGTTTTGGGATTTGATCAACACTCAAGACATCGGCATCGTTGAGAACGTGCACGAAGGCACATCAACACCGTTGTACCGTGGTGGGCGCTTCTCCTTCCGATTTGAAGAGCCAGTACACCGCTTTCAAAATATGGTAGTCGACAAGATGATTGCAAACCTCAAGACCCGCTTCCATGTACCGGTTGGAGATGTTGACTATGCATTGATGGACAAAGATAAACCCGACGATGATCAAGCGTTCTCATTTTAGTCGATGAGTGGCGCAGTATGCCTCATGGATTCGCGAATTACATAGCGTGCGGATTCTTGAAGGTCATTCCGCCCTCGCCTCGACCATTTTTGCCGCATTCGAAGTGCGCCCTCTCTTCCACTTATTCATGCAAATCGACCTTCCGCATCACCTCACAAATGATGGGAAGGGCAAGCGCGAAAGGGCGCATTGTACCATTCATCATATTGTCAGAGCGACGGCTGATTATTCGTCTATGCTCAATACGCAATCGGCTTACTTTGAGGTTTGGCGTGTCGCCACTGCCAACCATAATCGCAGTATAAATTCCTGTCATCATCTGTCCTAGGGTTGTTTTGTGTTTTGTGTCCACCGTTGTATATAAATACTAGTACTAGTACTAGTATATTATATTTTTATCAAAGTTTGCGACAAAGGGATGGGGCTAACACTCACTCAAGATAGGACTGGCGCGCACCTCCTGTATGTCCCGCCTTCCACATCCGACTTCCGCGCCCTCGCGCCCTCCCCCTCCCACTATCTTCTGGCTCTCCGTTCTCTCCTGCGCCGCGCGCGCACGCGCTACCTCCTAATATGCCCCGCCTTCCACGTCCGACTTCCGCGCCCTCCCACTCTCTTCTGGCTCTCCGTTCTCTCCTGCGCCGCGTGCGCATGCGCGCGCGCCGCGGCCTGCTCGCGCGAGAGTGGGTCGGCAGGGCTGTCTGCTGCCCTAGCAAGCCATAGGGCATGCGCCCAGGAGCATGGGTGCTTCCTCCCCCATGGCAGGGAGGAGTGGAGAGAGGGGGGGGAGCTCGTGCCCCCCCATGGGCGAACCATGTATCAACCTAGTTGCGTTTGAAGAATCATATGCACATGCATATCACAAGCAACCAATGGACAATACAAAACAAACAATCAATACAACACACGTCACGACTGCCATCGCCAGACAGCACATTCTAACTGAAGAGTTCCTCAAGCGACACACGTGCAGCAGGCCTAGTGCGTGCTGTTAAACGCTATTCATGCTCTAGGTGCGAATGCTACAAGTTCAACGGCCAAGTCCAACAACGCACATCGTGCGCCCCCTAACCGAGCTAATGCGGATACCTTGCCGCCAAGGCCAAGCGAGGTCCGTAAGGAGGCATGTGAAGGCCAAGCATGGGGGTGACCGTTGTTTGGAGGAAAATGCAGCGGCGCCGTTGCCAAATCTACAACATGCGCCCTGGCGAGTAAACCTTTGCGGATGCGGTCCCTTCACGGAAGGGCTCAGCCGGGGCAGTCGCATTGGTGATCCATATTGGGTTGGCCCGCAAAGTAGCATCCGACGTAACTGGAGGTGGGGTCGCCGTGGCAGTGAGTGGATGAGGAGCCACATGTCGTACACTTATGGAACGAGTCCCCATTCTTAGTGCAGGGCTCGCCCTTGCAGGTCATGCATTGGCAAGTTTTGGTTGAGCCGGTTATGCTGATGCGCGGGCCGGCGGAGATCGAGACTGGCGGCCTGTTGTGCTCCCACCATTCGGCGACTGGGTTGTTTCCTGCATCTGATTGCAGCTGCGCGAGTTCGACCGCTTTGCCACTGAAGCCGATGGGATTTGCTGGTTGGCCGAACCGGTCGGTGCAGCGCCCTAGATTGGCGTCATTGCACCGGTCGGCGATGTTGCAGCAGACAGGCCCGCAACCGCGTGCTCGCACGCCACACCCAGCACCCGCAGCATCAATCGGTGTATCGAAAATGAGCGGCTGCTCGTTTTTCGAAAGCGCTTCGTCCGCCCAGTCGGCCTGGGAGTGTGAGTTCCATCGTTCACGGTCGTCAAGGAAGCCCGCCGGCGTGCTCGGCGGCGGCGGCGGCGCAGGCGGCGGCGCAGGCGGCCACGGCGGATATGCCCATCCCCAGTAGTGCTCGGCATAGCCGTACGCCGTGGGTCTGTATCCGTGGGTGTTGCTGTACCCGTGGCTTCCGACGGGATGGGTGCTGCTCAAGGGGTGAGCTGTACCCACCGCTACCTCTCCAAGCGCGCCGTCTGCGGTGCCATCAGCTACAGCAACGTTGACCGGGACATGTGTCTCGACGTTGATGTGGAGAAGCTCCATGTAGGCGTCGAAATCGCGTTTGCTTATGTCAGTCTGATGCGCTAGGTTTGCTAGCGCTAGCCCCCTTGCTGCTAGACCGGCAGCAGCCGTCTCGGCTCCCGTGGTGGGTGAGACGGAGGCATCGATCTGCGGCATGCCTATCGATGATATGAGGTCCTGAGGGCCGTCGGGAGCACTAGCAGCCAAGCGGCCGGACACGTCCGAGGCGGCCGTGGCGTCGGCGTTTGCCGCAAGCACCTCCGCTGGATTGGGATTTGGAGACCATGGCACAGACGAGAACACGGCAGAAGTCGCGGCAGGATCGGCGCTAGAACTTGTGGTGTCGAGAATCGCCTCTTTTTCATACTGAAGGTCGTTGTGCATCCCCGAGGAGCGGCTGACCGAGCGGCCGTAAGGCCCCGAGTCGTTTGGGATGTCGTAGAGGTAGCCGTGGTAAGGATAGGAAGGGCTGTATGAGTGGATCGCCTCGTCTTGCAAGCTGCCGATCACTTGCTTATCCAACTCAAACGCGCCGGCAGCTGCTTGATCTCCTACAGCAACGGTGACGGGTACGCTGGTCGTCACCTCGGTATTGATCAGGCCAAAACTGGGATCAAACCAGCGCTTCTGCGGCAAATGCTCCTCATTCGTAGCGCCATTTGGTAGGTGATCTAGCATCGCCTTTTTCGCGGACGCCTTGTTCACGTCGGACTCCGAAATAGTGACCTGGGGGCCTCCGCGCGGACCCAGTGTACTGGTGCTAAGCGACGGCGCCACATCACTAGCGGCAGGATCCGCAGGCGCTCGGTCCTCCTCGACGGATGATGCGGAGCCCACGTCATGTTCGATCGTCGCAGACTTCTCGCCCGGGAAGCCGGCTATGCCAGCTGCAGCTGAGGAGGGATGCAGGTCGCGGTATCCCTCGTCGTAGACGTATGTGTTGTACGAGCCATAGCGGTACATCTGGTTTTGGCCCTGAGGCGAGATGTATGGCGGGTATTGTACTGTACCCTGCTCGCCGCCGATGATCTGCTGGTCGAGCTCGAATGCGCCTGCAGCTGCCTGGTCGCCGATTGCTACCGTTACGGGCACGCTCGTCGACACCTCGGTACTAATCATGCCGAAGCTCGGATCAAACCAGCGCCTCTGCGGTAAGCCGGGGGCGTGAGCAGCGGTGGAGGCGGTGATTGCGGCCGTCAGTGCCGCGGCCTTCTCATCGGGGAAGCCTACGCCGGCAGCGGACGACTTATCCATCGGTTGCTCGTCGTCAAAGCCGATGGCCGCAGAGGCCACACCGGATTCTGTTGGCGCAGGCCCTGCGCTTGCAGCTGACATGACATCCGAAGCCAAGTGCTGGGCGTCGTCGCCAGTTTGAGCGAACGAGGCCGCTCCTTCTGCAGCCTTGTTGGGCGCAAGCTGCGTGTACATCACCTCGTGGTTAGGCCCGCCATGGCTAGCGTGTGGCGGGAATCGGGGGGGGAGATGCCCGGCTGGCGTGTGGTACACTACGGGGACATCGTGCGGCAGATGTGTACGTGCCGGCTGGGACACGCCACCCGCATTCACCTTGGCCAAGTTGAGAGCGCCAATGGCAGCGGCATCGCCAACGCCGACGGTGACGGGTACCTCCGTGGTAACCTGTGTATGAACAAGCTGCATCGAGGGGTCGAACCAGCGCGGGGTCAGCGTGCGCTCGTCGCCTATGACCGCACGGCCAGCGGCCGAAAGGTAGCTCGCGGACGTGCTTGCGGCGGCAGGAGCAACAGCGGAAACCGTTGTGCCCACGCTACTCTGGGCCCCCTGTCCCTTGACATCCCGTGCAACAACAGACGTAGAGATGACATCTTTTATGCCAACCCTTGCGGGCACCGTCTCGTTCTCGTTGCCCTTCACCATTGAATGTGGGGCGGACGGAGTCCCTAATGCATGGGCGTCTTGAGGGCGCGATGCCGCAACAGTCCTGCTCGCTAATGCAGGGGCCGACCGAACGGAATCGGCCGGCGGGATGACCTCGGCATGCCTACGCCCGAAAACGTCGATGGGAGAGCCTTGCGCATCGTCTGCAAAGCCGATGCCAGAGCCGATGGTATCGGCAAAGGCTGAAGATGCACTGCCGCCACCTACGACACCTGGCGCGGATGGCGCAGCCGGAGTTCCCTGCGCTGTCTTGGCAAGTTCGCCATGCCTGTGAGTCGACTGCCCGCCCAACTGTTGGCCATGCAGTTTGTCTATTGACTGCCGTTCCCTTGGCAATGCGCTGCCGCTCACTCGCTGTCCGTCCAGTTCGAAAGTGCCCGCTGCCACCTGGTCACTGATGCCATCCCAGCGCAGCAAGGGCTGGGCGGCCCTCGCGTGCGGCGCGTCTAGCTGCAGGTCAAAGAGTGCAGATTGGCGGTCGGCCCCATCTGCTGCGCGCCCTGCCGGCTGCTCAGTCTGGAAGAGCAGGCTGGCGGGTCGCTCGGTGTGTGCCGGCAGAGCCCCGTTTGCGTGAGAGGGTGTGAGAGAAAGAGGAGAGAATGGAAGAGAGGAGAGGAGAGCCGAGCGGGTCAAAGGAGAGGAGAGTATGCTGCAGAGCAAGAAGACGGTGGCGAGAAGACTGAGAAGCAGGAATGGGCGGTGCCTCGGTGTCTCCGAGGGCGAGAGTATCATCGGTGTGTGAGGCAATGAGAAGAAGGAAGGAAACAAGGGTGGGGGAAGGGGAAGGGGAAGGGTGGGTGGGTGGGTGGGTGCGGGAGGCAAGCAGATTGGACGGAGTGGGAAGGGGGAGAGAGAGGCAGCCACTCTCTCTTCTCTCTCGCTCTCTCTTTCTCCCTCTCTCTCTTCCTTCCTCGACGTAACCCGATGTTTAATATCTTACGAGCACCCTGATCTGACGTAGCGAGGGAACTGCGGCCGTCGGCCGAGGGGGCGCAAAGAAGGAAGGGCCCGACGCGCGGGTCCTTGCCGCGGATGCGGAATGATACCGCGGGGGGGGGGGGGGGGGGGGGGGGGGGGGGGGGGGGGGGGGAAGCGACGAGCAACGAATGAGAGGGAAGAGGGAAACGAGAAACGAGGTTTCACCTGCATCTGGGTCGGGGGATCACGGGATCACAAACTCACACGTTTCTGGGTTGAGATGACGTTTCTGGTTGTAATGAATTTTTAACAAATTTTTATGGGTCGCGGCGCGGCAAAGGACAAAGGAACGGGACTAGCGCTCACTCAAGACAGGACACCCTGCCGCGGCAAGAGCAAGCACCCTTCCCCCCTTATGCCACCCAGCTCTTCACTAGCTTTCTACCTGCGCTAGCCAGAGCGCCCCTCCCTCCACACTCAGACAACCCCCCACGCCAGGATCCTGTTTTGGTCTCGCAGGCAAGGGGCAAGGAGGCCTAATGGGAGGGTGAGGAGCAACGCTCCTCGGAGAGGAGCTGTGGGGAAGGAGATGTCTGAGTGCGGGGGCGCTGTACCCTTGCACTAGGCATGGGCAGTTGGCAAACGCCAGACTTTCGCGAGAATTTTTTTTTGTAAAATTTGGGGTTGGGACGACCACGTGGACGTCTACACCATCGTCACTAGCAGACGCCAGGCGCAGATAGTTGCCGAGAGAAGATCGTCTTGAGTCTTGAAGGAGTGCATTGGAGATACAGCACACCTCGTGTGTCTTCTTGAACCTGCTCTTTTCGATGTCGTAGATGCAGATGTACGGGTCAATGTACCCGTGCTTCTTCTCGAGCATCAGGTAATGCCTATCATGTGGGGCTGCCTCGAGCCACAGTGTGTCAATTCATAAATGAAGAGGAACAAGGGGCGCATTGTACCGCATCGTCGTAACGCTATTTTTTGATAGGTAATTATAATGCTATAGCTATAGCGTGCCCGTTTTTGACCCGTTGTAAGGAGCTTAAGAATTTTGTTAACACCTTCGACTAAAGTGCCTCATTAAGCCAGCATGTACCCTCTCTGCACCCTAGCCTTCTATTGAATGCCTTTCCCTCTTTAGACGCCGTCCTTGCTTCCCACAGGCTCTCTCACATCTCAATTTTGGAACGGAGGTAGTATGATATCAGCGCAAGCGCAAACGCAATATTCGGCCCGTACTTGTACATGGTGTTTTTGTCCTCGTCTGCTGTTTCTCAAAATGATTCGCAAAATTTGAGAATGACCCCTTCCCAAATACTCTCAAATTTCAAAAGTGGCTATTCATTCAAAGGCGTGAGGGAACGGCGTCGCCGGCGCGAACTCCTCCATGCACTCAACGGAAGCGGGGCTAAGGCGAAACGCATAGAAACGGTCGCGGCTGCTGGGTACCGTCTGCGCAGCCAATAGTTTGCCGCTAGGTGGTCACAAGCTGTTCCCACGGAAACTTTGCCTAGACCATATTCTTGTAATCACGGGCTCTTGGCCATGGTCGCACATGTCTTGTCATTATGTTGTCTGCAGCGTTGGCATCTCTCATCTCACGCGGCCCGGCTCTCCTGGTCCGCTCAGCGAGAGGCCGCCACGACTTCGCTTGGTCACGTCCTGGGCACGTGAGCCGCAAGCGTATGTCAAGCTCACTCCAGGCCCGTCTTCTCGTCGAGTCCGAGCGCAATGTTGAGATTCTGGACAGCGGCGCCACTTGCGCCTTTGCCAAGATTGTCAAGTCGCGCGGCGACCACGCAAGTCCCCGCGTCATCGTTGTTGTACACAAACACCTGAGGGGCGAGGCACACGAAATGAGGAGGAGCTCGCAGCGGCGCACTGGCACAGAACAGGACCGCGTGTCGCCGGAGGCCCGGACTTGCTGCGGGTTGGGGCGCGCCTGCAGATGGTTTGAGTTGTTGAGCGAGTCTGGGCGGAGAAAAGCGTCGCGCTCAAGCAGGCCAGCCTCCTTCATGCCCTTCTCACCGAGCGGCATGACGGTAACGAAGTGCGCGTCGGCGTAGTGCTTGCTCAGCGTCGCGTGGATCTTGGCACCTACACTCTCCGATGCCGCAGCATCAGGGGTGAGGTCGCGGTCGTAGTGGAGGGGCACAGAGACGACCATGCCCTGGGCAAAGTCGCCGACTGCGGGCAGGAAGATAGGGGGTCGTTCAAGCCCGCTAAAGCAGCGCATCTCGGGAAGATGCTTGTGGGAGAGCGAGAAGCCGTAGGCGCCCCACGGCTCGTGTGGCTCGCCGCCCTCATACACGTTGATGAGCGGGTTGCCGCCTCCCGAGTAGCCCGAGACGGCCGAGGCAACGAGCCGAGCGTCCTTCGCGACGATGCCCGCGTGGACGAGCGGGTGTAAGAGGGCGATAAATCCGGTCGCGTAGCAGCCCGGGTTGGCGATGCGCTTCGCCTTGCTGATCTTGGCCCGCTGCTCGGCTGAAAGCTCAGGGAAGCCATATGCCCATTGCGGGTTGACCCTGTGCGCAGTGCTTGCGTCGATCAGCACGGTGCGCTCGTTGTCTGGTGAGAGGAGCGCCGCAGCCTCGATCGCCGCCGCATCCGGAAGGCACAGAATCACCGCGTCCGCCTTGTTGATCGCCTCTGCACGAGCGGCGGAGTCCTTGCGGAGCTCTGAGGGAAGCGTGAGCAGCGTCAGATCGTCTCTGTGAGAGAGCCTCGAGCGTACCTGGAGGCCGGTGGTGCCTGCCTCGCCATCGATGAAGACTGTCACACTCATCGATGCCGGCCGCAACCGCGCGGCACCCACACGGGGCCCGCTGCCCACGCACAGCGAGAGCGAGAGGCCGAGCAGCGCGAGCGGCATCGCTTCCTCTCTCTCTCTCTCTCTCTCTCTCTCTCTCTCTCTCTCTCTCTCTCTCCTCTCTCTCTCTCTCTCTCCTCTCTCTCTCTCTCTCTCTCTCTCTCCACCACCTCTCCTTTCCTCTCTACACAGTGAGTCTCTTAATCTTTTCGATGGACGCAGAGCGGGGGGGGGGGGGGGGGGGGCGAGCACAAAAGAAAAAAATCGAGGAAAATGAAGAGGTGCCGGCGCGAGCGCAAGAGAAAACTCGACGAGGGACATTGCGAGAGAAGAAGATGATATTGTAATCTGTAATCTATGTGGCGCTAGACTATCATAATCCTCTAGACTGAAGCGGGTAATCAAGATCTTAGGGCCGGCCTCTTCCCTCCCTCGCATTCTGACCTCGCCTTTTCTTACTCGCCTGCTACGTCGACTCCTCCACCGTCGTCGTCGTTCACCGCGTCTCCGCCGGAGTCCTTCAGAGGCGGGCCCAAGCCCGAGTCTCACCCGGCTCAGCTAAAACGGCTCGCGAACACACGTCGAGCAGGCTCCTCCACCTCCACCCTTACCACCAGACTCGGATGTGGCCTACGAGCCTACGAGCCTCGCCTCGCGGTCGCTCCCTGTCAGCCGTCTCGTTGTGAAGAGCCCCCGGGTCATTTTCCCAACTCTCTTCCGCATCTCTCTCCTCCTCCTACGTCTACAACATCGATTCCGCCGCCAACCTCCAACCTCCAACCTCGTCGGCTTCCCCTGGCCTGAACCCGTCGCCCGCTCACCGCTGCTGAGCTCGAATTCCCACTCGCGGACGAGTATTACACCTTAGACGGGAAAACGCCCCTCGACAGCACGAGCCCGGTCACTCATTTCAACCGCTATTTCCCTATTTCTATTTCCGAAATATATTTCCCACCTCCACCTCTCCACCTCCCCTGGGTGTCCAAGGATCCCGTAGGGTCCCCCCTACCTGCCCCGGCAACAAGATAACCCCTCCGAACGACCCCCTCCCGCACCACGAAAGGCAATGGCGTCGGTGAGTGACCCCCCTCCCTTGCCCCGCGCGTGGCGGTCTATTTTGGGAGAGAGGCGGTAACTCACGGGAGGGAATCAGAGTGGTGAATGTAGGGCGCATCTCTCTTAGAAACGTGGAGCTTCGAGCTTCCGCGACGTCCAATCGCCCGCGATCGGCCGAGGAATGGCCTGAACGAGCCTCAGCCGGAGATCATAAACCACATTTTATGATCTCGGAACGGGCGCAAAGTGCACAATGGCATCGACAATGTCAAGAAGTGGAAAACAACGTCCATTCGCCTATCTGGGTACTAGAAAGCACCAGCTGCGTGCCTTCAATCAACTACAGCAAGCCCAAGGCCCACACAACCACCTACAACCGACTTATGCCTTACTACCGCCGCCATGCTAGCTAGCTACGTTCTACGTTCTACGTTCCCACTGCCACTGCGCCGGAGCCGCCGCACACCACCACGAAACAACAATCTATCTGAGCATTAGTACCACTACTCTCACTAGCCCGGTACTAACACGACAGCCCTCAGCGCACCTGCCCGTACACCTTGCGCGTGCTGTTGTCACAGATACATACTACTATGTACTATGCACCCCTCCACATCTCCCCCCTCGCATGCCCCCGGCTCCCATTCTAACTCCCCACAAGTTAAAATGGGGGAAAACCCATTGAGGCGGACCGGTCGACGCCGGCCGACTCTCCGGGAAAAAGCACCGGGGGGGGGGGGGAGGAACCTCTCGTCAAAAAAGAAGAACGGCCCTTACAGCTCTCGCCGCGAGCTGTCCTCGAGAAATAAAAGACTGCGTCTCGAGATACCTGCCACAGTGGTTCCCGTAGGCGTCTTGAGTCTCTCCCTCCTCATCTTCCTCCTGTCGCCAGCCGCCCCCCTCCGCCCATTTGCTAACGCAAATAGGTCTCGTTTCTAACGCAAATGGGTCTCGTTTCTCACCACACTCCATCGGGGGCGGTGCAAATCCCCCCCTCTCCCTCGTTCCATTCTCTTCCGCCCCGGTCCCTGCGGCGCGTCGCCATGCGGCGCGCCATGGCCTGCTCTCAGAGGTCCTTCAGGGGCGCCCAGAGGGCCAGCAGGGGCAGCTCAGGGGGCAGTGGAGGCTGGGGCTTAGCCCTTGGCCCCCCCTGCCTCTCCCTCGCTCGCCTCGCTGGCCTTGCTTGGGTGCAGCCCTGAGGCCCCTGTCTGCCTGGCGACCAGGGATGGGGGGGGAGTCAGTACGAGAGCAGGCCCATGCGGGCCTGGGGCCTGGGAGTGCGGCTCGCGACCCGCGCCCACTAGGGGTCTGGGCTGAATTGATGAGAGCCCTGCCCCTGCCAGAGGGCAGGGGCTGGGGTTGAATGTACGGGCCCACCCCGGGGGGTGTCCGCGATGGAGAGAGGGGGGCGCGAGGCCCCCATTGACCCCCACTTATAAAAGTAGGTTGGCACACCACCACGAAAGAAAGCGAACGCGCTGGGGCACTAAGAGCGTACGGAGCGCCGGCGCTTCTCCGATCCTTGCTCGCGGCTGCCGCGTCGCTCCTCACGCGCAGCCAGCCGAGCCGCACGCGTCCTCGCCCGCTTTGCCCGATCATTCTCGGCTTGCTACCCCACGTGTCGCTTTTGCGGGACGGCTCCCGAGTCGTCAACACACTTAGCGTGCTGCGACGCGACCGACCCGGTCTTCTCCTACATAGAAAAGCTCCTGAATATATACTACCTAGCTCCATGCAACACGAAGCGGCACAGAGACTCTTCTGCTATCAAATCGACAGACGCCACCCCTCCTCGGGATATCTAGGTATCCTGGCATGGAGGTACATACTAACGGTTATTAGACTAACGGACTTCTACAACGTCCATTACGGAAACGCGGAGGCTAGATCGGCGAAAACCATTCTAAGGGCCGTTCTCTCGAGACACCACATGTTAGTCAAGGCGAAGGTAGGCTTCTTTCAACGCCTGAAGACCCAGAGAGAAAGACTAGGGCTGCACGCCCCGAGCAACAAACATTTGCGCAAGATGATCACCCCCTTATACTCCGTTGACAAAGACTTCAACCTGGAGATTTCGGACGCCCTGCGGCAAGCGGCGACCGAGCTGGGCATCCGGAACATAACATAACTCACTCGGACAAGAACGAGGACTCCTACTGATCGACGGCCCCGGTGGGGAGAGACCGACACCTAGACCACCCACTCTTACCCCCTCTGTCTCACGCCCCCGGTCGAAGCAGCGCGCGCGGCCTCCCCTCCCCCGGTCGTCCAGAGAAGGAATTGGGGGAGGAGAAGGGGACGGTGGTAAGATAGGGAGGGTAGTTAGGAGTAGCACCAGCAATCTGCCCCGCGCCGTGCACGTAGCGGCTAGTTTTTTTAAGATTTTTCTTTCTTTCTTCCACCGCTTCGATTTATTCCGCGAGAGTCACCCTGAGCGAGCTGGTGATGGTCCTCACGTACGGCAGTTGGGCAGGTGTGGGATGAAGACCATGGGCCATGGGGATGCCGATGCGCGGCCTACCGCCTACCATCGACGATCGGCGTCGGCTTGCCGTACAAGCTAGCGCGACGATTCGTTGTGTGCATCACCCTAGACCCTAGATAGATCCTAGAGCGGAATACGTCAAAGTCAAAGACGTGCTCTTCTTGCATCTGATTCTGATCTCTCTGATCCCTCATCTCTGTCTCCTCTTTCCTCTTCCCCCTCCCCCTCTCCCTTTTCTCCCTCTCCTCTCCCTAACCCCTCTCCCCTCTCCGTCCGCCCGCCGCCCTAGCTCACTCCTTGTTTTACTCAGACTACGAGTACTTTATATTTTACTGCTTCTTCTTCTTCCGTCGATTCCCTGTTCTTCTATTTCCACTTCTCTCTAATACTGTGGGTATATCCTTTCTCTTTATTTCTGGCGCATCTCGACTCTCTAGATGATGGAGTCCAGGGAGAGGAGAACTAGATTCCAACGTTTCACTAGAGGAGGAGGGGGGAGAGAGAGAGCCTCGCGAGGAGAGAGAGAGAGAGAGAGAGAGAGAGAGAGAGAGAGAGAGAGAGAGAGAGAGAGAGAGAGAGAGAGAGAGAGAGAGAGAGAGAGAGAGAGAGAGAGAGAGTACTTTGCTCCTACGGCTGGAACGCTCTGCCTTGATGAATGCGCATGGTGGGAGAGAGGGAGAAGGGGAGAGAGAAGAGAGGTGGGGGGGGGGAGAGGGAAGGAGAGAAAGAGAGAGAGAGAGGGAGGGAGGGAGGGAGAGAGAGAGAGAGAGAGAGAGAGAGAGAGAGAAAGAGAGAGAGAGAGGGAGAGAGAGAGAGAGAGAGAGAGAGAGAGAGAGAGAGAGAGAGAGAGAGAGAGAGAGAGAGAGAGAGAGAGCGCCGTCGGCCTCAGAGAGAGGGTGCAAGCATCATTACCAGGGATGAGAGAGAGGAGGAGGAGAGAGAGAAAGGGGCGCGGGCAGACCCGCGAGAAATGGACCAAGGCAAACACAAGAGAAGAGAGCAGCGCATTCTTCTCTCTCCTCGTCCTTCCAATCCCAATAGGAAGGGAGGACGCGACCACACCCCATTGCGCTTCCCTCGTTGTCTTCTTCTCTCTACAAGCGGCTTTACTACGTGATCCGTCCCGTCCTCCTCTCCTTCTCTCCACACTCAAGAGCCAACTCTCTTCTCCTCCTCCCACTCTTTCTCTCCCCCCCCTCACTCCCTCCACCGACCGGCCGCGGCCGGTGCGTCCGCCCTCACCTCCACCCCTCCCCCCCCGCCCCTGCCCCCCCAGCGCCCCGCCTATGCCCTTTCCCCTCCTCGCCCTCGCCTTCTCCTGGCTCTCCCCCCGCTCCGCGCCTCCCCTCCCCTCTCCTCCCCCTCCTGCTGCCCTCGCCCGCAAGAGCCAGCAGCACCTCTTCAGGCATACCTTCCTCGTCGCCAATGACATGCTCATCCGCCTCCCCCTCGACGGCGTGCGCAACCTACGCCACCTCGTGAAGCAGCATGATCGACCCGGCATCCTACACACTCATGTAGAGGCCTTCCGACCGCGCCACAAGCTGCGCTGGTCAGTGGATGCCCAGAGGATGATGGGTGTGCCCAATGCGGGAGGCTCATCGCAGCAGTCGGAAGTGCTCTCGCTCGAGGTGCTCGCGCGCTCGTTTGGGGCACGGCTTGAAATGACAGAGATGGAGCTACGGTACACCCACCAGTCCAAGATCACCGACTTTGCCGTCACAATCTTCGGAGAGCACGCCATCGGCGTCTCTGTCACGAGAGCTATCAACTGGCCGCTACTCGACCTCACCTCGGATGATGCCTACCGGCTGCTTCACAAGAAGCTCAAGGCCATACAAATTTCAAACCAGAACGTCCTCAACTACAAGTGGCGCAAGCAGGTTCTACATGTATGGGCACGGTCCTACAGGGATGCGCAGCTGCTCGAGGAGCAGTACCAGCGCATACCGCTATCAGTGCGCGGCAACTCAATCGTGATCATCACCCTCTGCAACGGCATGGACTGGATCTGGTGATAATCAACATGCACCAGAGACGCGCCGCACTTCTCTCGGGCGCGGCGGCTGTCAGTGGAGAGATCAGTGCGGTATCCATGCCGCTCCCCCGTCGCTGGGCAGCTCACCTTGTCCCCTTGCGGAAGCAACCCCGTGAGGTCCATCGGCGGGACGCTCATTGCACGCGAGAACGGCTCGACTCCAACCACTTTCACTTTTCACCTGAAGCTTATTGAGGCCACCGCGGAGGGCTTCACTTTGTTCATCGCTGTAGGCCAAGGTCGATCGATCCTGCGCTTTATTCTGTGCTAGATACTTCATTGTGGTCTGTCCGTGCACCAAATGTGCGTGTACAATCCCTCTCGTACAGTACCTCAAGGTACAACGTCGATTTGCCCGCTCACTGTGGCATCAGTCGCGTTTTGAACTAGACATTCCTCCTCGTGCTTATCTGAAAGCTCTTGATCTCCCTCGTGTCACGTGTCTCTCTTGTGCTTGCTTGTTTCGCGCGCGCCGCGGAGCTGGCCCATGGCCCACACCAGCGGGCACTGGCGGCCTCTTAGGTCTCTTTGGCTTGCTTGTGCTCGTGTGCCGCAAGCTCATCTGATGATGGTCTATTATCTGTGAATGTGTGCCTCATGAGGACAAAACAGTCGAGAGGGCCATTGGCCTCATGACGCCTGCAGTTGTGTAATCCACCGCGCAAGTCTATCGCTAGCGCGCTAGTCGCCAAAACCAAAACGGCATAGGCACGAATGGGTCATGAAGCGCGCGCCGCTCCCCGCTCCTCTCTCTCGCCGTCCAGCCCGCTAACGCGCCAGCCACATCGCGTGAATCACTCAGAATAGCCTGAACAACAAGGCATGCCATGCCATGCAGCATGCTGCTAGGACCAGCTGCTATGTGCTGTATTCAAATCAGAGGGCCTAAGCGTCTTGCGGTTGACAGCATAGGCCACGGGCCCACGCGGACGGGGAACGCACGACGACCCCTAATCAATGGACGATTGATTTTCGCGCCAAGCACGAGCTCCACAAAACATAGAGATGCGTCGCCTGCACGCGCCCCGCAACTATAGCTATCCCTGTAAATATCCTTGGGTCAAGTCAAGGCAAACAACAACTGCAAAGGCAACGCGAGGCCAAAGTTTTATGAACTTGAACCAAGCACTAAAGAATGACTAGAGGCCAGAAAGAGCAGAGGCCAGCAGCGTCTATACATGATGACGAGAACGAATGTTTTGGCGCGTGAGCGCCTCGGCAAAACGTGCGTGAGCGTCTCAGCAAATTTTGCGGAGTCCATGAGGGCATATCGTGCACGATGCAGCATTGGAGGATGCACTGTGTGACCGATCGCTTTCTTCCGAACGACCTTCATCCTATCTCCTCCTTGTCTCCTCACAGCGCTCAAGCTTCGACTCATAGAGGCCATATCGACAGCCTTCACAAACTCAGGGTCATCATCGAGTCAGGCATGCACTCCTTTTTTGAGCTTAAAGAATCTCAATGGGCTGCCCGTCAAATTCGACGCACAAGTGCACAACCCGCAGTGAAGCTGCTGGGAAACGCTCTCCTCTGTATGGCGCACGACGACCGGCCGACCGAGGATGCGCATAACAGTGACATGCATGCAATATGGCGCTGCAAGGCACCCAATTCTTCCCCGCCTGAATACATGCCTGGCTCCATGGACCTAGAAGTGGACCTGAACAGCCCGGGCGTGAGTACTCCCTGCGCAAGGCGGCCAGCGACCATCGAACAGAGGCCCTTACGGCCGCCATCCGCAGCCGCCACCCGCAGCGTCTGCCAACGCGCCTCAAGCGCGCACCGCACTTGACTGTCTAACCGCCGCCACGGACCTGTACGCGCCACGGATCAGGGAAAGCGCGGTACACTTGCAGCACGTCGTCCTCCATCTCCTGGTCCCACTCGACCGAAAAAGCCTGCACAGTTGAGGCGATGGAGTGGGACGAGCGGGGCATTGAGCTGGTGGAGCGAAGGATGGCCCGCCAAAGCTAATGTGAGCGCACAGCTGCGCTACTTCGGCTGCAGAGCGGGCGGCGCACCTGCAGGTTCTCTGCTAGCTGCAGGTTGGAGGTGGCGCCAATGATGGTCGAGGTGATGAACTCTCTCGAGGCGCAATGGGCGATCGCGAGTTGTGACGGCGTCACCTTGAGCCGGTGCTTACGTGCCACGGCCACGTACGCTGAGACGGCCTGTGGGCCAAGTGTATCGAGGAAAGATTTTTCGTAGCCCCGGAACATGCCGAGGCGCGTCCGCTTCTTGGGCCCCTTGCGGGGGTCAGTGGTCGCGCCCTTAGTGTACTTTCCCGTGAGCACGCCCGCCGAGAGCGGCGAGTACGCAAGGTACGAAATCGGCGGCCGCCCGCCGGTAGGCTCGAGCGCTTCGGGCACAAGGGAGTACTCGTCGACACGCTGTAGCAGCGAGTACGCATTCTGCACAACGGCGGGAGGCTTGAGACCGATGGCGTCGGCGGCGGCACGAAATGCGAGAACGCCTTCGGTGTTCTCGTTCGAGAGACCCCACTCACGTACCTTGCCCGCCTCAACCGCCTCAGCGATAGCCTCGACCTGCTCCTCGATCGGTGTGATACCGCGCGAACGCTCCCCCTTGGTGTTGTCATGCTCGCCCGCAACGCCACGGCCGCGCGGGCCTGTGAGCGAGACGGGGCGTTCGGGCCAGTGCAGCTGCAGCACGTCGATGTAGTCCGTCTCAAGCCGCGAAAGAGATCCGTCAATCGACTCGCGGATCTGCGCCTTGCTGAGCTGCGTCCCCTCGCCGCTCTCCCGCATCCAAGTGTATCGGTCGTTGTAGCCGCTAACCTGCCGTTGCGCGGGCGAGCCGAGGGGAGTGAAGCTGGAGCGTGGGTCGCGACATTGCGTTCGCATTATAGATATGTAGGTGAGGAGGCAAGCAAGCAGCTAAGTGGCGAGTGGCTGGCTCCTGCTGCGTCCAAACCGTTTCCCCGGCAAGACTGGAAAGTGGGCCAGGCTTCGCGCCACACGCTCCCGGGGAGGTCTCCCGATTGCGTCAGCTCAACTAGAGCCAATGCAAGCCGCCCACGCTCTCTTTTGCTGGTGAAGACGACGGCAGGTTGGTTGCTCACCACCATGTCGACCGGCCCAAGTGGATGATTACTCAAACTCCCTCCCAATCTCCACATCCGACGTCCTCACTCACTCACCAAACTTCGTATCTTCACACTGGTCGAAACGTTGGTGAAGACGATACCTATGGCCGAGCCTCTCTCTCTCCCCCCCCCCCCCCCTTCCTCCCCCACCCCCATTCCTTCGGTTACTTTTGAAACCACCCACCTCTCCCTCGGCAACGTCCCCTCTCTCTCCCCCCGCCCGCTTCCTTTAAGCGCCGATGATATTGCTCGTCCCCACCCGACCGTTCCCTCGCGCCATCCGCTCATCCGCTCACCTTTGTCGAGATGACACATCTGTCCCTCGGCATCCTCACGCTCCTCCTCCACTTTGCAAAGGCGCGGTCCGTTGCTCCAAACGTCTCAGCAGCGAGCGGCACCGGGTACGCCTCGGCCGAGTCGAGGAAGTTGACGCCGTAGTCCCAAGCGAGCGAGAGCTGCTCGGCCGCCTCCATCTCGTCGCTCTGCACCGAGCCCCACGTCATGCCTCCCAGGCAGGCCTCAGAGACGAGGATGTCTGAGGTGCCGAGAGGGCGCATGCGGAGCGGCCTGGGAGTGAGAGGATCTGGGCTGGGCGCGCCCGTCGAGGAGAAAACGGAGGGAGAGGGGAAGAGGCTGGTGGAGAAGGGGAAGGAGAGGGAGAGCATTCGGTGAGGTGGACGAGGGGAAGGGGAAAAGGGGGGCTGATGGGGAGGAGAAAAGGGGTGGAGGGAGTTGAGGGCGAGACAGGAGGGGACGAGAAGGACAGGAGAGAATCCAAAGCGATGCGCTCGTCTCACGGCATACTGTGAGGTTGGACACTGAATGAATGGATGACGTTTTCTAAAGTGAACGACAGATCGCATCGTCGACGCCACGTGTGAACGTCACGCGCGGAGACACGGCGGAAGAATCCACTTACAAGGATGACCTTTTTTGATATCGTGGGGTCCTCCCGTGAGCAAAACAGGATTCATGCCCTTCGGGATGGACGCGCAGGCAAGAGAGAGATCGAGCGGAGCCGCGCGCCGGCGAGATTCCCAATCCCCCCCCCTCCCGACCCTGCTGGGGATATTCTGTTGTAAAATAATCTACCGCCGCGCCCCGGCGTGATCCCCCTGGGCGCCCCGTCGAAAATGTGATGCTGCGATGCTGCGGCCCTAGATGGGCCAAGTTGTTCTGTCATATATGATATCATACATGATATCTCAGTATTAGTTGCTCTAGACCTGATACTGAGTGTCATATGACAAGACTAGAGGCTACAATTCAACTAGTTTTACTAGTACAAGTTCGGGCGCGGGAAATATGAAATATCGGCGCTCCTAGCTCCGAGCCCCCCCCCCCCCCCAATGGCCGCCAACCTGATGTGCAGCAACGATGGCGGCGGCGACGACGGCGATGACGAGTGTCACACCGCCGTGGAGTGGGGGCGGCGCCATGTGGAGACGCTCCAGGGGTGCCGCTGTGGGAGCTTGAAATGGTTAGTCATAGTCATCGAGCAGCAGCATGCAGCATCCGATTCTCCGATTCTAAGTACTGAGTAAGAAGATTTTTATCATACTGGCGGGTTTATAAGTGTAGATGTGGAGCAAGTATCATATGATATCAGATGTATGACATCATACTCAGTTCCATGGCAAGTGTCATATGACGGTATGACGGAACAACTTGGTAGATGGGAAATACGTAGTATTTGCGAGGCCAAATACATATGTGTTTGGCTGTATTTTGAAGCGCGTCCTGGGTTGTAGGCCTCGAATATATGTGAAATGTATTTGGCCGGAGACCAATTACAATGTATTTGGCTGTATTTGTATTTGCAGGCCCCAACATCATATTTCCCATCTAGGGCCTTGGGGTTGACGTAAGTTTTGTAAAATTTTTTGTCAAATTTGGGTGATCAATCGAAATCGAAATTTTTGACCAAAATTTGGGGCCTTTCACTTGGAAAGAAACAAAACTTGGGGGGCCGCGCGGAGATTGGAAGATGCGACACGCGAGGAGAGAGAGAGGCGCAGCAGGGCGCCGGCTCACGCCCCCGCCTCGTCCCCCAGCTCACGACCCATAACATCTTTCCTCCCTAGCCTGAAGGTTTGGCACGACGTGGTCCACGACGCAGTCGTCGTCGAAGGTGCGAGGGAGAGTGTTATAGGGTTATAGTAGGACAAAATATTCGAAAGCGTCAAAATTTTGATCAAAATTTAGGTGCCCAACCCTCAAATTTTGACAACAAAATTTGGGCCCTTACAAAACAAAACTTACGTCAAAGCCAACTAGGGCCGCGGCCTGCAAATACGAGGCCTACGGCTTACAACCCGAGGACGCGCTTCAAGTATCTACGGACTGGGACTGGCAGCTGCAGCTGGCGGATTGAGGATTGAATCGAAGGTCCATAGCCATAGTTGTTTTATTATTGGTTATGGTTATTGGAGAAGACTGTGTTGATGTTCACGACGGGTTTTATTACCAACAAGGACAAAATATTCTTCCGCACCTGCCTGCCCCCCTCCTCCGGTCCCTCCGGAACGCGACAACCCACAACCCGACCTCACGCCCCCCCCCCCCCCCCCCCCCGGTGGCTCGGGCTCTTAGAACTTAAAAGTACGCGCAGTTTCGCGGCAATCTCCCCTCCTCCCCTTTCCATTCCATTTCCGCCGTCTCTCTCCGAACAGCATCGCCGACTGGGAGAGCGACTTACAGAGGGAGGGAGGGAGGGAGAGAGAGGGAGGGAGGGAGGGAGGGAGAGAGATAGAGAGTAGGACGATCGCAGCGGGAACGAGATTGGCGAGGCCGGGTGGCGCAAAGGTCGCTGCCAGGTCTGAATTTTGACCTCGTCTGTCGTGCCAGGTCTGAATTTTGACTTCATCTCTCGCAGAGAGACGCCCTATGCGTGTCGAGCTTTTCGTGAAGGACAGCGCTTCGCTGGCGGCGAGCTCGCGCTTCCTCTTCGCCACGGGTGCACGGGGCATTAACCTTCCGAACAAGGCGTCGGCGACATCCGTGCCAGAGCTTGCGCCACTCGCAGCGCTGCGAACACTTTCGCAAGCCCTCTCGCCAGAGGAGCTCGCAGAGGTCTGCCCACACTATTCTCTCAAATTCAACTCAGCTGGCGCCAACGCTGATGCCACTCTCGAGCGCTTCGAGGATTTCTGCGCCGAGGCGGCTCGACTCAAGGTGCGACAGTGTCTCCTTGTCACTGGCTCAGGGAGCCGCAAGTTCGACTCAGTTGAGTGCCTCAAGGCGTTGCGGCTTCCGCCAGAGGAGAGACCAGAGATAGGGGTGGCCTTCAATCCGTTCTTTCCTGAGCGCGCTCTGCGCCAGCGCGAGCGTGCACGTCTGCGACTAAAGCTGGGCACGGGTGCAGTCACCTCGGTATGGCTGCAGATCGGCAGCGACATCAGCCTTCTCAACGAGGCGCTCGATTTCATCGATGAGCTTAAAGACGAACGAAATTTGCCAAATCTAAAGCTCTATGGCTCTATCTTCATGCCGTCCAAGAGACTGTTGGCACAGATGAAGTTCCGTCCGTGGAACGGTGTATTCCTTTCTGATGAGTACCTCTCAAGCGTTGAGGCGGCTAAAGACATCACCCAGAAGGTTCTAGAACGATATGCAAAGCATGGAGTGGAAGTTCTACTTGAGACTTCCATCAACAAGCCTGAAGATTGGGCAGCTGCACTGGAACTATGCTCACTTGCTCTGACAAGCGATTCGAGTCCTCCGACTGAAATCGTCTCTGAGCGGAAGAGTGTTGAGCATTCCGGGAGCGGCTGTGGCGCAGGCAACAGCCCTGCTTCTAGCGATGCATTGGCGAAAGCACCGCGGAAGAAGCGGCCTCGCCATGCCGATGAGAGGGCGAGGGAGAGCGTGTTGCCAGAAGTAGACACCGTCGGGGCAACGGATGCCGCCATGGTAACTACCGCGTCGGCTCCTGCGCCTGCAGCCTGTCCACCGGCTCTTCTTCACAACTTTCATGTGGTGAGCTTGGTTTGGTTCCGAAATTTCGACCTCCGACTCGCGGACCACGCACCGCTTTTAGACGCCTCTCGCCAAGGCATGGTGGTCCCATGCTTCGTGTGGCCACGTACTCGAGGAAAATGGTCCCTGGGCGGAGCAGCCGAGGCTTGGTTGAAGGCTTCTCTTGCGTCGTTAGACGGGGACCTGCGGGAGGAATATCGTAGCCGCCTTATTCTGCGCTTTGCACCATCCGCGAGGCTGTCGGCAGATGAAGCGATGGCTGCCGACTGCATGCGTGTGGCCAAAGCAGCGTCTCAGGCTGTTCCCCTGCAGATGGGTGCTAATTCTGCTGCTGCAGTCGAGGAGGCCGTGATTACTGCGGCGGAGCTCCTGCTACTGGCTCGTGAGTGTGGTGCGACCGCGATTCGCTGGCATCGATGCTATGAGCCAGAAGGCGCTCTTGTCGATGCCGTGGTGGAGAAGGCGATCCGCGAGGCGGGCCTTCAGGGTGGTTCCATGGCAGGGCACTTACTGTATGAGCCCAAAGGTGTTAGCCTTCCTGGCGGGTTTCATGGTGGGCATTGGGGGACGCTGATGCCCTTTCTCAATGCGTGTGAGAGGTCGGCCAAACCTCCAGCTCGTCCTGCTGCGTTGCCAGTCAAGCTCTGCGTGCCGCCAAAGTGGCCGCGATGTTCTACACTTTCGGAGCTCGAGCTTGCGAATCGACCTGTCCGTGAAGATGGTAATTTGGGATGGGATTGGGGCGCTTCTGTCATGAAGCACTGGATCGCAAGCGAGAAGGAGGCCGTGCGGCGCATGCACACGTTTTTGAGTGGTCCAGGATTGCGCAGTTATGAGAGCCGCCGCTCGCGCGCCGACATTGCTGACTCTGTGTCTACTCTCTCGCCCTACTTACGCTTTGGGCAGCTCTCTGTACGTCAACTTTACCACGCCATCCGCGGCACTGGCATGCCTCGCGAAGATATTAAGACATTTTCCCGCAGGTTGCACTGGCGCGATCTTGCGGCATTCCAGCTAAGTTGTTTCCCTGAGATGGCCTGGAAGCCGATACGTGCTCACTACTCATCCCATGGTTGGTCGACCGATGAGACGGCACTACATGCGTGGCAGCGGGGTCGAACAGGCTATCCGATCGTCGATGCGGGCATGCGCTGCCTGTGGGCTACCGGTTGGATGCACCAATCTGTGCGGATGGTCGTTGCATCCTTCCTAGTCGAATACCTTGGCATCAGCTGGGTTGAGGGCTTGCGTTGGTTCCATGACACACTTGTTGACGCGGACCTGTCGATCAATTCAATGATGTGGCAAAATGCTGGACGCTCTGGCATCGACCAGTGGAATTTCGTGTTGTCTCCTGAAACTGGGTCACAAGACCCGACCGGCGAATATGTAAGGCGATGGATACCCGAACTTGCTAATTTGCCTAACAAGCACATCCACACACCGTGGAAGGCCCCGCCCGCTGTGCTATCTGCTGCAGGAGTCGAGCTAGGGGTAACATATCCTGAGCGCATCGTGGCGAGTCTAGACGATGCACGTAGCATCACAGTCGCCCGTCTTCTCAAGATGCGGTCTGAGGCCCTTGAGTACAATGACGCCGGCGGCTACGACTTGGTGACCCTCCCCGACGGGAAGCAGACACGGGTTTTTACGAAGCAGGAGTTCCGTCTCACTGGGGATGGGCGGCCCAAGACTTCGCCTCCAGCCTCAACATATCGAGGCCGAGAAGCAGGGCGTGGCGGCAAGGCTGGCCGTGGACGCGGCGCCACGCGCAAGGACAAGGACGATGGCTTGTACAGCATAAAGAAGTATATGCGCTGAGAGCTAAGCTATTCGAGATAACTCCGTGACTGCGTGCTAAGCGCGTCGGGGCATCCTTTTGAACGATGTGCAGGGCGGTCAAGAAGGGGCTTTTTGAGTATTAATTCGTAATAAGGGTTGGGATGCATTTTTGTACCGTGACGCGTGTTACGGATGCCCCTCCGTCCTCTCCTCCGTCCTCCCCCGAATTTACTTTCTAAGTCCTGTGAGGCCTCCCTCTTCACGTGAGTAGAGGCGACGGGCCCCCTTTCTTCTATTTCTCTTTCCCCCTTTTCCCCTCTCTCACGCGCCCACTCTGTTCACGTTAGTGTTCTACGTGTTACTGTGAGTATGCGTGAGATAGTGGTGTTTGGGGTTTGTAGAGAGATTTTGCTATCCGGTTCTGCGACGACGAGAGCGCGAGCGATTGCGTCGCTCCTCTCAGAGGGTGCAACTCGAGGTTCCCTTTTTTTGTCACACCCCTTCCGGCTATTTAGGTATATAATTTCTATTGACCCCTAACTTCGCCCCTAACTCGGGGGTTGACCGCGCGCAAACAAACATAAACACGGGAACCCATCAAGCGGATGGCGGATGACGTCTTGTGTTTCGTTTGTGCCTCCCGTTTCAATATCGCCTCCGCCTCAAAGCTCAGTTGCATTTTCTCCGTCTTATAAAAGCGAATATACTTTGTCTTCCACAGTACCAAGGGGAGAAGAATGAACAGCGCGAAAACCACCCCGACCGCGATCCCGACCTTCGCAAGGCCATCCCTCGACGCGATGACTGCTGCGAATATCGAATATAGCACTAACGAGAAACCAGAAGGTCATGCCACCCAAGAGACTCGTCAAGCGGAAGACGTCGTAGGGACCTTACATGCCATTTGCGAGACTGATAAATCATTCACACTGGTTTATATGATACACACTCTATTATGGAGCAATAAATTCACTGAGAAAACAATCATCAATATGAGTCGTTATGACCTGCCCCTTTCTTTGATTGAGATGTCCGTGGCTTGGGTGAGAATGCGGTGGTGCGCATGGTTGCTAGTCTCTGACGGCGGCGGGCAGGTGTATCCGAAACAAGTCTAAGGTTGTATTTCAATTGCACAAATCCAAGCGAGCGAGCGCAAGGAGCGACATGAGGACATGTGGATAGTGATTTCAACGAGATACGAGATATCGAAGCGCGATCCTGCCCGAATGAATCGAGTGACTAGCGTAAGAACACGTGTGTACTCCCACAAAGATAAAGTAAGCTCCATAATGTGCTCCTTGAACTGCACTGTGCTTTCACCCCACGAGTGTGCCATTGATTTGCGCACTTACCACTACCCATAAGCGGCCTTTTGTTTTCAATCTTTACTTGGGGAGCTGAACCCGAATCGACACCTTCTAACAATTCTTACAATTCTTGGAGGTGGGGAATTAATTCCAAATTGACATCAGTTTTGATTGTACCCAGCAGAACGTCACGACTCATATCGAGGATTGTTTTCTCAGTGAATTTATTGCTCAAGAGAGTGTGTCTAATATAAACCAATGTGAATGGTTTATCAATCTCGCAAATGGAGTGTAAGGTGTCTTCAATTTTCGTATTGTGCTTGAAATTGAATACCTTGAATAAGAACTTACATTCTTCAGTGTACGTAAACAAACTTAGGTCGGCCTGGGAGCCCCCAACCGGCGGCGGCGGACTGATGCTGTCCAATGCTTCCGCTATAACCTGCATGGCAGTTTTAGATTTGGCATTTGGAAAGAGAGGTGTGATGAATTTTTTAAAGTTCTCGTCCATCTTTTTTTTGATCCATTCCAATCGCTTCAGTACTATATCAGCAGGCGCCCTTCCATTTGTAGACATGGTTGAGCACTGTGAGGTGGGTGTCTGCCTTTACTCAAATACTAGAAGATTTTTTTGTACCGGGAGCGTATTTGGAAACGAGGGGTACCAAACGAAGGCATACGACCTCGGGCGGGAATCACATTCCAGGAGCACTCCGGAGTCGAGGGGGCGGAGGGAGAGGTGGGGTCGACAAAGAGGAAGAGCAGGGGCGCAGGGACAGGGCGCAGGGGCAGGAGGGGTACCTGTGACGCGGCCGAGACTGGGGCCGCCCCCGCGCCTTCACCCTCCCTCGCCCTCCCACCCCTAGGATTGGGACTCCCTCGTGGTGGCCCCGCATCGCGTATTTTGAAACGAGGGGTACCAAATGAAGGCAAACGACCTTAGTTGTCAACTTAGTTGTGTGGTGATATGGATGTGGTGCATCCGGTTCGTGTGGCTCTATGGACTTGGCTGGGGTTGTGGCTCGCGGGTGCCTGGGCTGGCGTGGCCTTGGCTGGAGAGTGCGGCATTTGCGTAGCGTGCAGCGTGCCTGTCAAATCCCTTGATCGGTCGGCGCGGCGGGATGGGGATGGCCGGAGTAGGGGGATGGGAGCGAGGCGCGCTCCATGACCCTATCGTTTACAACGATAGTTCCTTATACTTTCACGTAAACTGTAAACATGAAAGTAAATTCCCCGTGAGCGCACCCCCCCCCCCGTTTTCTCTCACCGTGTAATGAAGTAATGAACCCAAGCCCAAGCAATACACAAGCATTGATTGCAAGCACTCCGACGCAACGGCAACGTCAAACAATACAGCACATCCGTTCTCACTCCCACTCGGGTGGCTCCTCAAAATAACTTACATCGTCATCGTCGCTAGCCTCACCATCGGCTGCCTCCTTAGCACCAGCACACATGGTGGAAGCAGCCCTTTCTACCTCTACACGCTCTCGCATACTCGAAAGCCACTCGATGGCGGCGCCCCGTGCGCACTCGGCCCACGGCACGCCGTGGACTACAGGAGGGCTGTCCATACCAATTTCTCCTTCGAGATCGAGTTCAGCCAGTCCCCATGCCGCAGCTGAGCAGCCACGCTCCGGTGGCGCCCCGGCAGTCCTTTTAGCCATGAGCGCCAAATCGGCGATTGCCCCCTGCACGTTGGATTCATCAACGAAATTACCTGCAATGGCGACTGATGGGCCGCCGTCTCCGTTTACCACGCGATGCGGCGCACCGCCGGGGACAAGCAGAATCTGGCCCGCATGTAGAGTGATATCTACACGCCGCGCGAAGCGGAGGCACGGGTAATCGTCCGGGTTTGCATCCATTTCATCAAGGTTCGGGAATGAGGGTTCAAGCCGTGGGTTGTCCTCATCCCACGTCGGGCTCAAGCACCAAACGTCGTCGGGATGAAAGATAGTCCAACGTTTGCAACCTTCGAGCTGGCACCTGTGAGCATGAAAAGATCGAGCAGTGTGCAAGATGTGGCTGAGCAGAGGCGAGAATGCGCCAGGCTCATTTTGCTCATGTTGCAGGGGAAGGGCATTGGCTGCTCACGTCCAGGAGTGACTAGGCTCATTTTGCTCATGGCGCAGGGAAGGGCATAGGCTGCTCACATCCAAAAGTGACCTTTCCACTGATCGATGTGTAGGCTGGATCTTGTGCCCGGTGCGCCCACAAAAAGCGAAGGCCACGAATGAGAGAAGGCATGCCGCTCGCGCGTTCGGTGCAGCCAGTCATGTGAGAACCAGACGGGCACATTCAGCCGCTCCGTCAGCGTGGGCAGCTTGAGCGGGATGGAACAGTCGTATAGGTAGAGCACCTCTCCTGCGCGCATCCGCTTCTCGAGTGCGGCGAGCGTGATCACCTGAGTGCCGGCAACGCTGACTCCAGCCGTCTGGCTTCCCCCCACATTGACTGCCGCCTGCTTGCTCGCCAGGTTCTCGGCGAGCCACGAGAGCGTCCACGGAGAAGGGTCCGTGATGCCGCTAACGCCTTCGATGAGTAACGGAGAGAAGGAGCGGACGATCTGACGAGCCTCTCGGACTGAGAGCTGTGAGGCGAAGCGCCTTGCACACACAAACGGCTCGCGCCCACCCTCGCATGCTGCTTGCCGCCGCCTGCACTCCGCTGCACGCGAACGGACCTCAAGGAGGTATGCCTCTGAGACTGCGCCCATGGGGGACGAGCGCCGCGGCGCAGCGGGATAGAGGGAGAGAGGGGGCAAAGGGGAAGGATGAAGGGAGAGAAAGGGGGAAGAACCTCACGTCTCGAGGCCGACGATCTGCCGCCGCCGTCGCAGTTTTTCGCGTCTCTTGTGTGGACTCAAGTGAGTTCTTTAGTATATGTGTAGGTTCTATTCCCATAGTGGCAACGTGGGGTGTTGTCGGGACACGTGTTCTCGCCGTTGCGCTAGCGCTATGTTCATGCCTATGATCTACACAATGTTGCTGACTATCACTGGGCCCCATAAGGGTGGGGCCAAACATGGTATCCCCGCCGAGAGGGGATCAGTCCCTTCTCGCGTGCGCCTCAGCGCACTCTCACCCTACATGTGAAAAACAGAAAACCTGTTTTTCTGTGAAGACCAAAAACAAAAACAGTGTTTTTCACCGTTTTTCTGAGCCTGGGGCCAGCTGCGCCGGCGCGCCGGTGTGTCTGCAACTCGCAGCTCGCAATGCTCGCTCGCTGCTCGCTAGGTATAAGGTATATGTGTGTACATGGATGATATGGTTATGGTTATGGCTATGGCAAGTGCGGACGCCTCCATCTACACCCCCCCCCCCCCCCGCCCACCCCCCGCGCGCAAAATTCAAAATTTTATAATATCATTTTCTAACGTAAACACCATTTTCTAACGTAAACACCATTTTCTAACGTAAACACCATTTTCTAACGTAAACACTGGCGGCCTGTTTTTTGGGCTGTTTTCGGCTGTTTTTCTGTACAACCCAAAAACAGCTGTTTTTACTGTTTTTCTTGAGCTTGTCGACTGTTTTTCACATGTAGGACTCTCACCGAGCCTCTTCCTCTTCACCCAACACACGGTTGGAAATTGGGCCAACAACGAATTCGTTGTTGAACAAAATTCATTGTCACTGCCACCGACTACGCTCCGCGGAGCAACCATCGGGCCTCAATCACTGCACCGGGTCCAACAGTCTCTGTCATCACTGTCTCGCGAACTACTCGCAAATTTCCCTGGAACTCAGAACTCTGAGCCTCAACACCCCAAAACCATCTCTGCTGATTGACGGGGAGAACTGTCAACTTTCTCAGCAGTTCAATTATCACTTCACCGTGGATGAGGAGGAATCAACGCACACGGCACAGTGGTACTCTGGGGGTGGCCAACTCCTGGCGCGTGCCCAACCCCTGGCACAAGCGTCCTTCGTGGCCCAGTCTCCCCAGCCGCTTTGGGTACGGCTCAGGTGAGCCGGCGCCAGCTAGAGGCACCACCAGCGCCCACTCGGTCGCCATGGCGTCGCAGAACTCGCCCGCTGAGTCGCCGGGCCAGGCGCACGCGTCGGCACGCAACACTGACGAAAACGTCCTTCGAGACCAGGAGGGGCCAAGGGGGTCGCGCAGCGGGCGTCCCAGGCGACGGGCAAGCGGCCAAGGATCATACACAGACGGTGGGCGCGCCCCACCGTCGGAAGATACGAAGCAGCAGGCTCTGCATGCCATATGCTGCTGGTACCATCCGCGCGCCGACCACTCGAAGCGCAAGACGAAGGCGCAATGGGCGAGCGCTTTTGGGATAGACAGGCAGCGCTTCACATACTCCCGCGCGCACAGATGCATGCTTGGGGTCCTTTCCCGTTCCAAAGCCATGGCTATCGACGCGCAATGGGGCGCCTTTGGGGTGGGGCGCTTTTTTTTTTTTGGACGCGGGGGTAAACTATTGTTATAGTTTGAACTATGGAGCGTGCCGCGACCGCTCCCGAGCCCCAGGCGACCCTCGCCACCGCGCCCCACCTGGGACGCCCCACGCCGCCCGAGGCGGCTCGTGAGAAAGCCCTCTCAGAGCCCATCCAACCCATCCAAACCACACCCGTGCAAGCGCGCGGGGTGGCGAGCACTGACACCGAACAGGTTGCCACCATGGCTCTGCGCATCATGCAGGGGGTCTTTGAGACCCCCTCCTACAGTAAGAAAGCTTCCCACCCCAAGAGCACCTCATGTGGGAGGGTAGCTCAGCTGCCCTCCCCATGGTGGAAACCTCTACCATCAGTGCACCCAACATGGGAGGGCACTTCACAACCATCAACCCCATACGGAGAGCACCCCATGCCTCTGTTTTCCAACTTGTTGACACAATGCTCGTCTTCACCCCACTCTTGTGGGCCACTAGTACCAATCACTCAGTGCCCTGCCTTGGGCCCTCTTTCAACACTAGACTCCCTCTCCCACTCCCCCTTCACACTTCAACCAACCCAAACAGCACGAATCCCCCCGCCCTCTGTTCAAAGCACCAAAAATTTCGATTCAAGACACATGTTGATACACTTTTCGTTTTCACCCCACGCTTGTGGGCCACAAGTACCTACAACTCAGTGCCCTGCCTTGGGCCCTCTTTCAACACTTCACTTCATCTCCCACTCCCTCATCCCACTACAACCAACCCAAGAAGCACAAACCCCCTCGCCCTCGGTTTCAAACACCAAAAATTTCGACTCAAGACCAGAGGGAGGACATGTCTTGAGGCGGCGTCGCTGCCCATGCCTAGCGCAAGGGTATAGCGCCCCCACTCAAACATCTCCTTCCCCAAAGCTCCTCTTTGAGGAGTTGCTCCTCACCCTCCCATTAGGCCCCCTTGCCTGCGAGACCAGAACAGGATCCTGGCGTGGGGGGCTGTTTGAGTGTGGAGGGAGGGGTGCTCCGGCTAGCGCAGGTAGTAAGCTAGTGAAGAGCTGGGTGGCATAAGGGGGAAGGGTGCTTGCGCTCGCCGCGGCAGGGAGTCCTGTCTTGTGTGCGCGCTAGTCCCGTTCCTTTGCCGCGCCGCGACCCATAAAAATTTGTTAAAAATTAAATTTTTTTTTGGACGCGGGACGCGCGCGCTTCCTCCGGGTACAGAGAGGCCCCCCTCCTCCGCTCCCCGCCACCGCGTCCGGCGTCTGCGTTGGGATTCATCCTTGCCATCGTCTCAGACGCCAACCGCTACATGTACGGGGCAGGCGCCGACCTACCGTAACCCATATCGAGAACTACGTACTTACCAAACCTGAAGTTAGCAATCACTTAAAAAAACATCTGCGAGAATTCAAGGAAAGATACGACAAAGCCTTAGAAGACTACTGCCCGGTATTCAATAAAAAGAAGCTGCTATCACTACGTAGCAATAACACAAAACTATACGAACTGCAACGGAAGCTAGAATTGTTCATTGAGATCGCCAGTGAGTACTCTCAAGAATATGCCGGCAAATTTATTCGTGACATTCATAATTTAAACGAAGAATATCATGACGTAGTCGAGGAAGCTTACAAGGTAATAATGAGTAAACAGGGAAACACCTCTTGAAGGGCGTGTCTCCGCGAAAGAGCGGACGAGACGCCCCCCCCGGAGAGCAACCTTGCTCGTCAGATATTTTTGGGGGCGGGCGCGCGGAGAGAGAGGCGCGACCGTCGTCCCTTGGGTCGGCTATGAGAGCTACGAGCGGCTCGTGCCCAACGGCCGCGTCAACAAATACAAAAAAGCTCGGCCCTAGGACATCGGGCCAAGCTCCCCTCGATAAAAAGAAAACGCGCGCACTTCCAGCTGCCTCCTCGTCACGCATGTCGTCGTCGGCGGGGCGCCCCTGCTGACGGAGGCGGAGGTAGCACAACGCCTCCGCCCAGCTGCTCGCGGCCGAGGTGGCCGCCGTCGGCTTCCGCCTACCACAATGAATCCTTGTCGAAAGAGGCCCTTTCGGGGCGCGCCCTCATGCCGAGCCAAGGCGACGCCGTTCTCGTCGCGTACGTGGTGCTCCTGGGCCTCTCCTTCGGGGTGCTCGCGGGGGGGCTCATGGTAGGGTGAGACTGGAAGAAACCGGAGGGAAAGGAGACCAAATGAAGGCAAGCCGCCTGAAACTGGGGCGCGGCGACGGAGAGGGAGTCGCGCGGGAAAAACTAAAAACGGAACATACATACGAGGAGGGAGAGTACAAGGCCCCCCCTTAACCCGCAACAAAAGGTAGCAAGAAAGAGATCGGTAAAAAGTAAAAAGCAGGAGAACAAAGGAAAGAAAGAAAAAAGAAGAGTGAAAGAAAGAAAAAGAAGAGAAAAACTAGAGTATATATATAGGGTGGTTCAACCCACCGCCTCCACCAACCATTTGCTCTGGGGAAGTGAGTTTGAGTCCGGAGCGCGCTCTGCAGTTCGAGCCCCGCTCCTCTCCCCTCCTCCTCTCCGCTCTTCTTCTACCGTTAAAATCTGCCCTCCATCGCCTTGCCAAGACGCACTTACTCCGCCTTCCTGGCCAGCAGTTCTTTCCGCCCTGGCGTCCTGCTTGTCTCTAAATCGGTTACACCGCATTAAGACCAAGCTTAGAGGGGAAACTCCCAGTCCAGTTCCGTTACCGCAAAAAATCTCATTATCGTTATATCTCTTCGGTTTTCGGGCCATCTCGTAAGTCAGGCCATCTCGTTACAATCCAAGCCCTACGGCTCCTTCCAACATAATGCTCAGGGCAATATTCAGCCGACAGATACCCGGGAGGCTGCATCCATGTGCTACCACACCCAGAGGAAAGATCTAATATCTAATCACCAATATTGGCAATAATAACACCGCGGTCCCCCGCCTAACAAGTGAACAAAATACGTTCCGGTGCCCCTATCATTGGACACTTGCGGACGGACGCGAGAAAACACACCAACTTTCACAGTCCTCACGTTCTCCGGCTGCCCTGCGCGAGCACGCACGCCCGTGGTATGTAGCTAGCCTACTAAGGCGCCGACACCGCCAAGCACATTCTCGAATGCACTCATGAGATTCGGTCCTCAGGAAGTATGTGGAGAGCAACTTCATCTTGCTAAAGCGACTCGGGCAAACGGAGACTGACAAGTCGACATTTCTTTGCGCCGACCCAAATGCATCCGGTTTACTACCTAGCTGTAAAACACCGTCGCTTTGGCACCATACACATACTCATATCGAAGCGAGCAAGTGCTTCTTGATCTGAGCAATCTCTGCCTGCACCGCCTCTTCATCTCGGACGAGGCCCTCATAGTCAGACTGTGAGACTGGTGCGTTCGCAGCTAGAGAAGGGTCGAACGATTTGAATTCGCTAGTAGATATGCCAGCAGGCACTCCGTATCGAATCCTGAGGTGCTCCAGTTCGCTGCGTAAGGAGTTGACTTGTCGCGCACGAGCTGACTCAGCTTGACGTAGTTGCTGGCGCTCCTTGGCCCACGCGCGCTTTGCCGCCTTCACCTTGGCAACCAGCGCCATCTGCGTTGCGCCCGCCTCCGCCCGCACGCGTGCATGTTCACGCGTAGCGACCTCGAGCTGCATGGCGAGCTTGTCGTGCCGGGCAGCTGCGTCGGCCTCGCGCTCCTGCAACGAGACCATACGTGCGGTAGCGCTGGCAAGCTCCTTCCGCACTGCGGTGAGCTCGGCAGTCGCGGCATGGTGCCGACCGTCTGCCTCATCGAATCGGCGCCGATGTCGTGAGGACTCATCCACGGCGCTCTCCTTAGCCAGCACTGCGCCGTGTAGCTCCGCTTTTAGAGAGGCAATCTCGCCCTGTGCTGCTTGGAGCCTATCTCGTTCAACCGCCGCCGCCGCCGCCGCATCCGAGTGAGCCTTGGCGAGATCCTCTTGAAGGTCCGCGCGCTCGGCCTCGAGCCGCCTTATCCGCGTCGCCGCATCATCGCGCGCGCGGGTCAGCTCAAGCGACGCCTCGCGCTGCGCATTCATGAGCTGGACACTGACCTCGTCGCGGGAGCGCTGCAACACCTCTTCTCGTCTACCCGCTTCTGCGTGACGCCGCTCCATCTCAAGCTTGAGCTTCTCGAGCTCGCGCGAGACGTCGGCGGCGCGGGAGGCATTGGCCGCCTGCTCTGACATCAGTGCGTGCTGCGCGTCGTCGACGGCAGCGCGTAGTGAGCGCATGTCTGCCTCCTGCCGCAGATTTGTCTCATGCAAGCGCTCGTTGGCGGACGAGGCGGTCTCAAGCTCGCCAGTGAGATGAGAGATGCGCCGCTCGAGAGACTCACGCTCCGCCTGAGCCAGCCGGGCGTTGGCACGATCTTCGCCCTCTCGCCGGGCCTGAGAAGCCGCCAGCGCGTCTCGTGCGCTCCGGAGGGCGTCGCTCTCCGCCCTTAAGTCGTCCACCTCCTCGAGCAGCCTCTCCACGCGCGCATTGAGATCCTTGTTCTCGCGCTGCAGCTTGCGCATGCGCTCCAGAGGCTCACCACGGCTCGACTCCTCGACCAGCGCCATATCCAGCTTCGCCCGCATTTCGGCGACCACTGTTTCGTGACGCGACTCCGCCTCACGCAGCGCGGCCGAGTGCTCAAGCTCGAGTGTCTCGTGCGCCGCACGGTGCTTCTCTGCCTCGCGGCGCGCCGAGGTCGCCTCAGCGCGCACGGCCTGGAGGCCGGCCTCGAGTTCGGCGACACGCGCTCGCCACGGTCTGGCTGCCTCCTCGACAATGCGTAGCCGCATCGCCTCGAGCTCCGCCGGCGGGATGAGCTGCTCTCTCATTGTCTCAAACTCCCTTGCTGCCGTGTCGAGCTGCGCTGCCCACCTCTCCCTCTGTTCGGCATGCTCTGCTTGCTGGGCCGCGTTGTGGCGCTCGGATTCTTCCAGCTTGGCGTGCAGCGCGTCGTGCTCCTTCTTCAGTTTCAGAGCCTCGGCGGAGAGAGCCTCCCACTGCTCCTGGAAGCCAGACCTCTCTGATGAAACCGACGACTGCATGTGGGCAACCATCGCCTTGAGGGCGTCCACCTCCTTCTCGAGGCGGACGTTCTCGACGAGCGCGGCGGAGTACTCCTCGTCTGACGCCAGGTGTGACGCCATGGTGAAGAGGGGGGGGGGGAGAGAGAGAGAGAGAGGGGCCCACGCTCTCTCCGCGATCGGGAATGGGACCGAGGGGAAGGGGAGCGAGCGCGGGGAGGAGAGCGAGGGAGAGAGAGCGAGAGAGAAGGAGAGATGGGAGAGGGGGGGGTCGCGGGAGGAGCTGAAAATCTAATCGTCTGGCCGAGAGAGAAGTAGCGAGGAGGAGACTGGGTCTGAGGTCGACACGATGATGGAGAGAGAAGAAGAGGTGAGAGAAGGATGGGGTGAGGAGGGGAAATAGATGAGAGAGGAGTGAAGAGTTCATCACTGCCCACTCGAAGGAGTGTGTGGCAGATCTACAAGAGAAGAAGAAGAGAGAGAGAGAGAGAGAGAGAGAGGTCTGAAGTCTGAAGTGAGTTTGAAGTGTCGCGGGGTGCTGAAGAGAAGAAGAGTGTGAGTCCGAGAGAGAGAGAAACTCTAGCAGCACACATGAGAGAGAGAGCCAGGAGCAGCATGCAGCCAAGTCGCGCGGAAGAGACGGGACACACCTGTTCAAGCTTCATTACGGAAGAGTCAGCACCGTCCATCGAAAAGTACTGCAGGAGAAGGGTGGAGCGAGCAGCGTATATTCCCTCTCTCTCTCACTCCCTGTCCACCTCCCCCTCTCTATCTCTTCTTCTCTCTCTCTTGCTCTCTCCCTCCCCCTCTCTCTCTTCTCTCCCGCTCCTTTCCCTCTCTCCTCTCTTCCCGTCCCCCCCTCCCCCCCTTCCCTCCCCCGACGGCTGCTGCGTTCAAACGCGACGAGCGGCGGCGCGCGCCGAGGGTGGATTTCTTTTTTGGGAGGGGTGGGGAAATTTTCTTTTGTCCCCCCTCCGTAGGGGAGGGTTTTGTTTTCGGACCCTCCCCGCCCCCCACGACGGCCGGCCGCCGTCGCTGAGAGGCGGCGGAGAGAGAGAGGGAGGGGGAGAAGGAGAGAGGGAGAGAGAGGGGGGGAGAGAGGGAGAAGGAGGGAGAGAGAGGGAGCGAGCGAGCGAGCGAGGGAGCGAGGGAGGGACCGAGAGAGACAGACAGATAGGTAGACCGGGAGAGAGAGGGAGAGGGAGGGAGAGAGAAGTGAGTTGGCGGATGATGCCGGCTGCTCTGGCCCCGCTCCTGCTCGGCACGCTCGGCCGTTCGGGCCGCCTGCGCGAGACGGCTGCGGGTGTGGGTGGCCTGTGCGATGGCGGTGTGGTGCAGCGCAGTGGCTATTATGAACTTGATGAGCCGGGAAAGACGAACGACCACTACTTCTACTGGATGTTCGAGTCACGCAGCAAGCCGGCGACCGACCCATTCATCCTCTGGCTCACCGGTGGCCCAGGCTGCTCCGGTATGCTCGCGCTGCTCAACGAGAATGGTCCGTGCTCCGTCGTAAAGGACGGCGGAGCCCTGCACACAGTCAACAATCCATACTCGTGGACGAGCAACGCAACGGTACTCTGGATCGACCAGCCCACCGGGGTCGGCTTCTCCTACGGCGATGCTGGCGACTACGACCATGACGAGCTCGGCGTGCGACAGGACGTTTACACTTTCCTGATCGAGTTCTTCACTGCCCACCCAGAATATGCGTCACTTCCATTGTACATTTTTGGCGAGTCCTATGGTGGCCATTACGCACCCAATGTAGCCTATGCCATTCTTAAGGGCAACGAGAAGTCGATAGGACTGAAGCTCAATCTTCAGGGCATGGCTGTCGGCAACGGGCTCACCGATCCGGCGCTTCAGTATCCCTACTACCCGCAGATGGCCAACAATAACACATACGGCATCAAGACGGTCAGCGAAAGCGCATACGCAAGTATGGTGTCCCAAATGCCATCCTGTATCAGTGCCATCCAAGAGTGCCAGTATGACACGGCAGCCTGTGCGCCGGCGCGCTCACTCTGCAACGACCAGCAGCTAGCGCCCTATGAGGAGGCGGGACTCAACCCGTATGACGTCCGGCTCAAGTGTGCGGTGCGGCCGTTGTGCTACGACTTCTCCGCGCCGACGGATTGGCTTGACTTGCCTTCCACACGTGTGGCGCTCGGTGTGACTAAGGCATCCTCCAAATGGTCGTCATGCAATATGCGGGTGAACACGCAGTTTGCTGCAGACTGGATGAAATCACAAGAGTACACTGTTCCACCTCTGCTCGCCGCAGGCGTGCGCGTGCTCATCTATGCAGGCGACGCTGATTTTGTGTGTAACTGGATGGGCAACAAGGCCTGGGTGACAGAGCTCTCGTGGCCGGGCAAGACTGCCTTCGGAGCTGCACCAGACCTCGATTGGGTGGTCGACGGCGCCAAGGCGGGAAAGCTCCGCCGGGCCAGCGGACTCAGCTTTCTGCAGGTATTTGGGGCTGGACACATGGTGCCTATGGATCAGCCGGTCAATGCCCTCGCCATGGTGAACGAGTTTATTCATACGTAGAGGACCCTTCAATCAGAGACACTATGAGGAGATGATAGTGAAAATGATACTTGGTGCTCTGTCAGTCGGGTCATTGATCATATCAGCCATTGTCTCCTATCCTGCATGTGTTCTCAGTGCATAATGCGAACATACGATGAGATGGCTTAATGCAAATCGACGTGTCTGGTCCTACTAGGGACTTGTTACAGTCCGAGCCACAAGCATACGGACGCATGGCAATTATTTGGGATCGTCCCTCTCCCCATATTTGTCGGCCTTTGTCAAAATCGTGTTGCTGTCGACCCCGCTCCATAACAGATGTGGGGGGAGGGATCAATGCCTAATTTCGCCGCAGCTAATTCCAGCCCCCAGATTACCCTAATATTGAGCACGAGCACGGCCCTCCCTCGGCTGCCCGATACTCCGAAAGGGTCGAGCACTGAGGAGACTTACAAAGAGGCAGCAAAACTTCAAGCATGTAGGCCGGTCACTCACGCTTTTTAACCACTATTTCCCCCCCCTCCTGGTTGTCCAAGGATTCCCACGGGACCCCCTTTACGGTAAGCTGTAAGCTGTCGCATCCGCGATCGACCTTTCTGTTTTAGAAGTTGTCTGCGTTTCTATGTCCCCTCCTTGCAGGCTAGTCACTAGTCACCGTCGCAGGATCCTACATTCGACATTCGCCCTTGTTGCCCTCGCCTCCTTTGTCGCCTCCCTTGTCGCCTGCTTGCCCCTCACCTGGCTTACCTCCTTGCGTGCTCCTCGCGTTTTTAGGCTAAGTCGCGCGTTCAGGTATCGCCGGTGCAAGGAACCGCCCCCTTGTGTGACCCTGATTCCCCCTCAGGTGTTGGCCGTTGGATTATATCGTGGCGCTGTTTTACTTCGGTCTTCATCAACTCACTTAAGGGTCTTCGAAAGATTCCCTCCTTATTCATGTGCGTAACTGTCGCCAGAGCCGCTTTTCGCCGGCCCCGCCTCTCAGCCCACCGCCTCGAAGGAATTCGCTCTCTACACCCAGGAGCCGGTGACCATTCCGGCCAAGTCGAAAGGCACCTTCGCTGTGCGCATCCCTCTCGAGCTGCGTGAGTCACACCCGCCAGACTCCGCCGTGCTCGTCGATCGCCTACCGTCTCGCGACGGCCTTGACTGTCCCCCTCTCGTAGCTACGAGTGTCGAGACTCCTAGCGACGAAGGGGGGGTCCTGGTCACCGTTTGGAACCTGGCCTCTCGCCCGGTCACGCTACCCGCTTACTCTCCAGTGGCTTCGGCTCATGTGGAGTACGTTTTACGACACGACTCTGCGAATCGCATCACTCGCTTGTCGCCAGCCGCTCTACTCTACGGTCGCGAGCTTCGGTTGCCCGCTCAACTGGCTGATCCGCCAGTGCCGCACTCCTCCGCTCCACCCTTGCCTCGCGAAATTCGTGACTATGCTGAGACGATGCATAGTCGCCTCAAGGCCACATGGTCTGCCGCGCTCGATGCCACGCTCGCTGCCCAGGCTGACGCTGTAGCTGACACGTTGCGCACTCACGCATCCCCGACCCGCTTTCTTCCAGGGGCCCCCACACCCCCACACACCCCTCCCCCGCGAATCTCCGCGAACCCCCTCTACCCCACGAAAATCCATGGCGTGACTCCCCCGCCTTGTCCCGGCCATGGAAGTCTATTTTGGGAGAAGCGGAGGATCGCGCGCGTGAGAGAATCATAGCAATGAATGTCGGGCGAATCCCCATAACAAACGCACGGAGGTTCCGCGTCGGCCGATCGCCGCGGCTGTCGGCCTCGCAATGGCTGCCAGTCAGCTGGAGGGCAGGCCCATGCTTGGCGTGGGAGTGCGAGTCACGGCCCACGCCCACTAGGGGTCTGGGCCAGAGTGTTGATTGCCCAGCCCCTGCCTGTACGGGCCCACCCTGGGGGGGTGTCCGCGATGGAGAGAGGAGAGAGGGGGGCGCGAGGCCCCCATTGACCCCTTGACCCCCACTTATAAAAGTCGTAGGTTGCGGCGTCCGGGGGGAGGCAGTAGACAGTAGAGGTCGGAGTTTATGAGCGGGGCGGTCCCGTATTGAGTGCAGGGGGAGGGGCGGTACGGGTGTTGCGGTTGGGGTAGGTGAGTGGCGGGCCTCTGACACCATTGCCGGGTCAGAGGTATGAGGTATATCAGCACAAAGGGGCTTGAAGGTGTCGCATTCATCCTAGATGATGCGATTTCCAGGCTCTTGTTTCCAGGTCCTTCGCCGTGCGGCCACACGGTGAAGCTCAGGTACATCTAGGTTGGTAGGGTTCGTCCCTAGCGATCTAGAATTCGAGTTCTCGTTTCGTTCCTTCTAGCCTGTTTGTCAGGTCTAGATTCCAGGTTTCCTCCTTTCGGGTAATCTTTACCTAAAGGAGCCAGGTCGCCTGTTGCTCGCTGCGCGCTTGTCTCAGGCTCTCGGGTTACCTTGTGAAGGCTTGTTTAGCTTCTTGCAAGGCTTGTTGTTTCTTGTTGGGTTCCGGTTCTTTCTTGGGACCTGCTGACTTTCGTTGTTGTCCAGGCCTGTTCTTCGTAGGTTCTGCTTGGCCTGGTTAGGGTTTCGTTGCCTTCCCGCGTTCGGCGTTTGGCGTTGGCGTTCGGAAATTTCCTCTCACATTCCCTAGGTCCGCTACCCTTGGCTTGTAGGTCCTTGCTTCTTTCTTCTCGGTCAAGGTGTTTGGCGAGCGAGTCGGTTGCTCTATCCGCTCGAGATTTGAGGTTTAATTTGCCATCTCCCCTTGGAGACCGGTGTAGGTTCGCTTCCTAGGTGAGGGAATCTTTCCCCTTGATGCAAGTTACATGCAAGCCTTGGCCCCTTTGGTGTTTCTTCCCCTTGGTTGCTACTCAGGGTTGTTCGTTAGAAGCGTCTAGAAGGTTCACGCTCAACGGCAAGATTTATTCGGTCGTGAAGATATCTCGTCGCGATCTGTATCCAAAGTGATCGCCGTGGTCGCGCGACAGGACGCTCCCCTTCGGACTCTCCGCTACGTGGGAAGTTACAACGGAGACACGCTCCGGCCGTCGCTGTGGAGTCTCTCTCTCTCTCGCTCTCTCTCTCCGTCTCTCGCGACGTGTTTGAGTTATCGGTGATTTGGGGTCGCGGTTGCTTGATAATTTGCTTGGTTTGGGTGAATGATTCCGGTGTGTTCGTGAGTCGGTGTATCCTGTTGTTCTCAGCTTCGTTGTCCGTCGTTGTTCGCTGCGTCGCTGCACTCAAGCAGCTTAGGCTCCCTCCCTGAGGGAAGAGTTCTTTGTAGGTCTAACAATCTCTTACAACCCATCACACTAGGGCCGCTAGGAGCGCCTCGCCGCCCCACAGCCCTTCGTTCGCCGTTCGTTCCCCGTCCAGACACCCAAATGGGGTTGCCCGACCCAGTCCAGAATTTCATTCACCCGACTCCCGGTGGGGAGGAGGGCCAAAGCGCCGCGCTAGCCGCCGGTGCTGCTCGCGACGGAGTGGCTCAGAGCCCTCCGGCTCCGCTCGACTCGACAAGCACGAAATCAAAGCTCACGTCCTCGGCCGCAGAGGAGGAACCCCTCAGGGAACCTTCTCTGCCCGCTGCAGCTTCTGTTCCCGAGGGGTTCCCGAGTGATCCCACGACCACTGAGGCTGCGCCAATGCCACCCATCACTCCGGCTGCTATCCCCATGATTGGCTCCGACCAGCTCGTGTCGGATGGCGAGCCTCCGTCCGCTGCCTTCGGCACCCACCGGGTGCAATTACAGTGGGCCATGGTGGAGCATGACCCTCTCCCACATGAGGCCAACTTCAGTGCCTCTTCGCGGACAGGGACACTCGCCTGCTTCGAAGCCTGATTATCGGGCTGCTGCACCGCCGGCAAGTTACCACTCCAACTCGCCGTTGCCGGCTATACTGACCGATCCACCGGGTCGAAAGGGAGGCTCGTCTCGGCCGCCCAGCCGTCGCTGCGATCCGCCGGCGAACGGCCAAGGGCTACCGCCCGATTTGGGCGTATCCCGGTGGACGCCCGAGCTTTGGAATCGGGCCCGAGCCCGCTTCTGGGCCGTAGCAGGCTATGCCAAGCACCCAAGGGTCTCGGCGGCGCTAGCAAAGTGCCGACCGGCCGATAATTCAATGGAAACTCCACGGACGGACGATATCAATAGGGGAATCACCGAATGGACGAACGAAAACGGCTGTGCCTTCTGCGCTTTCCGACCTCACGCTCCTCCTGGCACTCCATCCAGCGAAACCTGGAAATATGGCACGGGAGACGGTGCTCACAACCCCGTCATCTGTCAGCCATATATCCGCTTTCTGTGTGAGGCTGGCTGCGGAGAGTGCGGATCGGACGAGCACATTCATAAGCTTCTTCGCTCGATGGTCCGGGTTAAGCCTCAGTAGGGGTCCGGCGGGGTCCCCGTCCTTCAAACCCTGGCGGAGAACATCTCGGGCGGTGGGCCCGAACGCCACCACCACCATCCCGATCCGATCCCTACGTCGCTTGGGGAGAAGAGCTGTCAACGCGGCGATTCTCCCCCTGTCTCTAGCTCTATTCAGTCTTCGACGGTGGGAGCCGCCTCGCCGGCTGAAGCCCCCGCCGGACGGCTATCTCGGAAGCCGGAGTCGACACTTGACCCGGGCTCCTGGAAACAGGTTTGCCCCGGAGATAGTCGCGACCCGACTCTCCGAAATTCGTGTACGTCTACAAGTTCTTCTATTACTCCGCACGCTATTAGGGCCGATTCTCGCTCGCTGCCCCTCTTGGAATCTATTTCTACGGATACTATGCTGTCTTCGGTTTCTTCAAATTCGCCTAGGTCTTTCGACGCATCTTCATCCCTGGATTCACCCCCCGACGGCCCTGCCCAAGGGGGTGGGCTAGGTGGATTCGACGCGTCTTCGGTCTCTTCGTTTCGTAAACAATCAGTTGTGAAGCCCTCGAGGGCTGTCGACTCGGTATCATCTTCTGCTCTAGGTTCTATGGATAGGTCCGACGTGGCCGCTGCCGCGTCCGAAAACGTTGTTGCTGCTTTACCTGTTTCTGCTCTTTCCCGGCGGGACCCCTCTGGAGACCTCTCTCCCAAGGGCCATAGCCGGAGCCGCTCTGCGGACGAATCGTCGTTGTCTACCGTAGGTTCTCGTGCTGTTGAGGCGGAGACTAGTGTCTCCTCTTCACCTCTCTCCCCGGTTCGTTATATTTCTCCGTCGTCGTGTTCATTCTCTCGTCTCGAAGTTGCACCCGTTCTCGTTTCTGATCTGGTTCCCGACCCGGAAGGGTCGGCTTCCGGAGTCAATGAAGATGAAGGTTCCAAGGGAGCTGCGGCTTTCCGCGCTCACGCCGTGGCCACCGCAGACTCGGGAGACGCAGGGGCCGTCGACTACGATCCCTCGTCGCGCACCATACGGACGCCGGCGTCTCCTCTTTCTCTCGGCTCTCCGGAGGATCCCCGTTCCAGGGATCGCCCGCCGGAGCCAACCCCCTTCAGGTCTAGCCCACCGAAACTCGAGGGCGACGACCTCCTTCCCCTGAATTCCGTTGCCGAGGCCATCCACCGGATCGCCGTGGTTGGTTGTTCCTCGGCCGCCAAGTCTACTGCAACTGCCCGCGCCCCTACGCGCGAGCTCCAAATGTTAGCCGCCTCCCGTGCCCGGGCTAGCGGTTCCTCCGTCATCTTGCCCCGCCATCTCGCCGAAGCTGCTCTAGCCGTGCGGCGGCCGCACGCGAGCACTCATTCATCACCCTCTGCCGTACTGCCGACGCATTTTGACGAGCTTTGCGCTGAGTTAGCGTCGACGCGGCCGAGGGGATTCCTCCACCCCGCGTTCTAGTCGTCGGTGAAGCTAGCGGGGTCGTGTCTTCGATGTTCCTACTCGCCGGAGCGCACGTCGCGACGTGCGATCTACGACCGTCGGAGATCGACTACATTCCCCACTTCTGCGGAGATGCTCTTCACATTCAAAACCTCGGTTGGGACCTCGTGGTTGCGCATCCGCCGTGCACGTATTTGTCGGCGGTGAGTTGCCAGTGGCTCGATCGGGAGCCGGGACGACGCCAGGCTCTCGAATCCGCCGCTAGAGTCTTCCTCGCCATGGCAAGCGCCGACGCGCCTTTCGTTGCCGTCGAAAATCCTCGAATGCACGCGGAAGCCTCTGCCTTAGTCGGGGGGTTGCGACCGCGGCAGTTTGTGCAGCCGTGGCAGCACGGCACGGGCCATCAAAAAGCAACTGGCCTGTACCTGACGGCTTCACTCCCGTCCTTGCAGCCTTCGAAGATTGTCGAGGGACGTCTATCCGCTATGGCGGATCTATCGCCGTCGCCCCACCGTGGCGCCCTTCGCAGCCGCACCTATGTGGGCATTGCCGGTGCAATGGCGGCCCAGTGGATGCCGGTCTTGCGCCGTTATGCGCGCGAAGCCAAGGCGTCGCGTTCGCTCGACTTCACGGTGGACTGGGCAATTTCCCAAGCAGCTGCCAGCTTGAGAGAACGCCCTTCGCTTTGCTCGACCGGTTTCGAGCTGGCTGAGCCGAGGACGGCTCTGGCTCGTTTCATGGAGGGGAGAGGCGAAGCAGCTTCTAGCTCTCACCTCACGCCTCCCAGCGGTTCGCCAGTGTCTGATTCGGTTGTCGTGATCCCGGACGCAGGCCCCGTTGCCGATGCTTCTCGCCTGCTTCATCAGGAGGACTCGGAAACAAACGTATCGCAAGACGAGGCCGAGGCGGAAGGAGACCGCTTCCTGCCGTGGGAGTGGCCCATAGAGGACCGCTCTACAACGCCAGGCCCTCCAAACACGGTGAAGAAGCGCCGCAGCAAGTGGCAGGTCTTCGACCGTGATGTAATTTCGGGGGTCCATCGGTGGCAGGATGTCACGCCTTCCATCGCCCAAGAAATCGCTGAGCAAGCGGCAGCTGCGGAGCCGTCGGAACCTCCCATCTTGTCTCGACTGGGCTCTCAAGGCATCAATGCACTATCTCCGAGCGCCTCCTTCACGGCTGGCGACGAGGGAGTGGCCGAACTGACCAATTCGTTCGTAGCCGAAAGGCCACTCGAAACCTGGGATGTCGGGCCCGACTCGGGAGAAGATGACACGCCCGAGATGCCAGAACACCGGAGCATGCAGACCCTCGAGACCAAGCCCTCCGACGCCGCCGAAGGAGAGGATACTCCACGGGCACTGTATTGCGATGGGGCTACCGCTAGGGGCCTCAGTGCGGCCGGATTTTCCGAGTTGTCGAAGCTTCCGAAGACAGACTTGCAGAAGTCCCTGGAGAAGGAATGGTCACGCCAAATGGATCAACCTCGGCATCCGACGGACCGTCGAGGGCTAGGCTATGGTGGCGTGCCTAACCCCTCTAGTTCAGCAAAGGCATCCCCACGCTCCTCGATACCATTCGTGCCGCAGACGGTGGCCGCCGCTATCGAGCGAGTGCCCCACGTCGATGAATCTTCTCCGTCCAGGCTAGCCTCCAATCCAACCACCCTGTCACCCGGAGCCGGAACCTCACTTCCGGTGGAATCTATCGCGGACACTCCGCCGCCGCTCTACCCTCGTCACTGCCTCTATGTCCGCGATCTCGTGGTCTGCCGTGCCGATGGCGACCGCGCAGCTCAAGGGTTCGTTCTCCCGGACGTTGCCCTCACGGTGAACAGCACCCTGGCTGACACTGGAGCGGGCCCGTCAGTAATCACCACTGCTCTTCTCGATCGACTACCTGAAGACGCTTGCGTCGAACGCGTATCGGACGCTACCGTCCCCAACCTACATGGGCCGGACGGCCTTCCTCTCATCACTAGGGGCCGGGCTAGCCTCGTCTTCTCCTTGTCCGGTCGCCTCTTCCGTCATTCGTTCGCGGTCATCGAAGGAAACGCGATGCTTCTGCTCGGGAACGATTTTTTGGCCGCCCACTCCGCTACCATTTCTCTCGACGCCGCGAGCTCGGAAGGAAGCCTCCGCCTCCGTCCGGCCTCTGGCGATTCAGAAGACTCTTCAAGAGTCCTTTCCGAATGTGTAGTCAGAGTTTCCACGGCGCCGCCCCCAGTCGCGGACGCCGGCTTCGTCGGAGCTATCTCGATGTCACCCGGTCAGCCGCTGACTGTCGACTTTCTGGAGAGGTCGACGGCAACACGAGAGATCCCGGCCGGATCGGAGGGTGAGGCTGCTGCTGATGCTAGACAGCCACTCTATACACCTCTCTTTGAGTCTGCCGACGAGTTTGCGGCCAAAGCTCCGGCGTCTACCTCGTCCGAATATCTTCTCTACACGGAGCAAGCGGTGACGATTCCTGCCTTCCACCGCGCAACCATCTGGGTCAGGGTTCCGCTAGCTCTCCGAGATCATTCGGACTGCGCGATGCTGGTCGACCGCCTACCAAATCGCGAGGCTCTCGATTCGTCTCCTCTCGTAATGCCCACGGTGGTCACGCCCACGGAAGATCATCGCATCGCGGTGACGATCGTCCACACCGGGGTCAATGCGCTGACCCTGCCGTCTCTGCATCCGATAGCTTCGCTCCAGGTGCGTTTCAAGTTGCACCGGGGCTGGACTCCGACTGGAAGCGAGGGGGATGGTGACCCTGTCACCGCGCTGAGCGAGGAGCAACGATCTCTACTCGACTCAGCCACCATCGATCCAGACCGGCTTCTTTCCGACGATCAACGAGAAGAAGTACGCCAACTCTTGGCCCGGCGCATCAAAGCTTTCGCGTTGCACCCGGGGGCTCCAAACCATACGCACGTTCTCGAGGTGGAGTTGCCACTCAACCCCGGCGCTGTTCCTCACCGGCACGCTCCGTCTAGAGTGGGCCGCGCAGGCGAGCTCATCATAGAAGAGGAGGTAGCCAAGATGGAAGCCGCCGGCATTATTCGCAAGTCAAATTCGGCTTGGGCTTCCCGAGTAGTCCTGGTCAGCAAGAAAGATGGCTCCGTTCGATTCTGCGTGGACTACCGCGACACGAGCGCCAAGCTACGCGTCGAGGATAGCCCTCTACCCCTCATTGTGGAGGCTATCGATAGGCTAGCGTCCGGCCAAGGGCCGCTCAGTTCTCTCTTCTTATGTACTCTCGATTTAGCCTCTGGTTTTTGGGGCATCCCGATCAAAGAATCGCACAAACATATCACCGCTTTCACTACCCACCGCGGCAAATACGAGTTCAACTTTCTACCGTTCGGCATCCAATCAGGTCCCTCCTACATGTGCCGCTTGATGGACATCGTTCTCGGTGCGCTAGCGTGGGAGATCTGCATGCCTTACCTCGATGATGTGGGCATCTGGTCAACGGGCGTGGGTCCTTCCGAAGAGGCCAGGGCACAGGCTTCGTTCGAGCAAATGCTTCACCGGCTAGACCTCGTTCTCGAACGGCTAGAGTGGGCCGGTCTGACCTGCAAGATGTCCAAGTGTGTCTTCTTTGCCACCTCTACGGAGTACCTCGGTCACGTTGTCTCGAGGGAAGGTCTCAAGATGGACCCGAAGAAGGTCGCAGCTGTCGCCGACATCGACCCGTCATCCATCAACTCCTTGGAAGCGGTTCGATCTTTCCTCGGCCTTTGCTCCTACTATCGTCGATTCATTCGCCAATTCGCCGCTAAGGCTGCTCCTCTCACTGCCCTCACGCGGAAGGGCTGCGACGTGGCAAAGGAGTCCCAGTCCGAGGAGTGTCGCCGAGCTATCCAAGAGCTCAAGACAGCGATCACTTCGGAGCCCGTCTTGACTCCACCCAGGGATGATCGGCCCTTCATCGTCAAGACCGATGGGGCTAGCAAGTTGGGTATCGCCGGCATCCTCTCGCAGCTAGGAGACGATAACCGTGAACGAGTCGTTGGGTATTACGCTCGCAGTCTCACCTCGGCCGAACGCCATTGGACGGTGACCGAGATTGAGCTCTTGGCTGCCCTGGAATCAATCCGAAATTGGCGACCCTACCTTTGGGGGCGTCGGTTCAAGTTAGTCGTTGACCACTCTGCGCTGCGATGGCTGCATACCATGAAGGATCAAGTAGCCGGTGGGCCAGCCTCTCGGCTGACTCGGTGGGCTCTCAAGTTGGCTGAGTACCGGTTCGATGTCGAACATAAACCAGGAGCTGTTCATCAGGATGCTGACGGGCTGTCCCGGCTAGCATCCCTGGAGCCGGAACACGAAGATGAACCACTCGCCGGCCCAGCGCCGCTAGCGGTACGTGAGCCTAGCTCAGAGTCTCTAGCCGAGCATGAACGGTCTCATCCGGTGGCTGCCATCACGCGCTCCGTAGCTACGGCGCGAGGGCTTCAAGCTTTGGATCGATCTCGTCGTCGAGCCTCCGATTCCGGGCCCGCCATCCAGTCCAGTTATTTGGCCCCGCGTACGCCGACTTCCGAAGAGATGAAAGCGGCCCTGGCGGAAGATCCGTTCGTAGAGCCACTCCTGGGCTCAGGAGAGACGGCCAACCACGAGCCATCAGGCCAAGGGTCGCCTCCGCCAGCCGCCGCCTCAGGCCCCATTGTCGAAGATGATTCGTGTTCCAGTCCTGTCGCTCCCGCTCCCGCTCCCGCTCAGCCATCCAAGATGTTTCGCCGTTTCGTCGTTCACGATGGGCTCGTCTACTATCGCACCGTTCCTGACTCCACCGACCCGGACTCGCTAGTGCTCTATGTTCCGCCCTCGTTGCGGTCTCGCTACCTTTTTGCCTACCACGATCGCTCCGGTCACCTTGGAGTTTCTCGTATGTCCGGTCTTCTTCGTACTCGGGTATACTGGCCTGGCATGTCTTCCGACGTTGCATCCTACGTCCGGGAATGCCACGAGTGCACCCTCGCCAAGCCGCTACCTAGGGCTCTAGCGTCGCCCTCCGGTCTCTCCGTGGGCACCTACCCCTTTGATGTGGTCTACTGCGACGTGCTCGCACTGGCTCCCACTCACAACTTCGTGCCTGGAGTCTCGGGTTACGACAAGCTGGTCGTCTTCATCGACTCGCTCACTCGATGGATTGAGGCTGAGCCGTCGAATGGGGATCCCTCGTCGGAGATGGCCTTGGACATGTTCATCCGCTTGATTGTGACGCGTTATGGAGTCCCTAGGCAGCTTCGAACCGACGCCGGTTCGAATCTATGTTCGGTTCTTGTTTCGCGTATTCTGGAGCTCACCGGGACTGATTTGTCGAGTACAGAGCCGTACCGACATGAGGGTGTAGGCTTCGTCGAACGCGCTCAGCAAACGCTCATTCGTTTGATGCGCGCCTCGAACGAGGGTGGCGGTCATTGGGTCGACCATTTGCCGTTCCTACTCCTCTCGTTGAGGGCTTCTTCCGGTCGTGTTACCTCCCGGTCTCCAGCGTCTTTGATCTTTGGGCGTGAGCTGCGTCTGCCCGCTCAACTCTCTGATCCGAAGTCTGTTTCGCCAACTGCTCTCGAGGCGGCGTCCGCCGACGTTCGCTCGTACGCATCCAGGCTCAATGCGAGCCTCCGCCTCTCTTGGTCCAGCGCTCTCGAGGCTACCCTAGCCGCTCAGGCTGAGTCAGTCCGTGACGCTACCATCAAGTCTCAAAGACCAGCTCGTTTCGAACCTGGGGATCGCGTCTGCATGCGATTACCAGGCCATGCCAACAAGTTGCAATTCATCTACTCGGGTCCCTACCGCGTTGTAGAGGCTCTGTCCGACACTAGGTACCGACTCCGTGATTTGGAGAACCGGTTAGTCAAGGAGGAGGTGCATATCTCGAACCTCCGGCCGTATCATACTTTCGTTGATGAAGAGCCGCTGGCTGACGACGAGTACATCGTTGAAAAGTTGCTCGATCGTCGTAGCCATGGCGATTCTATCGAGTACCTCGTGAAGTGGCGTGGCTATTCTATTCGAGAAGCCACCTGGGAGCCTCGTTCCGAGTTGCTCCGTCGTTGTTCTGATTTGCTTGATGATTATGATCGCTCCGTCGAAGAGACTTGTCCAGAAGATGTTGAGTCCCCGGAAGCAACTTCTTCGTCGGCCAGGGATACTCCTCTTCCTCTCGTTCTCGATGCGCCGTCTTCGCGCACTCGATCCAGGCTCCATTCTCGTTGATCCCATGTCTTGGGTAAGGGACCCGTCCCTCTAGGCTAGCCCCACGCCTCGGCTAGGGCTCCGAGTTCAAGAGCGAATCATGGAGGTGATGAACGCGTGCTGCCTGCGCTCTACACCCGGCGCAACACCCGAGCAAAGCTCCTGTAAAAGGGAGAAGTGGGTGGGGCAGTGCGTACGAAAGAGGCCGCCGCGCTAAGCCGCCGATTTCGTGCTCGCTTTGGATCCAAAGGGTGTTCTTGTCTCCACGTTTCGCTCGCTATGTTTCGTTGCTTCTTGTTCCGATTCTGACCTCTGGTCAGCCCAAGTTCCAGGTTCCAGGTCTCTGTTTCCAGGTTCACCGCTCGACATCGGGAGACGTCTCGATCTTAGTCGGGGGGTGTCGCATTCATCCTAGATGATGCGATTTCCAGGCTCTTGTTTCCAGGTCCTTCGCCGTGCGGCCACACGGTGAAGCTCAGGTACATCTAGGTTGGTAGGGTTCGTCCCTAGCGATCTAGAATTCGAGTTCTCGTTTCGTTCCTTCTAGCCTGTTTGTCAGGTCTAGATTCCAGGTTTCCTCCTTTCGGGTAATCTTTACCTAAAGGAGCCAGGTCGCCTGTTGCTCGCTGCGCGCTTGTCTCAGGCTCTCGGGTTACCTTGTGAAGGCTTGTTTAGCTTCTTGCAAGGCTTGTTGTTTCTTGTTGGGTTCCGGTTCTTTCTTGGGACCTGCTGACTTTCGTTGTTGTCCAGGCCTGTTCTTCGTAGGTTCTGCTTGGCCTGGTTAGGGTTTCGTTGCCTTCCCGCGTTCGGCGTTTGGCGTTGGCGTTCGGAAATTTCCTCTCACATTCCCTAGGTCCGCTACCCTTGGCTTGTAGGTCCTTGCTTCTTTCTTCTCGGTCAAGGTGTTTGGCGAGCGAGTCGGTTGCTCTATCCGCTCGAGATTTGAGGTTTAATTTGCCATCTCCCCTTGGAGACCGGTGTAGGTTCGCTTCCTAGGTGAGGGAATCTTTCCCCTTGATGCAAGTTACATGCAAGCCTTGGCCCCTTTGGTGTTTCTTCCCCTTGGTTGCTACTCAGGGTTGTTCGTTAGAAGCGTCTAGAAGGTTCACGCTCAACGGCAAGATTTATTCGGTCGTGAAGATATCTCGTCGCGATCTGTATCCAAAGTGATCGCCGTGGTCGCGCGACAGGACGCTCCCCTTCGGACTCTCCGCTACGTGGGAAGTTACAACGGAGACACGCTCCGGCCGTCGCTGTGGAGTCTCTCTCTCTCTCGCTCTCTCTCTCCGTCTCTCGCGACGTGTTTGAGTTATCGGTGATTTGGGGTCGCGGTTGCTTGATAATTTGCTTGGTTTGGGTGAATGATTCCGGTGTGTTCGTGAGTCGGTGTATCCTGTTGTTCTCAGCTTCGTTGTCCGTCGTTGTTCGCTGCGTCGCTGCACTCAAGCAGCTTAGGCTCCCTCCCTGAGGGAAGAGTTCTTTGTAGGTCTAACAATCTCTTACAACCCATCACACTAGGGCCGCTAGGAGCGCCTCGCCGCCCCACAGCCCTTCGTTCGCCGTTCGTTCCCCGTCCAGACACCCAAATGGGGTTGCCCGACCCAGTCCAGAATTTCATTCACCCGACTCCCGGTGGGGAGGAGGGCCAAAGCGCCGCGCTAGCCGCCGGTGCTGCTCGCGACGGAGTGGCTCAGAGCCCTCCGGCTCCGCTCGACTCGACAGAAGGTCGCCGAGGCTCCTTGACCTTGAGCTCGAGCATCGAGACCGCAACGATCCGTCTCTCTCTCGAGTGCTGAAGCTGAGTATTTTGGCGCCATGCTCACCGCCAAAGACCTCATCTTCATTCGAGACCTCATCGGATCTCGGCATTCTTCTTGATGGCCCTTCAGTTGTTTACTCGGACTCCAAGTCCGCCGTTGACATGGCTTTTGATCCGGTGGCCTTCAAAAAGACCAAACATATCTTGCGTGCAGGAGCCTTTCTGCATGACCTCGTCGCTAAACAGGTCCTCACGCTCAAGCACGTCAAAGGGCATCAGATGGTTGTTGACATCTTGACGAAACCATGTCCGCGCAACCAGATTCATCGGATTCTTCAACTCCTTGATTCCTTCTCTTCTTCGACTTTCTGCGAGATGTGAATCTTCTTCGACGTTTGGTTGTAAGCGTCGTACCCGTACTCCGCTTAGGAGGGGGTATCATGGATGCATCCATCTTCTTGATGCATCCATTTTCTCTACCTTTAGATCCCCCTTGGGAGTCAGTTGAGTCGCAACTTGTTGAGAGTTGAGAGGCTCAACATGTTGAGTCAACTTGTTGAGAGGTTGACTCAACGTGTTGAGTCAACTTGTTGAGAGGTCGATCCCCGCCGTTTTCCTTTTTCTGCACGTTATTGTCGCACGTATTCTACTGTGTCACTATTAGTGGCTCGCGTGCGTTACTGTGAATGTGCGTGCGTGCGGGTGTAGAGGGGATTTTATCCTGCGATATACAGTCGGTGATGCGATCGGCGATGGCGCTCTGCCTCGCCCAAGCCGCGGTGGTTGCCTCGTGAGCACCACCGCGATACCCCTTTACCCGCAACAAGAGGGGAGAGAGAAAGCGGAGAAGGGGGTGGAAAAAAATTGGTAAGTCCCGCTCCTGTTTGCACATGATAAGTCGGGCGGGGCACCGAAGCCGCGCCGCCCACTCGGAGACATAGGAGGAAGGGGGGGAATGATCACCGGGGGGGGGGGGGGGGGGGCACCGGACCATATCTAAGCCCTTCACCCCTATCCCCCTAGTAGTGTACGGGGAGAGCCGCCTGATGGTGGGGGGAGAAGGGCCGGGGGAGTGCGGGGGGCTGTAAAAAAGCATGCTACGTACTACGTACTACGTGTAGTAGGTAGTGGTTCCATTCGCCGCGAGTGCGGTAAGAATATTGAAAGTTTTTTTTTACATAATACCACCAATTGCTTGTGTTCACACGCGGGCAATTCCGTCCTACATGGTAGGACTGGTCCTACAAAGCTAGGTACCTTTATCCCAATATCAATCAATTGATGTCAGTACCTGACTTTCTGCTCAAGCGTGAATAAAAGCCTTGTTCTCCCTCCCTGCAATACATCCTTCCCACATGCACAATAAAGTGGACAGTACAGAGTAGCGCAAGCACGCAGCTTCATGCCGCGCTAGTAGCGGGGAATTCTCAAAAATTTTGATCTTCATCTCCGCTACCGATAGCCACGAGCGTCGCACCGTACGCCACAGAGTGAAGTCCATGATTCAAGCGGCTCATCCCATGGCACACGGCTTCAGTTTGCGGCGGCGTGGAGGATTCAGGCAAGCAGGCGGAAACAGATTACTACCCGCAATCCCTCACTGCGGCCTGCGAAGCGCGCGACGCGGTGACGACGAGGTTGATACTCAACACGTTGTGCTCCTTCATGCCAAGCTTCCCATACGGCTCTGGCACTCCTACTCCGACCGCACTTTCACTTCGATTTTGTTGCGCCACATGAGCTCGAGGCGTGCCCAAAATCACCATGCTGATCGCCGCCAAGTGCAAGAGAGGAGAGAACCGATGGAATCACTTCCCTCACCTCAGACAATTTGAGATCTGGTCGTGCAACGCGTGTACCTTCTAGTTTCTCGCCCACGCTGACATCCACCACGCATGGCTCCGGGACGAGGCGGAGCCTTTCGCCCTCCACCCTCAGCACCTGAGGAGCCGACCGTGCAAATCCGTCCCATCCGCCATAACGTGCTTTGATGTGGCGTGACGTGTTGAGTATCATCCCGTCGTCACCCCGCAACGCGCTTCGCCTCACGCGCTCTTGCAGCGCAGCTCCAGCTGCCGCGAGCGGCATCGCGTGGTCTTCTGCGTCAGAGAGGATGGCGCGAACGTGTTCAATCAGCTCAGACTCCAGCTTCGCCTCCTGCTCCACCACCGCCTGCCGCCAATCTCCCAGACCCTCTGACACAACTGCTGCGACCGCCGCCAGCCGCCGCTCCGCCACCTCGCGCTTCTCGTGAGCCTTGCTGACGCCGCGGTTCTTGCCGTGGCGCTGGCCTTGACGCGCGGAGTGAACGCGACCCATAATAAGCCTACGCAGACTCTCTCCCTCTCTCTCTCCCTCCCTCCCTCTCTCCCTCCCTCCCTCTCTCTCTCTCTCTCTCTCTCCCTCTCCCTCTCTAACTGTGCCGCCTCTCGGAGTCGACGTGCTGCCAGAGAGAACTCTATCAGAGAGAGAAAGAGAGAGAGAGGCTTCTCTCACGGAGTTCATAATAAGAAGAGAGAAGTGTAAGGCGAGAGTGAGTTCTCGTACAAATGACTTTTGTGTACGTACTCGAGACTGTCGTCGTGGACGAACAAGACTATTTTCGTCTGTTCACGGAATCAATCGGTAGTGGGTTGTTCGGAAATCGGACCCTTGTAGAGTAAAGTACGTCTCCCGTTTATATGTAAATATAAAAGGTATGTTCAGATGTGTACAACGATGTCCCCCCCTGTGTTCACACGCGAGGCCAAATAATAATAATAATTTCTTAACCCTAGATAGGCCCTAGAACCCTAGTACTAGTACATAGTACATGCCTAGTCCTCCAAGAGTAGCCCGGTCACTCACTATGGGGGTGCGGAGGGCACCAGCTACAATGGATGAATGAAGGGCAAAATAAGCTCCCTATAGGTTTCGATAGGATGGATCAGCAAAAAAAAATGGGGGTTCTCCGGCGAAATTTTCGAAAAATACCAAATACCGAATTTCAGGCCTTCGAAGACGGTGCGCGAAATACAGTCGGCCCCCCTCCGGTAGTGCTCGTTTGGTGCGAACCGTGATAGCTCTTTAGCAGACCAAGTTCAAGCGTCAGTGATGTTGCGATACAATCGCAGCAAACGCTAGCAGTCGTGATGTGTGACGTGCGACGTGCAAGTGCCAAGTACCAAGTAGCAAACTTCAAATGTAGGTATGTGTATGTGAAAATTGCAGCAGCTATAGCTATAGACCAATAGTCTACAAGTGGTGGGAGATGATGGTGTATGTAAGGTAGACGTAGACGTGTAACGGGCTCGAAAATCGAAAATACCGCGCGGGCATGCTAGCGGTATTTATAGCACACAACTGGATATTTTTCTGGATATTTGGGTAAATTGCTGGATATTTTGCGGATATTTTTGCTGGATATTTGGGTCCGATTTTGTGGATATTTCTGCCAAGGCCTAACGGTGGCATGCGCATGTGTGGCGATGCGCGCGGGGATGCGGTGCAATAGACGCGAAGGCGAGAGACATCTATGGACATTTCTTGAGATATTTGGGCTGAACTTTGAGATATATCGGAGATATGAGATATCCCCCATGGATATTTGGGCGAGCAAATCGTCAACTAAGTCTATACTTGGTTGGCCCATGGGGGGGCACGAGCCCCCCCCCTCTCCACTCCTCCCCTGCCATCTGCCATGGGGGAGGAACCACCCATCCTCCTGGCATGCCTGATGGCTTGCCAGGAGGCCACTGCCCTACTGACCCACTTCCTTCCCCACAGGCTCGCCCCATTCGCCCAAGAGGATGCAACTTGAGGTTCCCTTTTTTTAGCCCCCCACATTGCCTTTTTCTATACATTATACAATTCTAACCTTCACCACCCCCAAAAATGCATATGGGTCCAATGCCGCGCGGGTTGATTTCAAACAATAAAGAAGTCATCTTTGTGTGTATCCGCTATTTCTAGACCGGTTAAGTTCTAATTTTTACATACATTTTACGGGGCAATTGTAAAAAAACAACCAAACCTGAGGTTGCATCCTCTCATCCTGGCCCCTCGTGACCAGCCCAATGCTCCAACCCCCCCTCCCCCCCTAGTCGACAGGCAGACAGGTGCAACGTCGGGGCCCCAGAGGCTCGGGAGCGCCAGCGAGGGAGAGGCAGGGGAGGCCAGGGCCCAGCCCCAGCCTCCTCTGCCCCCTGAGCTGGCCTCCAGGAGCCTCCAGGGGCCGCTAGAGGGCAGCTGGAGGCCTGCCGCAGGCGCGCCATCGCGCGTGCCGCAGGAGAGGGGAGAGAGAGCGCGGAGAAGGGGGTGGGCGCGAGCGAGAGCTCCGCCCACCGGAAAATCGGTAAGTCTCGCGCCTGTTTACAGGATAAGACGAGACAGAGTCGGCCGCCCACTCGGAGACACAGGAGGAAGTGGGGGAAAGATCACCGGGGGGGGGCGCGGGCCACCGGACCATATCTAAGCCCTCCACCCCAATCCCCCTAGTAGTGTACGGGGGGAGCCGCCTGATGGCGGGGGAGAAGGGCCGGGGAATGGGGGTGTAGAGAGTATGCTACGTGCTACTTGTAGTGGGTAGTGGTTCCATTCGCCGCGAGTGCGGTAAGAATATTAAAAGGTTTTTTTTTGGGGCGAGCAAATCGTGGATATTTTTTTGGCCTACCCCTATCTAGTGCCTCCTCTTCTCTAGGCGCCGCCCTCGCTTCCCAAAGGCTCCCTCACATTTCAGATTTGGAACGCAGGTAGTTAAATTACAGACATATATGATATTCGTACTCATGTAAGTAGTAGAGCTACGTCATGTTGTATTTCTCGAATGCCCAGCGGGGCGTCTGTGCGTACTCGCAATTGATTTGCGAAGATGTGGGATGCAAAGGAGGTCGAGGTGGGGAGCGGGGGGGCTGAAGCGCGGGATGTGAAGGGCGAGAAGCTCGCGCCCATGTCTTGAACCAATGATTACGAGCGAGCAACATCCTACGCCTAAATTGCCGTACTATATTCTTTTGATTAGCCTCTCTCCTCGTTAGATCGAGCAGAGTGAATCCGTAGTATTACTTGTCTAGACACCGACTAGACGTCGTCGATCACAACATTCTGATCCTATCGCGATGAGGCAGGTACCCATGAAGCCTACTTACGCTGGACGTCGCCAACGATTGCAATCATCATTCAATAGAGATCTCTTCCGCCCGGCAATGCATCGAGCAAAATCACTTGGTGGCCCATTTATCAATAAGGTCCTCCTTGCCAAAGGTCGCACTCCGCTCCTCATCAAGCTCCGATGATTCCGGCGTGTGAGGCATCCAACCACTGCTCAAGCTGGATTCGTAATCCTTGCCCTTTAAGGGGGGTGGCTGGTAGAAGTCCATTCCCGCCGACTGCCCGACAGGCGGCGGCATTACCGGCTGCGGCATCGGCGGTGTGGCATTTTGGCCGGCGGGGGGGGCGACACCAGCGGTAGGCTGTCGCAGCTCTTGCCGCGAAGGCTCAGCACTAAGCATGTAAAAGAAGGAGCAGAGGAGCGCGCTCGAGAGGCCTGCGCCAACAAGTGCCCGATTGTTGCGATACGTCCACGGTGCGTGTGGCAGCGGTGTCATCCAGCCCGGAAGCGCCCCGGCAAGACCAATGCCACCTCCGACCACAAAGGGGTTGAACACATCTCGCTTCCCCCTAGCGTTTTCAAGGACGCAGGTGCCTCCATTGTAGGTGGCGAGGAAGGAGGCAAACGAGAGGCCCGAACGCACTGCATTGAGCAACACAAGCCGACCTCCGCCACCTGAGTGGGTACACCGGGGAATTCGGATAAGAAGCCATATTCCAAGTGTACGTGCGGATTGAGAAGAGGGGAGATTGTGAACGCCTAGCACGAGAGCGCACAATACAATGGTCTAGCACCGACTACACAAGACGGGCATGACCGTCAAATAGCTACAGAAGCATTGATGGTGGCAAAAGGGGAGAGGTCCGAGATGGACGAGGAAGGGCGGACAGGCAGACGAATATGTGCGGTAGTAGAGGGGATGACAGCAAAGATCGAGATTGCATGAAACGAGGGGGCGAGAGCGCACGCGCGGAGTGTTGTGGGACGTGGTAGTATATGTTGGCCGAGCAGAAACGGCGAAGTGGCGGGGGGCTCTGAGGGCAGGCATACCTGCGAGGCCGAGCTCAAGCGCTCTCTGCGAGGCTAGGATTCCGCCGAGGGCACCGCCCATCAGCATGCCAGAGTAGGCGGAGGCGAGCGTGCGGCCGAGGCACGAGCGGCGGCGTGGAGCCTCCTCCGCCATCCACCGGGGGAGAGGGCGGGGGGGAGCGGGGAGGAGGAGAGAGGGGAAGAGAGGCGACGAGCGATGAAGGGGGAGAGGAAGTATCGGATAGAGAGGATGAAGAGAAAGGAGTGAGGCACAGAGAGGGGGAGCGATGAGAGGAAGAAGAGAGAGAGAGAAGAGAGTCTTCTCGAAGCTCGGCGAGGCTATTTTAGGATCTAGACCTTGAGATACTTGAAACTACCGCTATAAAGAGAAGAGACTCTTCTCGACGCTCTGGGAGGCTTATGATGTGACCTTTGGGAAGAGGGGGGCGCGATATTTTAGGATCTCGACCGTGTGACACTACATCGCTATAATTAATACACAATAGGAGTACTCTATTACATATACTCGGTCAGAGCGTGGGTGGGTGGGTGTGGGCGGGAAGGATGGCGCCGGCCTCGCTCGCCTCGCGCCTCCGCTCGGCCGCGCCGCGTCGGCTTCCGCTCGTGCTGCTGCGGCCGCCGGCGGACGAGGAGTTCTGGAGAAAGATGCCCGAGATCTTACAGGTGCACCACCATGCGCTCGCCCTTCTCCTCTCTCCTTACCTCCCTCTGTCTTTTCTTTCCTCTCCCCTCCCCACCCTCTCTCTTTCCGCACGCCCCCCCCCCCGCCTCTCTGGAGGGATGGCAGTGAGAGGCTCACGGTGGTCTGGGCGCGGCCGAGAATGGCTGGGCAGGAACTGGGTGGAGGGCCGGACGGTGCACGATGTGATTGGCTTGAGGTGCGGGTTTGGCGGCGCGTCGTAAACGCGCAGCTGAGCAGCGGCAGAGGTCTGTCAGCGAGATGAGGGGCTACTCAAGGCAATGTTTAGGCAGCACTTGGCAATGTGGATGTTATGGCTTGCCAATTGGTCGGCCGAGCCGCTGGTCGTTCGGGTGCTCCTTTCTGCGCTATGGTTCGCACATCGGGCACAGCATACATTCCTCGAGCACACAGATAGGCAGCAGTCGCAGCAAGGAGGATCCCGAACGCAAGCCTGCGTCACACTGCATTGGCAGGGCCGCATGAATGTGCCTCAAATGACCGCCCTTTCTCCCCTCTTGGCCGCATTATGGCGCAGGCACAGGTGATGGTCGCGATTGAGACGGCAGCGCGAAAGAACGCGAGGCTAAATCTACCTCCTGAGCAAATTTTGTGGGCAGGCACACCATATCTTCGTACGCGTACGGTGGTGCTCTTGTTCTTGCTTTGGAGCATCTTATTGGTGCTGCCTGTGGTTTTCCTTGTGGAGCTTGTCGACGATATCGGAGGTACTGGCATCGACGGCGGCTGGCTCTCTCTTGCTTGGGCTGTCGTCTCAGTCTTCATATTTGTACCTAGGGTGAGGCTTAATTTGGGGAAGCGTGGGTTCTTGCTGATGTCGTTTCTCAGTCACAGTGGTGATGCTGCATGCTTGCAACGCCCCGACGTGGCCGCGGCATCTACTCGCTGTCCTGCATGCTGTTCAATAGGTGACGCGTCCAAACCGGGAGGTCTTTGTACTCACAAATCGTCGAGCGTTTCTATCGCGGCGCACAATGTGGTGCTCCATCGAGACGGAGCAGCTGAATCTTGATGAAGTGACGTCGGCGAAATTGGACGTGGCGAAGGGGGGATCTACTGGCACGCTCACCCTTGTCGCTGAAAGAACATCGCAGCCGCCGTACTACATATACGAGCCTGATATTGTTGTTCGTTTTTCGCAGGTGCGCTCTCAACTGCGAGAGAGGACGAAAGCCCGTGTGGCAATGCCATCTTTATAGGCGTCCAGGGGCGTTTTGGAGCGCGGCTTTGCTACCGCGAAGTCACATCGTCATGCAGCATGTTCGCGTGCAGCAGTCCTTAACTCCATTGCTCCACTTGCTCTGGGGCCCTCGGGCCGTTTCTTGCGTCACATTTCTGACTTGACCTAGACATGAAAATCCGCTCACAACTGCCCCGTTGCAGGTCTTAGACCTACGAGACATGTGTCGTGTGCTCGACAATGTGCTCCCCCCTGAGGTGATGCAGAGAGCGGGCATCGGAGGATCTAGAGGCGGGTGAAAGAGACGATGAGCAATTCGATGATCGTAGCGACCACTTTCCTAGACGATTGTGCGTTGCTTCCTCGCAGGAGTCGCAGGAACACTCCATTTGGTTTTGATGAGCGCCGAACGCGGTGGGTATTCATCTGGCCATTCTACCGCTCGGCAAGGGTGGCATCGATCGCACTTGCCCGTGATTGAGAGCAGGTTGTTGGCTGTGGTAGGTGGTCGAGGACGCATCTCTTGAGGTCAACCGCTGTTGTGACACTTCAGCAGTACACCTTGCGACGGCTCAACAGCTATCGCAACACGCGGTCCTGGAGACTCGTGTATCTCGATAAAGACGTAAAGAATGAAAGTATGAAAGTGCTAGAGAGTACTCTACCATGTAGAAAAACTGACCTCAGAGTAGAAGAATAATAGTGTGTACGAGTCTTCTGTGCGAGAGGGGCCAAAGGAGCAGTTGTAGCTGGTAGAAAGAAGGAGTACTGGGGGGGGGGAGGCCGCCCCTCCCTCTCTATTTTTGTCCCGGGAAGAAGAAGAAGAGGGCGTGGGAGAAAAGGTTCCGCCTGCGGCGCCGGGCGGTTTGAACGATGGTTTCGATCGATGGCCATCCGGTTCGTCCTCCGCCCTCGCGCAAGCCAAGCGCGAAGGCCTTCTTATCGACTCTGGCGGAGGGGGGCAGGGAGGGAGGTGCCTCACATTCGCCGCCCGCGCCCGCCGCCTCGCTTGCGCCCGCAGAGGAGGCTGCCGAGCGGCAGACGTCGGCTTCTTCGTTCCTTTCGTCGCTCGCGCCAACTTCGGAGCAGGGCAGCTCGAGTCTCACGCCCATCTCGTCCAAATCAGTGACTCTGGGTGAGTCTGCCGCCGACATTCTCTCCTCGCTTGCTCGACATGCTAGCGAGGGCGATGAGGGTGCAGGACACATGTCCGGCTTGTCCAACAAGGCCTCACGCCAGCCGTCCGTCTCATCCTTCCTCTCCTCACTCGGTCCACGGAAAGATAAGAGCGGCGAGGACGCAAGCGGTATGCTCGGCTCAGATAAGGGCTGTGCGCCGGCAGCTCCAGCAGCCAAGCCAGCGGCTGCTGCCTTCTTGCAGACGCTTGCACCGGCCGCCCAGGCGGAAGACGCGCCAGTGCCTGCTTGTACATGTGGACGGGGAATGGCCAGTAGTTTTCTGGGGACATTCGCAGAGGAGAAGCAAGCGGAAAAGACGCCAGAGGTATCGGCAACCAATGCAAATGGAAGCTCTACCGCTGCTTTTCTTCAGTCTCTGGCTCCTAGCGATGCTACAGCTATGCCCACAAGTCAGTCTGCAGCACAGAACTTTTTAGAAACCCTTGGTCCGGCAGCGAGTGAAGAAGTCTGTGGAGCGCCATCTGGCGTTGAGTCGTTTCTTGCCTCTTTGAATACGACGACCGTCTCAGCTCGCGCACAAGAGGCACCAGACGAGTCCTCGGTCGAAGGAGCTGTGGGTCACGAGGACGATCCCTCTGCACCAAGCATGGGTATCGGTTTGCACATGTTACGCTTCTCCGCATACCAGCTATCCTTATTCCGATCGGCTGGCATAACGAGCTTGCACGTCGTCGCCGAAGCAGCAGGAGTCCCTGCGCAACTGACGACAGCTGAGGTAGAGGTTGGCATCGAGTACGCGGCGACGGCGGTCAAGGGCGCACTGAGCTCGGTGATGATCGAACTGCCCTTATCCTGGCCCTCGAACGATGCACAGGGCCCTAATCGGGACGAATGCTGGCTGACGCGTGATACTCATGGAGTACCACAACCGCTTGCTTTTGTGTTAGTCGCGAAAGGCTCGCGAGTAGCCAAGGCCTTGCGCTCCGCTCTCAGCTCTAGAGATCCTCACGCTGCGACGATCCGATTCTCCGTGGTCGCCACATTTGCTGAGGATGAGTATGAAGAGGAAGAGGAAGAGGTAGCCACGATTGCGAGCGCCGAGGTTGGACTGAGGCAGCTGCTTAGCTCACGCAGAGAGCTTGTAAAGGCACCAGTCGGCCTCTTTGACGACCAGAAGCGCGAAGTCGGTTCCCTTGTCGTGAGTGTGCACGCCTTAAAGGCTTGCGACGCCGTTGGCGGACCACAACTTTCCGAAAATCGACTTGCACCGGTTGCACCTGATGAGGCACAGCATACGGAGGCCGCGGCTTGGGAGGGCGCGGGCGCCTCTGTGGATGTCGACACGCTGCTGTCTCGGCGTGCGGGCTGGGACGTCGACGCACAGTCCAGCGAAGCGGCCCCAGCTGAAGCCGCGCCGGTGGAGCTCAGCCGCGATCGCTTGCCCGTGCGTGTAGAGATGAGTTTTGCGGAGCTGGTCTTGGCCCCTCGATGGGTGTCTGACCCTGCGATTCAGCGGGTATGGCTTGAAGTTGACATCCTTGGCATCTCAGATTCAGCGTTGCGGACAAGACGAGTTCTCAAGCCCGGAAACAGCGCGCAAATCGGGCTAAGCATGACGCAGAGCTTGCCGATTTACAACCCCATCGCCGCCGCGCGCTGCCTCATGTGCAAGGGTTCCCGAAAGGATGCCGCCACGGCGGCGGCGGCCACTGTCGCCGCTGATGGCAAAACACCGCGTGGAGACACGGTTCTTGCCAGTGGAGCCGAGCCCATGTCACAGATACGCCTCTTGGGCATGGGCCGCACCGGCGTCATTGCAATCGGCTCGGCACGGATGCCCCTATGTGCGCTTCTCACTCCCGGCAAGTCGGAAGAGTGGATCGCTCTTTGGCCAACCTCGACCTATCAAACGTCGTCACAGGCTCCGGGGGCGTCATCAGTGCATGCGGCGAAGATGGAGCAAGCTGCTGTGGACACCATCGAACCACCGTGCCAGCTCAAGATTGCCTGCCGACTTGAGGCGCCTCGAGTCTCTCCGGCTACTCCGCATCGTCCGCCCCCGCCCCTTGGAGCAGCTGACGCGCAGATATGTGTCGAAATGCATTCGCTCCGCCTAAAGCTCCCGAGCGCGACTCGCCACCTCGGTCTCGCAACCACCGACCCCTTCTCCGGTAGCCGCGCAGCTGTGCATACGATTTGGCTCTCCTTCCGATTCCCTGGGATGGCATCTCCCATTGAATCAGCTCGTGTTCGCCTCGCCGATGTCTTGCCCTCGGATGGCGTACCGCCACGTGAAAAGTTCCACGGGGCCAATGAAGTGCTCGCTGAGCCAGGATGGTCAAGACGCGCTGTTCTCGATTCGGTCGAGGCAATTGGGCTCAACGGCCAGGACAGCCAAGTATTTGTGACGATGAGGGACGCGATCACTTGCGGCGGGCGCAATGCAGACAAACCGCTGTCGATCGACTTGCTCCTGCTCGGATTAGGACGTCGAGGCCAGCGCACACTTGGAACAGTGTCGTTGGATTTCATTGAGCGCATCATCGCACGAACAGATCTTGTTCGATCGCACCTACTCATTCGTGCGTCCTCGCGGGCCCTCGCGGATGAGACCTACTCGGCAGGAGGAGAACCAATTGCCGAGGTGGAGCTTTCCCTCGCCATGCTGCGCGCCGTCGCGGCGATGCGAGAATCTGCGGCGCCAATCTCTCGTAGTGGCATAGGAGCATCTGGTCGCCTAGTTGGCTCGAGTGCCGCTGCGCCAATGATGGTGTGTGTAGGAGAGGCTGCTTTGCGTATGGAAACCCTCCGGCAATTACGCATCACGCGGGTCTGGGTGGAGGTGGACTTGCGCCGAGGTTTTGGCGTCCTCCTCCGCTCACCTTCGGTCCGTCCTACTGGGCCAATCGACTTCCGGCTGCGTGAGCTCCTAGAAGTGGCGGACGGTTCTTCGCAGCAACACGCGCTTGGCGCATTACTGCTTGCGCGTGGCGCCGCTGCCGATGTGACCGTGACCGTCTTTGGTCAGTCAATCCAAGCCGATGCCTCGCCATCGGACGCGTTCGGCTCGCCTTTGCCGCCACCTCTCGTTATTGGTCGCACAGTAGTTAATCTTGCGGAGATGCTCTCCTCTGGGATCGAGCCTGGGTACGAGCCTCGCGTCCTTGTCGACGACCATGGCCAAAGGCGGGGTATGATCTGTGTGCAACTAGCAGCTCACGAGGTGCTCTTGCGTGCCGCCCGTCTCGCCCAACGCGAAGCAAGTGCTCCAGCGATCTCGATCCATGTCGATACGGTAGAGATAGACCCACCGGCGCGCCAAGCTCTACGTGCCGCTGCTTCCGGTGCGCTGGACGCTGTATGGGTTGAGGTTGCGCTCCATGCTGCCGAGCACGTCTCGACACCTCTTGTGTCGCGTAGGGTGCCACTGCGCGCGCGGCCAGCGCCACCGGGGGGTGCCGGCTCTAAAGGCGCATCGAATGACATTCGGCTCGTGGTTGACCTCAGAGACCGCCTTTTCCTCCCGGCCGGCTCCGCGATTCGCTCAGCGGTTGCGCGCAGCTTGGCGCATGGCGGCGATGCCGAGCTGCACTTTGTCCTCGTTGGCTCAAGCGTTGCGGCTGACGTAGCGGCCATCGCTTCCCTTGGAGAGAGTGTAGGCGGCACACTCGCTAGCGCCGCGAATGCTACGCGCCTTGCATTGGCGCGATTGCCGTTGTCGGAGCTACTGGACTTGCCGCCTCAGGAGGCGCGTCTAAACACGCAGATTTCGTTGCTTGGCCGCAACGCTGCGGCGCTCGGTGTATTGAATGTGAGCATTGGTGGGCGTGATACGTTGAATGCATTGCAGCGCACCTCACCACCACCTTTGGGCGATGCCGTTTCTTTGCGCGAGGCCATGATTCACGCAGCATGCAGGGCGGATGTCTCCGAGATCAATCGCTGTCTGGCTGAGGGCGCCGATGTCCGCGTGGCCGACGAGTGGGGACAAACGCCCCTTCACTGGGCAGCGGCGAGTGGCGGACATCCAGCTGTGGAGCTCATCTTGCGAGCGGGCGCAAGCGTGAATACTCCAAATCGTGCAGGAATCACGCCGCTGCACTGGGCGGCCGCGTGGGGACACGTTCACGTGGTGAAGTTGCTACTCGATGCAGGCGCCGACAAGGGCGCACGTGACGTTAGTGGTGCAACGCCTGCAACTCGTGTACTTTCTCTCAACCGTGCACCGCCACAAGGCGCCCTCGTTGGACTCGCAAAGCTGCTTGGGGAGAAGGACGCGGCCGCATCCTTCATTCAACGGAGGATTCGGAGAAGGGAGATGTCCAAGCCTTTGACTGCCCGCGGCGATGATGCACATGCATGCTCATCTAGTAGCCCTATAAGCGCGGTCTCTAGGCGACGGCGTGCGAGTGGCGCTACTCGACAATCGCAAACTTTGAAAGCTGGCGTCGTGACTTCGGGCACTACTCATTCACGCTGTGCACAGGTCGCCGCCACGGGCGTGGCAGTCGCTGCGCAAACCACGCGGAGGCGGCGGGCGTGAGGAAGAGTAGGACGGGTTGGACTCTTCCGCTCATACTACTCCGTCGACAGTGGCAACACTTCACGCAACGAGTTCAATTCGGAATTTCGGCAAGCACATTCATTTCGGGGACTAGACCTTTGTGAGCAACAATCCGTTAGCGACAAGCACGCCAGCTGCAGCGACTAGGCATAGCCGTTGCCTTGCGGGCCAGCTCGTCCGTTTTTGTGTGTCGTCTGCAAAAATTGGTAGCCCGTTTCCGTTTGATGGGAGCTCACGTGTTATCAAATGTCCTCCAACCTCTTCAGCATTTTGTAAAACCGCTACCACCTCGTCCTCGTATCTCTTATCTCTTAAGCGGCGACAGGAAGCACCGAAGCACCTTTGAAGGTGCTTCGCGAGAGTTGATAGCCCGGTCACTCGCGCTCTTTTAACCACTATTTTCCACCTCCCCTGGGTGTCCAAGGATTCCGCAGGGTCCCCCCCTACCTGCCCCGGCAACCGTCTCCCCCCCCCCCCCCCCCCACGAACCCCCTCCCGCCCCACGAAAGGCAATGGCGTCGGTGAGTGACCCCCCTCCCTCAGAGGGTGCAACTTCAGGTTTGGTTGTTTTTTCGGCAACTACCCCCATGTGAACGGTATAAGTTCTACTTGCAAGACCCCCTCATTAAGGTACAAAAGTGCAGGTTTCAGATGGTAATCTGACGAGCCAGCACGCCTAAACATCCAGGTTGCAGATGTTAATCTTGTAAAAGAGAGAAGAGGATGGCTTGCAGCGTTGAGTCCTGCGGCCTGCCGCGCCGGCCGCCGATTCTACACCTTATCGTCCGGACGGGTGTGGTATTCCCTGTCTCTTCGATCGTCGCGCACTATTCTTATAGGTCATCGTTCGTCGTTCGTCGTTCGTTCTTCGATTCTCGATTCTCTTCGTTCCGCGTTCTTATCGTTCTTCGTTTCTCGTTCTCGATTCTCGATTCTCGTCGTTCCTCGTTCTCATCGATCCTCGATTGTTCGTAACTTCTCGGCATTCCTCTTCCGCCTTTCTCGCGGCTTGTTCGGAGCTCTCCGATATTCGTTAGGTTCTCTTCTTTCCTCGCGGGACGCTCGATCCTAGCAGCAAGGGGGGGGTCGCATTCGCGAATCGACGCTCGTATAGGCTTCGCTCTTCTCTTCGTCGTTCGGCATTTATCGTTATAATTATTCTCTCCCTTTGTGAGCTTTCGATTCTTTTTGCAATCGGTCCAACTGTTTTTGGGTTCCCTTCAATCTTGCAAATGCCTCCTCCATAGGCGAGAGCGGCGGCGGCGAGGGCGAAGAGGGGGAGGGGGACGGAGGAGGAGGTTGCCCGGTGGGAGGAGAAGAAGGTGGTCGCCCGGTGAGAGGATGAAGGGGATTATTCAGAAGTTTTGTTACCAAGCCATGTACTGACCCAGTCACCGGGACTGCAGTGTCGGGAGTATGAGTGAGTGCGAGGGTGGAGAGGCTACCCATGTTTGAATTAGTAGCAACGATTATATTTTGTAAACGCAACTGTCGTACAAGGACCTAGTTGTGAAGTGCCGTTTGGTGTTTCGTGACGGGTTTTACCTATCCCGCTACCACGAACCCCCAGCCGCGCCGCCACCATCGCAACTTCCCCCACCCCAGGAAACGGCGCTTGCTCCGTGTGTCGACGTCGTCTCGGATGCCGCTTGCCTGATGGAACGCTCCAGCTCTTCAGACGCGCGGAAGCGGTTGACCCATCCACCCTCGTGATCATCACACGATTCGCTCCATCGCTCGACTCCTGGAACGTCGGAGTAGTCGCGTGCCAAATTGTCCAGAGAGTACCTCCAAACGTCATTAGCGTAGCTGCTCAAAGGCCGTCGGGCGTTCGCGGTGGCTCCGATATGGCGGCTTCGCACCCCTGATGGCCCAGGGCTTGATGAGATGTACATGTCGTCACCAATCCTAGCCCCAGTTGATCGGCAAAGGGGGCACGGAATGCCGGCGGAGCGGGATCTCCTCGTCCATTGCGCCATGCAATGCTGATGAAAGCAATGGCCACAACCCAAAAGTTCTGCCCCAAGGTGCGTGGCGCTATCCTCGAAAGACAGACCCGCAGGCATCTCATCAAGGCAGATTGCTCACGGCGGCAGGCAGCCATCATGTCCCTCATCTGCTGTGCGCCGAGCAAAAGCGTCCCTTGCGCGCTGAAGCGTGTTCAGCCTTCGAAGAAAGGCTTGCCGCCGCCTGGAAATGTAGATGATCCGTGCCAATTGGTTGAAAAACACCAACAGGAAGAGCAGCACAGCGCCGCCGAAAATCATCTCCGCCAAAGAGGTCGCTTCTTGTTCTCGGTACTTGAGGGGAGGTTGGCCCGGAAGCAACGCTTCTGTGGCCACGAGTTGCACTGCCCCCTCTCCTGCGGCACGCGCGATGGCGCGCCTGCGGCAGGCCTGCAGCTGCCTGCTGGCGACCCCTGGAGGCTCCTGGAGGCCAGCTCTGGGGGCAGAGGAGGCTGGGACTGGGCCCTGGTCTCCCCTGCCTCTCCCTCGCTAGCGCTCCTGAGCCTCTAGGGCCCCCAATCTGCACCTGTCTGCCTGTCGACCAGGGGGGGAGGGGGGGTTGGAGCAATGGGCTGGCCACGAGGGGCCAGGATGGGCGAATGGGGCGAGCCTGTGGAGAAGGGAGTGGGTCAGTAGGGCAGTGGCCTCCTGGCAAGCCATAAGGCGTGCCAGGAGGATGGGTGGTTCCTCCCCCATGGCAGGGGAGGAGTGGAGAGAGGGGGGGGCTCGTGCCCCCCCATGGGGCAACCAAGTATAAACTTAGTTGATGTATGTGCGAGCAAGTCCAGAGACGCTAGCGTATCTTAAAACACTCGGCGAGGGCGAATATGCGACCATACTAGGAGTCCCATTCTGGGAAGGACTAGACAATGACTCCTTTTGGGAGAAGCTTTACGCAAAGCTTAAGAAGAAGATCGCAGCATGGAAAGGATTGACGAGTCTCTCTATTCATGGAAGGACGCTGCTAGTGAACTTCATAATATACGGGACGCCGAGATATTGGCTGTCCACGTCCACCCCTCCGGCGTGGTTCATGGATCCGTGAGAAGTGTGGAGGGGTGGCGCACACCTGAGCGCGGCATGAGACTCACTGGTGTGGCCTCCGAGGTGACGGGCAGGCTCGGCAGCCCTCCGACCGGGGCGGCCGCCACCGTAGTTCTGAGATTCACTAGAAACATGAGAAAAAAACTCCCGTGCGTGAGTAGATCAGCCCCTCCCTTTTACCGTTACAGTGGATGTCGCTTTCGCCGCCGTCCTCGCCCACGCCCAAGCCGGCCTGCCCGCCTTCCTCTACTGACGGGCTTCAGCCCGTCAGCACCTCCGATGTCGTCCCCTCAGCCGCGCCTGCCGCCGGCATGCCTCCTTCCTCATTGCCTTCAGGCCCCATGGGCCATCCCAATTCGTCAGAACATTCCACTGAGGGCCGGTGCACCCCGCCCAACCCAGCCCCCCCCCCGCAACCTGAACCTGGGCCCCTAAGTAGAGCACGAGGGGAGTGAGTTGCCGCAAGGCGGGAAGTGAAGGAGAGGAAGGGATATGGGCGTGGCTACAGTAGTTCTCCCCATAGCTACTAATCTTACATACACGTACTACTATATGCGCCACTTAAAAACATCTAAAGATTCCGGGCTACACATCTACTACTTTACTTTAGCCGTCTGGTATTGTATCTAGTATCTCGCCACTCTCAGTTGTTCTCTTCGCCTCGTCTCCCCCCCCCCCCTCTCCCCGAATAATCTCTCCTAGTATGAGTACCAGAGATTTCTTTTCGCCTTCCTTCTTCATCGGTCTCTCTCTCTCTCTCTCTCTCTCTCTCTCTCTCTCTCTCTCTCTCTCTCTCTCTCTCTCTCTCTCTCTCTCTCTCTCCCTCCCCCCCCCCCTTCTCTCTCTCTCTCTCCCCCCCCCCCCCCCCTCCCCTTCTTTTTCTTTTTCTTCCCCTAATAATGTCTCTCCTCCCCTCTCTCCTCTCTCTTGCATCTACTCTCTCCTTCTCTCCCATCTCATTCGTCTTGCCGCCTCCCCCTTTCCCTCTCCCTCTTCTCCCACTCTCTCCCCACCCAGGTGGGCCGCCCCGATGCTCTCCTCTCTCTTCCGCTCTCTTTCTTCACTGCTGCCTGTTCGCTGGCGGTCGGAGCTGGGTGTGCTATACCACATTCTCTGCCATCGCGTCGTCGGCTCCTCGCACAAGGAGCGCCTCCAATCCTTCTACGGAGCACAGGCTGACGGCTACGATGACTTCCGACGGCGTCTGCTTCACGGCAGAGAGCAGCTGGTTGAGGCTGTGGGCTCACGAACGAGCGGTGGGATCTGGGTAGACATGGGTGGAGGTACAGGAGCCAACCTCGAGATGGCCGGTGACCGCCTCGTCATGTCCTTCGCCCGCATCTATATTGTAGACTTGTGTGGGCCACTCCTGCAGAAGGCGAGGGAGAGGTGTGCGCTGCGAGGGTGGCACCATGTTGTGTGCATCGAGGCGGACGCGACGAGCTGGATGCCAGATGAGGGATTTGGCCGGATTGATCTCATCACCTTCTCTTATTCACTCACCATGATCCCAAACTGGTTTGACGCCATCGACCACGCGGTCAAGCTGCTTGAGCCGAATGGCTTGCTCGGGGTGGTCGACTTTTACGTATCGCGTAAGTACGCCACTGAGGGCAGTGAGGCACGCCACTCGTACGTGCAGCGATCGTTATGGCCATACTACTTTTCACATGACGACGTCAACCTCTCGCCGGACCACTTGCCATACCTCCTCTCCAAGCTCCAGTCGCTCGAGCTCTCGGAGTCGGCGGCAGGCTTGCCCTACCTTGGATTGTTGCTTCCTCCAGTGCCATATTATGTCTTTGTGGGCTCGCCGAGGCCCCTTCACGACAAGGACTGACGTTGGCGACGCACACACTCAATATTTCATGGCATGCTACCAGCCACATACCATATCCTTCTTGCATGGCCATTACGCTGATGGCTTCCGTGACGCCGCACTTCTAGTGCCAACAAGACTCCAAATCATTGTGGTCATACGGTGTATGTTTCTTTGGCGACTGATTAGAGCCAAGCATGGCCCATCGGCCCGCTCATCCGCACCTGTAACTATCACGTTTTGCAGGTACGAATTACCTTTCGTCTACTACTGGGGCAGGGTGTGACGTGTATTTGCGATCTTATTTTTGTGAGAGGCGTGTACATGAGTTCCACCGTCCATGACAGGCGCAGCCCCTCGACAACGGTCTTACCTAGGTCTTATTAATTGTGATGGTCAATTAACTTTATACTTGGTTCGCCCAGGGGGGGGCACAAGCCACCCCTTCTCTCCACTCCTCCCCTGCTATATGGGGGAGGAACCCCCCCACCCTCCCGGCATGCCAAGCACAGAAGGGGCGTGAGCCACCAATACCAATACCAGTAGCCAGGAGGTACGACCTCACCTACCTGTCCTCCAGGCGCATCCGCGCTCAAGGGCTTTTGCCTATATTTAGCTGAACTCACCGCAATGGCCAATGAGGGGGGGAAGTGGTCGCGCATCCAGCATCCAGCTGCCACTGCCAACGGGCGCCCCATCGCGACAGAAGCCCTCCCGCCCGGATCCCACTTTCTCGACCATGAACCATGCAAGAGTGAAGAGTGAAGAGTACCCCATCGACCATAGATGGAAGTGCGGCGATTAGCTGCTCAACTCTGGAAGCAGGACAAGGACGAGACCGTCTTATTACGCAAGGCGAGAAGCGTTCAATGTTCAATCGCCATCACCCACAGATGGATGATGGAAAAGCGTTCAATCGCCACCAGCCTACACATGGAAAAGCAATCGCCATCACCCCCACGCGTATGGAAAAGCGTTCAATCGCCATCACCTCACTCACCTTTCCCCGCAAGGGCCTATGACGTGTTACCTCCTCGCGGCGCCTGTTCAGCCACCTCCTCGCGGCGCCTGTTCAGCCACAGCCACCTCCTCGCGGCGCCTGAGCCAAAGATCGTCAGACCAAAAGCGTTCAATTATCCCCATCCCTGCTAGCACCTTCTGTTGTCCCCTGGAGGTAGCTTGACTCATCAATCTTGATTGATACTTCATTTGTTGAACCCCACACGTGGTCGCGTCCATCAGCGCCGTCGAACAGAACTCGCCCTCCCACCGATTGATCGACGCGCCGTGGTCCAGCAGCGCATGCCCATGGGACCATGTTGTGCACTCTCTCCCTTCTCCACCAATAATAATAATCTATCTGAGCATTAGTACCACTGCTCTCACTAGCCCGGTACTAACACGACAGCCCTCAGCGCACCTGCCCGTACACCTTGGCGCGTGCTGTTGTCACAGATACATACTCCTATGCACCCTTCCACATCTCCCCCCTCGCAGGCCCCCGGCTCCCATTCTAACTCCCCACAAGTTAAAATGAGGGAAAACCCATTGAGGCGGTCCGGTCGACGCCGGCCGACTCTCCGGGAAAAAGCACCGGGGGGGGGGGGAGGAACCTCTCGTCAAAAAAGGAGAACGTCCCTTACAGCTCGCGCCGCGAGCGGTCCTCGAAGAAATAAATGTCTGCGCCCCCCGATACCTGCCATAGGGACGTCTTGAGCCACTCCCTTCTTCTCGCCTCTCCTGTCGCCAGCCGCCCCCCTTCGCCCGTTTGCTAACGCAAACGGGGCTCGTTTCTCACCACACTCCATCGGGGGGGGTGCAAATCCCCCCCTCTCCCTCGTTCCATTCTCTTCCGCCCCGGTCCCTGCGGCGCGTCGCCATGCGGCGCGCCATGGCCTGCTCTCAGAGGTCCTTCAGGGGCGCCCAGAGGGCCAGCAAGGGCAGCTCAGGGGGCAGTGGAGGCTGGGGCTCAGCCCCTGGCCCCCCCTGCCTCTCCCTCGCTCGCCTCGCTGGCCTTGGGTGCCGCCCTGAGGCCCCTGTCTACCTGGCGACCAGGGATGGGGGGGGGAGTCAGTACGAGAGCAGGCCCATGCGGGCCTGGGAGTGCGGCTCGCGGCCCGCGGCAGTCCATCCGGGCCCGCACTTTTTCCCGGTCCGATGCTTCTTATCGCTCGAATAGTCTCTTCCACCTCTATGGACCCTTCTAGTCGGCGTCGGTCTAGGTCGCTTATCGGGCGATCCGTCAGTGTCGCCTCCAGCTGAGGTACTCTCTGCGCGCTTTTAGGGGAGTACAGCCATACGTAGTACTTGCGAAATTCTCTACGGATCGCCTTGTCCGATGTCACGGTGTCGTGTTCCGAGTGTACTGGAACGTCCCATTTCCTTGTGCGGTATAGCTCCGCCACGTTGGCCTTCCATCTTCGAGGCTTCAGCTGTGCGAAGAACTCCTTGGAGTGTAAATCCTCCCGACGGAGCTGCCGATACAGCGGCATGTCTTTAAGCGGGATTCTCCCTCTCTCCTCTGCTATCTCTTTATGTGTTTTCGCCAGAAAACTATTGTTATAGTTTTAGCGATGGAGCGCGCGCCGACCGCTCCCACCTCCCAGCCCCCCGCCGTCACGACGCCCCAACGGGGCCGCCCCAAACCGCCGGAGCCCAAGCGCCCACAGGCCGCCGCGCCGCCTGACAACGACGTCGACATGACGGCACCACCCTCGCCTCCCAAGCTGCCACAGAACCAGGGAACAGGCAGAGTCCTGTTCCCTGGTGACAACCAGACCCAGGGCAATGCCCTGCCACCCAACCCCTCCGCTCCTCCACCAACTCAAGGACTCCCCATGGGAGGTGGCAGCTCTGCTGCCACCCCCATGGCGGCCACTCCTACCATCAGTGCACCCCTCGGGGGCGGGCACTTAACACAACAATCCATTTTGGGGGCCTTTGCGCCCTCAAACCAACAACCAACTCAAGCAGCCAGGACATACGCGCAAGCTGCGCATGGACACAAAGGGAAGGATCCAGCTAAGCAAGCCCAGCAGCCACAAGCCCAACAACCACAACAGCCGTCGCGCAAGCGAGCGGATCCTCAATCGGATCCAAAGCCGACTCTCCACAACTCCACCCCTTTTGCTTCTCCTCCACCTGATGAGGAAGAGGAGCCCGAAGACACGCCTTTTTTCATTCAGCTAGCTCAGCTAGCTGATGACAAAAAGGACATCAAGAGCGAGGATGTCGCCACTTTCATGAAATTCCTCCTCTCTAGGCTGGAAGGCCTAGACGCAACTCCAGATGGCATGGACAAAGGCCGCAAAGGCCCTTGGATCTTCTACGTCGATGAAGACGCACATGATCAATTCAAGGCCGCATACGGAGACAAAGTTAACACAGCACTCTCGGGAGTCCCGCATGAATTTGGAATCACCTATGGCGCGTTAATCGACTCGGCCCCTCGTAAGTCGAGCGCTATCCGGTCCTCCCTAAAAGAGGTGGCGACCTACATTGTTTTTCGCATCTTTGATCCGATCAAGGCTTTCAAGACCAAGACTAGGCACTTGGCTAACTCGCTCGAGCGCGAGGGTTTCCCACCTGGCCTCATGTATCGCGACGGAGCGCATCTTTGAATTCATAGAAGGACTTCTGGGGATTAGCCTTAGGCCGGGATCCGAAACAGCCCAACGACTTTTCTGCTATCAAGTGGACAGACCGCACCCCTCCTCGGGATACCTAGGCATCCTGGCGTGGAGGTACATCCTAACTGACTTTTATAACATCCAATATGGTAACGCGGACGGCAGGTCCGTTAGGTCGATCTTAAGAGCGATCCTTGCGAGATACCACCTATTAGTAACGGCGAAAGTCGGGTTCTTTCAGAGGCTGAAAAAACAACGAGAGAATATGGGGCTACACGCCCCGAGTAACAAACACATTAAGAAATTGATAAGTCCGCTCTACACGGTGGACAAGGAGTTCAACCTAGGAACATCGGAAGACCTCCTGCAGGCGGCGAGAGGTCTAGACATACGTAACATCACCTAAGGCACTTAATACCGCGTCTTAGAAGAAACCGCGGAGGATATCAATGATGATCCCACGATATACAATAGAAGGCAACCCGAATTAACACTAGCACAAAGGACGAATCACAGTCTCCAGCCCCCTTCTCTCCAACTCCCGGCCGAAGCAGCGCGCGCGGCCTCCCCGGAACCAGCTTCTCCGATAAAGAGGGAACTGGGAAAGGGGGAGGGGGTTGTCAGGGGTTAAGGTTGGGTAGTAGGGAGGTACACTAGCACACTGCCTCACGCCGCACGCGTAGCGGGGAATTTTAAGAAGATTTTTTTTTTATGTGTTTTCGCCAACTCCTCCGTGAGCCTCTCATTTGGTCCTTGCCTTGCAAGGCGGATGTTTAGCTTCGCGGCCTTCAGTTCTAACTCCGACTGGATGGTGGGCTTGGCTCTCATCGCTGTTTCTTCCCTTAGGAATGTGGCTATGTTTTCTTTTGTGTTGGCCCATATAGTTTCTATGTTGCCACCCTCTTCTATCTTTCGGCCGGCGGTTCGCAACAGCAGTTCTACCGTTTTCATCGCGCCTTTCTCGCGGATTATCGTTAGGTCGATTGGTTTGTCGAAGTTCCGCCCCGGTTTGTATCCCGGGGTCTCGAAGAGCGCTAGGACCGGAAGATGGTCCGACGCGGCTTTGCCTGTGAATAGGTCCGGGCAAGGTCCGTGTTGCTGCCATTGGATAGCATCTGTAGCTTCGCTGTGGTATATGCGGTCTATCCTTGTGTGGATGGTGGCTGCCATTCTCGTGTAGCCAACGTTCGGCCCCAGGCGCAACGTGTGGTGTGCATCTCGAAGCTTGTGCGTTTTAGTCAGCGCTTTCCATTTCTCCCCGTGCGTGTTGGCGTATAGTGCCTCCCCTATTTTTTGGGAGTCGTGCGCGCTGTTTTCTACGCAGTTGAGGTCTCCGCCGATTATAGTCGGTATAGGGTCTAAGGCGCCTAGTTTTCTATCTAGTTCGGTTATCTGCCTTCCGCGGGGCCCGGGTTGCGCACTGAGGTATACAGACATTACACGGTATCGGGTTTCATCTATGTTGAGTGTCATTGATACGCATCTACCTTCTAGCAAGATTTCTAGGGACTCCGTCCTAGCTGTTATTCGCTCGGCCGCTTCTCTGATTGCCACCGCGACACCGCTAGCAGGGTCTCCTAGCTCTCCTGGGGCGACAAACCACAGCCAGCCCAACATGGCGGCTGTGCCTGGCCGTCCGTCCGGGTGTGGTTAGTTTTCGCTCCGTTTGGTTTAGTTTGTGTGGTTCTGTGTCCTCAGACTTTTTGAGTCCATGTGTTGTAGTCTCCCGTGGCTACCTCGGACCTAAGAAGCTCTCATTCTCATTCTCTCTCTCCTCCACTAGCTCGCTAGCTAGCCTCGTCCCTACTCGCCGACGCCACGCGTCGCAATCCTCCGACCGTAAGTCTACCTCATCGCTCGTAGCGCTCGATGGCAGACACTCTCAGACCCGACTCTTATTATGGTCTGTCAGACATCTTCCCGCCAGTAACAATCAACGAACCTTCCACGACCGCGTCAGCTGCCGGCTCGATCGAACGGCCCTCTGCCTATGAGCCAGTAGTCATCGCGTGTTCGACAACGTCCAATGGGCTCCACGCACGCATGGCTGATTTCAACGAGATTTCGGCGTGCGGCCCGCCCAATTGGTGTGACTGTCTGGGTGGCCTCTGTGTATTTTGTATCTAGATCTAGCGGGCCTCCCCATCCGGGTGGATCGTCGAAAACGGGCACGCACCGCGCCCGGTCTCGATTTGGGAATTGGAAGTTGAAGTTGAACTTTTCGGCCCTTTGCGACTTTAGACGTCTTTAGCGTCTTTTGTTAGCTATTGGTTAGGTTTTGTTGTGGGGACCCAAGGGGGGTCTTGGTCGTAATTGGGTCCCGGATATGTGCTTGTTGGGTGTATAGGCCTATTGGCCTATAGTACAGGGAACTTTCTACCGAAAAAAATCCTCAAATTTTCTCAACCCTGAGATGGCCATCTTCTTACCCCTAATAAAACCCTGTTTGACCGCCCTAAAATTTAGGCCGAGCCGTCCCCAAAGTTGTAGGAATACTGGCGAATTTTAGCAGCGGAATTTGGCACGAAACTCTGGCCGGGCCCAATCACACTCACACCCGACACCGAGCAGGTCGTCGAAGAGGCCGACATGCCTAAAAAAAGGTCAACGGAATTTTCTTTTTGGCCGTACCTTGTACCTTGTAAAGATGAGGAGGAGGAGAGGGCGAGAGACGCGGAGAAGGGCATGGATCAAGAGAGACGGAGTGAGTGAAAGAGAGGCACACAGATAAATATCTAGAGTGAGAGAGAGTGTGAGAGAGGGAGGGAGGGAGGAGAGAGAGGGAGAGAGGTAGATAGGGAGAGAGAGGGAGAGGGAGAGGTAGAAAGAGAGACATAGATCGAGGAGAGAAGAAGCAGCGGGAGCACAGAGGGGACAGCAAAGGAAGAGAGAGAGAGAGAGAGAGAGAGAGAGCAAGAGAGCTCGTCGCGCTCTGGAAGAGAGAGCGTGCCGATGCCGTGGGCCGACCTCCACGTCGGCTGCCGTTCAGCGGCCAGCCTGCGCTCGCTCGAGGATCTAGGCTACTCAGTGGTATGCTGGTCGAGCGAGGCAACTGGCGCCGTCCCTCCCAAGCCGCCCGCGCTTGTGCCCTCGCCCGCTCTTCCTGCCTTCTCCTCCTCTTCTTCCTCCTTCACTCGGCCGTTGCAGCAGTGCACACGCCTCACCCTCTCTCTAGAGGAGGAGAGCCACGCGTTTGCGCTCACTGGCGCGCGAGAGGCTCTGCGTGCGTACGATGTGGTCGCGGTCGCACCAGCAACAGAGCCTATCCTTGAGCGCGTCCTCCAGTCGCCCGCGTGCGAAGCGATCGACATCATCTGCTTCCCGGCCGGACAGCGGCCACCATTCAACCTGCGCCCGGCGATGGCGCGACGCCTGCTCGGTGCGGGGCTGCACGTGGAGCTATGCTACTCGGCAGCGTTGCGCGATAGTAGCGCCCGCCGCCATTTTATCTGCAACCTTCAGGCCATGCTAGAGGCTTTGCCGAAGGGCGGCAAGAGAAAGATATCCGGTCTCATCATCAGTTCAGGAGCGGACGAGCCCAGACTGCTACGCTCGCCACGCGACATCCTCGCCCTCGTCGGTGCCTTCGGGTGCAAGTATGAACTTGCAAAGCTTGCACTTAAGGACAATCCGTTCAGAGTGCTCGAACGAGCGGCACGCCGGCAGATAGTGTCTCCGGGTGCACCCTCCACTGTGGCAAACCTTCACGCCATTGGGCCCGTGCCATCTGCGGCGGCAGCTACTGCTCGTCTAGGGGGAAAGCGGCTGTCGAACGCTGCATCCTCGCCAGGGCTACTGGGCTCAGCTAGCGGCAAGATCAAGCGAATGAGAACATAGTGGCCGTCCAAATATTCATGATCTGAATATGATCTCAATGCTAATACACTTATACTACTATGTCAGTCAAGGATTGGGTCTTGGGGCGACTTTTGCTCGCACGGAAATCCCGTATAGTGGTAGCTTGATGAGCCTCGACCAATAGTTTTTAAGAGGAGTATGCACTGTTTAAAAAAAACAAAAAAAATCTTCTCAAAAATCCCCGCTACATGTGCGGCATGAGGCAGCTTGCTTGTGAACCTCCCTACTACCCTACCTCAACCACCGTCAACCCCTTCCCCCTCCCCCAGTTCCCGCTTTAATGGAGATACTGGTTCCGGGGCGGCCGCGCGCGCTGCTTCGGCCAGGGGTTGGATGGAGAGAAGGGGGCGGGAGACTATGGCTTCACCTTCTTAACGCTTAACGAGGTGTCGTTCCGTCAATTGTGGGACATCAGTCGAATTGAGCTATCAAATGTCCATAGTTATTCATACAACAATATTCACACATGACCCTAGTGTCGACGTTTAACATCTAAGGCGCGCGCCTTCAATGTTGATCTATTTTTGGTAGCACCGTGTAACATCCTAACCTTCATCCTGAGTGTCTTTTTCCTGACGAACCCCACGGGACGCCATTCGTGCGTATGCCGATTTGTTTCTCTGCGGATCTCGGATCTCACGGGACGGGTGTGATGAGTTGCAATCACCCATGTGCACGCCGTGCATGCGCACGGCGCGATGTGCATCGGTTCCCCCGCGAGGGCGCCGTGCGTGCGCATAGCAGTTTGTTTCTCTGCCTCTGCGGTTCACAATTACGTAAACATGCAGTATAGGAGAGATCTCTCACGGGACGGGTGTGATGAGTTGCAATCACCCATGTGCACGCCGTGCGGACGCCATCCCTCAGCTCCGCAGACAAGAAGCGGCAGAGGAATTCTTCGCCCTCCCTCACGAAAAAAATACTCGCTTCTAGGAAGGATGGAAGGGGTTTTCTTTTTCTTCCCCTCCCCACCCCTAGTCGGGGCTGCGGCCGCCGCCCACTCGGAGACACAGGAGGAAGGGGGGGAATGATCACCGGGGGGAGGCGCGGGGGCGCGGGCCACCGGACCATATCTATGCCCTTCACCCCTATCCCCCTAGTAGTGCACGGGGGGAGTCGCCTTATGGCGGGGGGAGAAGGGCCGGGGGAGTGAGGGTGTAGAAAGTTTTCCTACGTGAGTAGAAAGTAGAGGGTCCATCCACGGCCGCGTGTGCGGTGAGACTATTAAAAAGTTTATATTTATCTACCAATATCTCCCCTCGGTCGTGCGCGTCCGGGTCCTCTTGTGGGACCCGCTCGTGCTCCTCCGGAGTGGGGATGGAAGAGATAGACTTCTTCCTAGGAAGGTCGATATAACTCGCGGAGGCGTCCGCAAGCCTCGCTCTAGCCCACTCGTATATGTTATCCCACGACTTGAGAAAGGTAGAAGAAGATATGTAGTTCCCTCTGTGGCGGATCCACCGATCTCCTTCCGGCAAATAGGCCGCACACGCTTCGGTCGTGTATATTTCGCCCGTTTCCGGGTTGATAGTATTATGCACGATGACCGTCTGAAGAGATTCCCACTTAGACCTATGTGTATGGTGGATCGCAGGCGCTTTGTTAATGAAAAAGAAAAAGGTTCTGCCATATCGGAGCGCCCTGGGCCCCCTCAAGTGTGGTTGTTTCCCTACCTAAGGAGTTTAACCCTACGAATATTGTCTAACGCAAATTTCCAAAATGCCGGTAGCGTGCTGTTTCCTCGAATACTTGCCGTGATGCTTCGTGCGTCGACCTTGGATAGGACCGCCGAGCGCCCTAGCGGGGTACAGCTGAACCATTGGTCCAGAACTATTTTCCAGTCTGCCGATGACGGATTAAGGTATCTGGCGATCCATATCATATCCATATCGCTTGAAGAGCCCGCACGTGCTCGACCATCGGGAGAAGCCCGATCCCCGGATGGGGCTCGTGTTCCTTAGCCCCGACTCTCGGGTACGTCGGATAAGTCACCCATTTTATGCCCTCTTGAGAGCTTGAGAGGTGCCTAGCCTTCCGCTCGCGGTCGCGGGATCCTATCGGCCGCGGGCTTGGGAGTGACGCACTTGGTCGTAGCCACCCCGGGAAACAACTGGGAGACGTGACGATAAACTAAACCAAAAGCCGGCCAGAAACAACCCCGTCACACAAAGTGAACCGGAACGACACACACCCGCATCGCGCATAGCAACGGAGGCATATCGAATCGGAAACAAACGTGAAAGCACAAGACAAAGGGCCTGCCTAGAACTCGCAATCCAAGCCGGGCCGACGTTGGTGCACCTGGGCCGCACCCCTAATACCAAAGAAAATGGAATGAGGGGGAGGGCGGGAAGGCAACGATATGTGAAGCGAAGGGAAGAAAGGGCGGTGGCGAACGGGAGGTAGAGGATGCCGGCTAGTAGTAGGTGTTGGCCTTGAATCTTTAGATGCATTTTGCTGGGGGGTTCACATGTTGGGGCGTACTGATTGTGCTCATCATTTGCTGTGCATGTCTCTAGTGTAGTCAGGTGTGGCTACCTAGAGGTGTTCGGAAAATCCGGGAATGGTTTTCCTCCATGTGATTGCGCATTATCACCTGGGCGGGCGTGCATGACGCCCACCTACACGCTCGCTGCTCATCACTCCACAAAAAAGAGGCCATGGAGGCGGGCGCCGTCGTCCTTCTCTCTCAACTTCACATGGGCGATGGGCCACCAAATGCCGAATTGCCTTGGATCCGGAGGACTGGCCATATACTATTGGCACAAAACTTTGAGTGGGTGGCACTGTAATGTTGACGTTCAAGCCGCTGGTGCCACTAGCCAACACTTTGGAGATGCAGCCATACCAGACTGCAATTCATGCAACTACGTTTCGTCGCTTTTGCTTTTGTTTGGCTTTGTGCTCTGGAGGGCAATGTGTATAGCAGTATACTAGAGGCGCAAGTCATCTTCATTTGGGCCATTCCCAGTTGTTGGACTTACTTCCGGAGACGTGTCTTACACCGCCATGCCCTCACGGCGGTGTGCCAACTTGTATGATAGAAGCTGCCAAGAGTCGTGAGTGGACGGATGGATCCCGAAACCATGCATAGCTAACGCTATCATGTTAGTGGTAGCCTTGACAGCTCAATAGGCGTTGAGCTTGTGCTCGATTAGCCCCATGCCTAGCTCGGCCGTCTCGCGCAACCCGAATCGCACCGTGTACTCGCCCGCGTGCACCTGGTAAGTCCCAGCCGACGTGATGCGCGCGAATTCAGATAGCGCCGGATAGAGCGTCACGCATACTGTCGCTCCTGCCTTGACATGCACGCGCTCAAAGCCGAACAGGCTCTGGCGTGGTACATTGCCCTTACCGGCACCGGGGGGCTCCAAAAAGCCGAGCACCACATCATCGGCGTCCATCTTACCAGTGTTCGTTACGGAGACAAAGAAGGTTACCGCAGCGCCATCTACTGGTCCTCCATCCTCCTTCGCGGCGCCAGCTTTGGAAAGGAAGGTGCGTCCCGACGCAGCGTGATAGTCTAGTAGGCGGCGCAATGGATCGAGTGACAGTGCGGGTGGTGGCTCGTTTGTGAAGCTGTACTTAAAACTTGAGTAGGAGAGGCCAAAACCGAAGGGCGCGACGGGCTTTCCCGTGTAGAAGCGATGGGTTCGGCCAGGGTTGGTTGTGCGGGGACATTGCTCACGTGGAAGCGTGCAATTCGGGGCGGGAAATGCGGACAGCCCTGGCCGCATGTTCATGTCGAATATACTCACTTGTGCGGCGAAGTCGTGCGGGTAGATGGTTTGAATGAGCCGCCCGGCAGGCGACCGATGGCCATAGAGCACGGGACCCAAACCTAGCACCGCGAGCGCTGGGAAGCCTACGTGGATGACTGCCCCGACATTGGGATTGACAAGTACACCGGAAATATCGAGCGGTGAGGCAGTGAACACGATGACGGTGATGGGAGATTTGGCTGCTGCAGCAGCGGCCGAGACTAGCTTGAGCTGTGCGGTTGGCACACTTGTACCGTACAACTGTGATGGTTATAAGGGGACACGTCAGCCGAAGGTGCACCGGAATGATTAATATGGACGGGCAGGGGAGGCAAGGATGCCGCACAATCTCTCGACCGCGCGAATCCGGAGGGCTTGTGCGAAGGTGCCCTGGGCGCGAGCACACCCGGCCGTAGTCTGGTGCAGCCACCAAGGTGGACAACACAGCGGGAAGGCTAGGGAGCGGAATGTGGATTACTCACCGGGTGTGCGTCGTGCCCCTCTCTCGCCCAGCCTAGGTCGTTGCCGATCGCCACGATTACCACGTCAGCCTTGGCAGCCATTGCCGCCGCTTGCGTAACACCGTCGCTCGGGGCATCCCACTTTGTCGACGGGACTCCCATTGCACTTGCGACTTCTCCAGCGGGAGCATACGCCGCAATGGCGTCGAAGAGTGTCGGGAAGCGCCCACCACAGACATCGCCCGGTCCGTAGTAGGAGGCCATCGACCGCGAGAGGTTGGCGACGGGTCCGAGTAAAGCAACAGAGGCGTCGTCTTTAATAGGGAGCGTGGCACGCACGTTCTTGAGGAGGGCCACGGATTGGGTCACCCCGTCGGCAGCGAGATCCTCTGTCGCAGGGGTGCAAACGCTGGTGGCGGGGTCGAGCCTTTGTAGCGGACCAGGCGGATCAAAGTGACCCAAACGCATGCGCACGCGCATGAGATATGCAAGACGCTCATCGATATCTGCCTCTGTAATGAGAGATGCGGCCAGGGCATCACGAGCATTGGTGCTGACAAAGCCACCGCAGTCGACGTCGGTGCCTGCATGAAGAACGTCGCGCACATCCTCTTCCTTGGACTGATTCTTGTACCTGCACGCACGAGTAGTGGGCGGGAGGTATAGACGGCTTTGAGAGGGGCGCCGACGAAACGCAGCGTGTGTATACGTGGGCGTCGGTAGGCTGCCACAACTTTCGGACTGATGCCAGTGCTTTGAGCTTGGGATATGGGTATGATGCGTCCTTGGCGCCAAGCTTTCATTTCTGTTTTACAGGGTCCTCGCGACGTCGTCTTTCAACTTCGGCAATTCTCACGCCGGCTTCCGGTAGACTCTCAGCCTGGACCGCGTACCTGTGGTTGTTATATACGACGGCGTCCGCATCGCAGTCGGAAGTAA
>CM030937.1:2180886-2239588 GCA_018136815.1 Isochrysis galbana
GAGAAGGGGAGAGATCACGGCTCGACTCATGCGGCCCTCTACCCCCTCCTCGTCGCCACTGTAAGTTCTATGGAACATGGAACTCACCACGCAACCACGCAAGCCAACGCTGACAGCCCTCTTGGAGATGCTCGATCCTCATCCTCAGACGGGTGCGAGAGGAAGAGCCGGGCGGGGAGGAGCCGGGAGCCGGGCAGGGAGGAGCCGGGCGGGGAGGAGCCGGGCGGGGAGGTCACGTTCCGTCGAATATGGGACAGACTCAAGTTGAGCCATCAAATGTCCATAGTTCGCTTACAATAATAATCGAAGAAGCGTGAATATAACAACATAATATTCTTACACCGCCCCGCGCGGAGGGCGTGGTACCGGATGAAGGCAAGCCGCCTGAGCAAACTTTGTCGCTGGGAGCGGGTGCATCAGCTGCTAGCAGCAAAAGCGTAGCGCTAGAGCTAAAAAAAAAAACCTTTTAATAGTCTCGCCCCGCGCGTGGCCTTGGGATCAGCTACAGTAGCCACGCCCATTTCCCTTCCTCTCCCACACTTCCCGCCTTGCGGCATCTCCCCTTGTGCTCTACGTAGGGGCCCAGGTCGTGGGGGGGGCTGAGTTGGGCGGGGTGCACCGGCCCCCAGTGGAGTGTTCTCGCCCTCCTCCTGTGCCTCTGAGTGGCCCGTTTCTTCCATGTGCTGGCGTGCATGTCACGCCGTTAATATTTTGTCGCTCGTTTCCGGCGTTCTTCGCCGAGGGGGTTCTTCGAGGAGGGGGGGGGGAGGTATTTCCCAGCTTCAGGCGATCTTGTCAACGAGGTCAAGTGCTTTCGCCACTAGACCGAGGTTATCGCCCATCTTCAGTCTGCCCCTGTCATCTTCGATAAAGGTGGGAGTGGCAAGATCTATTGGGCTTTTGAGTTTCGGTTTTCTTCCCTGGGACGCAGTGCGCGTGCGCACCTGGCTAATAGTGTCTGGTGGGACACGGCTTCTGACGAGGGATGTGAACCTTACTATTGTGGCTTCCAGAACCGGTATGTGATGGTATGTGTATGACTCAAATTCTACTCTATAGAAGTCTCTTATTATGTATCTCCACGCTATTATATAGAGCGTTTTCAAGCTGTCGGGAGTGTTTGCGTCCGGATACACAAATAGTCTATCTTTCGCTATTTGTTTTCGGGACCTATGCGAACTTGGGGAATAATCGACGATGGCGTCTATGGCATCGAATACGTTCTTTGTCGCGGGGCACCACGCCAAGTGGCACGAGTCTTCTTGGTAGCGGTTGCACAGCCTGCACTTTATTGTCGGGCTGGCCGCGAATCTGTTTCTGGTTCCTATCCTTCTATGAGTGACGTGTTTGAAGTGTGGGTGTTTGTCGGTGTGTTTCAGTAGCGGTAGGGTATATAGCTTGGCTATGTGTTTCCAGTTCTCTTTCGTGATGTCCAAACGTTTTTCCCATGCTGTTCTAGCTGCTTGCGGAGCGTTGTGTCGCGCTGCTTTAGTCACGACTTTGGCGATGTCCGCCACCGTGATCGCGTCTAGCGCGGTCTTACCTTTTTGTATGGCGTATTCGTCCGCCAGTGGGTACTCCATGTATTTAGGCCCTTTGTAACCATTCTCCCAACAAGCCGGAGGATGGTAGCTTTTCGCTTCTTCGGCATCTATTATGCTCCCCGTGATGGAGGCCTCCCCGAGATAGTCGGTGTCAGTGTGAACCCATATGTTATTGACCTTCTTGATGTACTTATCATCGTCGGAGACTCTGATCTCCTCGTTTTCCGTTCCTTCTTGCTCGTGAGGGGCGCTTACGCCTGCCCGGCGGGTTTTTACTCCGTCGTCGGGCGGTGGGCGTTCTGATGATTTCTCGAGTATGCGTTTCGCGTGGTCAACTACGACGTCCCAAGAATCCAGGAATTTCGTTTTGTTGATTGTATGGCCCTCGTGTTTGAAGACCTCTGGGAGGTGTTCGATATAAGCTGAGCAGCGTAGCGCTAGAGCTAAGGCTTGAAAACATGCTACTTAATAATCTGACCGCACGCGCGCACGCACTACCTTGGTTGGAGTTACGATTATGGGTTACTAATTCTTGTTGCGCCCCCGCATACGTCATCTGCCCCATCTTGGCGCAGACGCAAAAATGCCATCGTAAAGACGCAAGGCACACATTTGCACTCCACAAATCACTACTATACCCTTGCATGCACATGCATTTCTCTGCCTATGAGCCTAAACATGCCGGCACTATTCAGCACCGCCAATCACGCGTAGCCTTGCAACCCGATCCATGGTCAGTTCAAGTTGAGCGGGGCGTGACAACAGTTTCCATTCATCGGAAGTCGGTGATCGGACACTCGCTGTCTTGTGCACCCGAGACGGTAACGATCCCTTACGAGCCCTTACGTTTTGGGCCCGATGTGAACGTCGCTGCAATGCGAGCAAGCATTATCCAAAGCACGGAGATTTTGGGCTCATCCTGAATCTTTGGTATTCAAAGAGCACACAATGGCGGCCCGAACACTCGCAAGAAGACAGCGAGGCATGAGAGTTGCGCGAACGATTCAACATTCCTCAGTCGAAGCCACGTGAACAGCATTTGCCTTTCATATTGGCAGGAAAGGCACATCGATTCCCTCTGAACCACCTCTCTTGGTCTCTCGGGTCTCGTCGACATGCAAGTCGCTATCCTCATCCTCACCCCACAAAAGCTCAGTCCAGCCGTACCGCTGCGCCCGCTCCTTGGCGGTGTTGAGCTCAGCGTTGAGAGCCGCAATACGTTGCTCTCGTTCATTGAGGGCTGCACGCAACGCTCGCGCCTCTGCCCACATGTTAGATTCCTCGCCTGCTTCAATGTGAAGCAAGAGCGAACACAAGCTGATTGGCGTGCCTAGGCGTGAGCGCAGTGCAAGGCAGCGGTAGCCTGGCCGAAGCGTGCCCAGAATTACAGTCTCATAGGCGACCAGCGTTTCGCCGTCGTGCACGCTTACACGCAGAACGGTCTCGCGTGGCTCAGCAGCAAGACAATGGAAGGTGCGCCGGCGTGCCTCACATGCGGCAATGCACATACGCTGAACTGGACTAGCAGATAGTGGGAGCGCCGGAGCGACGCAGCTGAAGCCACCAACGGCATGCACCTCAACGCTGATGCTAGGATGTGCGATCGCGCCTGTAGGATCGGGCGACGACGGCGAGCCGCTAAGAGTGTCCTCGTATGCATGGTGAAGAGCCGATTGCAGCAAGGGCCGATGCTCGCGGCGTGTAGGCAACCGATTGAGCGACAGGATTCGCATGGTGATGCGCTGCAGGTTGTGACGAAACGGTGGCCATTCCGGCCCCTCTGCACAACGCAGCTCGGGTGGCTTGAGCACGTAGCCAAAGCCTCCGTGTAGAGCAAATAGCGCCCGATTGAGCTGCAGAGGCAGATCGTTGGTCTGGTAGTTGAGAGAGACCATCTGAGCCCCTAAACGCCAGCAAGGCAAAGGATCCATATTGTCTGAGGTCACTCGGGTTCCTGCCGGAAAGACCCGGCAAAGACGGCGCGCAAAGAGGGCGTGTAAGGGCTCAGTGAAGGGAGCTCTGATTCCATCTTGCTCGATGAGCAGCATGCGGTCTTCCGAAATGGAGACAATTGGAAGCGGCCACTCCACACTCTCAACTCTCTCGAGAAGGCAGGAGCGGACAGCGGTGACTTCTAGCATCTCTGGGTCAACAAAGCGGGGTGTGCCCTTTTGCCTCTTCGCCAATTCCATCGGCGTACTCACTTTCCGCAGCAAAGCACGGGCGGTCACTTTGAGCAAAGAGGGCCGCCGTGTGCGCCAGCGGCAGTCCTCGGTGGTTCGTGAGCCCGGCAAAGGATCCACGGCATCTCCTGAAGGCAGCTCGGGCCGCTGTGGCTCCGCCGTGAACTCCTCCTCAAGATGTGGCTGAAGCGAACCTCGCATGCTGAGCGAAGCGAGCTCGGTAATAGAACCGCGCGTGCTGAAGAGTACTTCCGTGCCTCCGAGGGGACGTTCATCTCGAGACGACGCCCGACCATTCCGCGCCGAATGCTGCGGCGATGAGAGGGCCGACGGCTCGCTCACACGATGACGGCATGGACGAGGTGCAGGCGGTGCGGTCATTAGATGAGCCGGGTGCGTGATGCGCGGCTTGCAGTGGGGCGTCGTGCAAGACAATCCCGAGTTGCGCGCCGTGCAGCCCCCACACGTACAAGAGGGGCTCTCCTCATGCTGCACCGAGGATCTTGCACGGCTTGCTGCGATTAAGCCAGGGCATGTCCCGCATCCTGCCGATGTCGCATCAGCTCTAGGTGCTGAGCACCGGACATCTTCCACCCGACCCAAGCAAGAAGAGGACGCCATCGAGTCAACGCGGCCGCCGCTCGACCCGCGCGGGGCAGAGGCGCGCAGAGAAGCCATTCTCACCAAGGAGAGACGAGCCGCGCGTGAACCGCCCGAGGGCTCAGAGTGCTTGCGTATCTGAGCCTGCCTTGCGGGTTTCCCCTTAACAAGGATTCGACGGGTGAGATCGGCGGGGGATAGCAGACCGGGCTGCAGGCGCTCGAGCTCGTCAGGTAGAAGGAGCTGGCGGCCAAAGGTCTGGCGCATCATGTGCGCACATTTCTTTTGCTGCTCTGAAGAGCAGTGCATCTCGATGGAGAGTATGACCGGCAACGGCGATGATACGAACGCCACCTCGTTGATGGCGCGCAGCACCTCAGCTAGCTGCACACTTGAAGTGAGGGCGTGGACATGTGTAACCATTGGTTCGCCGTCGGCACCATCGCAGATATCCACTTCGATACACCGGCAGCCCTCGAGGAGCACTCGCCGGTACATGTCGGAAGACGCACGCGAGGTGAGCTGGTCGCCCACCAGATACGAGTTGTGCGAGCACGATATCCAGTAGTGGCAAAGAGGGTGGGAGAAATCGCCTGGCTTGGCTGTCAGCGCATTAGCATCAATGGCTGAGTTGGCCTCACAGAGAAGGAGCTGGCGGAAGTCGGAAAGTGTGATGCTCTCCTCCGGCACATTTTGGGCCGTCGACGAGGTCGGCCCTGAACCTGCCAGTGCCCCGTGAAATCGTCCCCCAATTGAAAGCGCCGAGCCTCCGCCGCACGCTCGTGCGCGGGTGAGTTCACGTTCGCGTAGGTACCTGCGGAACTGCACCCGTGCTTGCGCAGCGTCTAGCTGACCCTGCTCGTTGCGTTGGAAAGCCACCCAGTCCTCAATCAGCATTTGCGGAGCCGACAGCAAGGACTCCTCCGTCTCCAAGTTGCTGCTAGCGCACTCGTGTTGGTCCTTGCAGATGTCACCAACGATGCGGCTGCGACCGCCTGCATATCGATTGAAGACGTCGTACAGCTCGCCCTCGCGCGGGGTCTGAAGCTTAATGAGCAGTTGGGCCGCCTGCCAAAAGTTCAACTGGCCCACGAGGCGATGGCCACGGCGTACCATGTGCGATCCGAGTGCTTCTTCCAGCACTGCGGAGGTAGTGCTTCCCAAGTTGGCCGCGTGTAGCAAAGCCCGAAGTTCAGAGCGCTCGAGCACGCCCGTCCTGTCGCGGTCGGCTGCCTCGAATACCGCGCGCATCCACTCAAGCTCTGCTGCAGGAACGTGTGGACGTGGCCACAGTTGGAGCGCAACTGAGATCCCCTGCAGCCAAAGCTGAGCCGATTCCGCGTCTGGCGGTTCCATCCATAACCGACGCAGCACACCATCATGAGCGTGAAACACCACGTAGATCAGCTTGCGCTCTCCGCTCTTCGCGGGAACGTGGAAACTCCCACCGACATGCCGACTCCATAAGCGAAGGAATCCACCGGTGCTCCCGCCTCCCACATCTGGTCGCGGTATGTTGCCGTGTGGCGACACCTCGCAGGCGAAAGCCGCCGATTTTGGCAAGGAGCAATGCGCTCCGAGTCGCTCTATGACGGAACACAGCCGGGGTGCACTGCCGCTCCGCTCGCCGACCGCCCGGTACCCGACCTCGATAACCTGATCAATGCCAATGTATGCTGTATGAGACCAACGCAACCGGCCGATGGCGGGGCACAGTCCTACGAAGCGCCGGTGGGTGCGTGTAGGCGGCCGTGCATCGGCCTTGCCGCCTTCACGCAGCGCCTCGGTTCGCTCGCGGTGCCATTTTGCGAGGCCAGCGGCGTCGAGTAGCCGCGCTGGCTGCCCTAAGCTTTTGGGTTTTCCCGCCCCATCCGCCCCATCCGCTACGGGGCGTGTGCTGCCATGATTGACGGTCTCAAAACGGAATGCAGCAAGCGGGCCCTCGCTCGGCTCATTCAGCTCCTTCCCATCGTGCGCACCGGCCTCCCAAGAAGGACCTCTCTCGGGCGGACGTTGCGCAGTCGGGATGGTGCCCACGGTGTCCTCCTGCTCCTCGCTCTCGATGGCAATGAGCAGCACCTCGCCCTTTGCGACATGCCGCACACCGCTTAGGCTGCTTGCCTGAAGGCCGAGATTGGCCGCGGTCGCTTCAATCACGGCGTCGCGTCGTGCAGGGTCCTCCAGGTCGACAAGGCTATGTCCGAACACGTCGTTCACAAGTGTGTGGACGTTGAGCAGCAGCCCGAGGCGTATCGCCGCACACACCACGTGGATTAGTGTCACGTGCGTAAGGTAGACGTTCAGCATCGAGTTCAAGGCGGGCAGCAGTTCGGGATCCGCATCAAGCCGGTACTCGTCCGGTCGCACATCCACCCAGTAGACTAGGTAAGCAAAGGGCGAGACGGCGCCCAGAACTCCGAGGCAGCTCGTCGCGCGTACCGCCTGCCGACGCGCCGCGAAATTTAACAAGAGGTCGAATGTGACGTGAAGAAGTACGCCTGAGGCGCCACAAATGATGGCGCGTTGTACAACATCAGACTGGCCCACATCCATAACGATGGAGGACGACACAGTCGCGGCCTCGTAGACAGCTGCGATGCCGTCTAGGAGAAGGAAACTCCAGAAGCATCGCATGGCCGTGAAGCGACGAAAGGAGGCCGGGTCCAAGCCGAAGCACTGGAACACTCGCCAACGGAACTCCTTTCTCATGCGCACTGAGATCAATCCAAAGAGCAAGGACATGGCAAGCGTCGCGGCAGACATGGTTACGAGCAGCATGTGCGGCAGCAGCCCGGTCTGCGCAATCCTGACGAGCGCTTGCGACTCGACATCCGCATCGTCAGCTGCAGCCGCCACCGCCGCGGACACCTGGCTGCCGTTGACCAAATATCGCACCTCTTCCACGGACAGGGCTTGGACACGCCGCACATACACTTCCTCACACAAGACGATTGTAGAGACCGCAAGCGAAGTGAATGCTGCCACCGCTAGGTCGGAGCAGGACTGTCGCGACACCGCCCGACGTGTGAAGAAGGCCTCGGTTAGAGCCAAGAGGATGTAGAGCGCCGCGTAGAAAGCGTTTGCTGCCAGTATTAGCCGCTCCGTTGCCGTGAGCTGTCCATCCTCGCCCGCTGCGTATGTGCCAATCTGACCGACAAGAAAGACGCACTCCGTAATGGAGAAGCCGCGGAGCAAGAGCTGCGTTAATGAAATGAAGGTGAGCGTTGGTTCTGACATGAGCACGTAGCGGCCGACGGTCCATTCCGGTGCCGTGAGGAGAAATGCGTAGGCGCGAGCGAGCTCGCGGCGAAGCCGCTCCGCTGACCTGCACAAGTTGATCCACATGATGTACCCGAGGCGCCGCGCAAGGCGTCGGTAGTTGCGCAGCCGAGAGCGGAAGCGTGGGCCGACTCGCATGGCGATGAGGACGACGACGAGCACAAACGCTAGCACGCTGGTTGATGCCACCATTGCCACATCAGTTTCAGCCCGAAGGGCGACAAGGTCCCCGCCAAGCGACATTTTATCGAGCTCGGCCTCGGTGGGGCAGCGGCAATCGCAAGCAGCGCCCTCGCACATGCAGAGGCCCGAGGGTAAGTCACAAGTTGCTCCTTTGCCGAAGCACACATTGCCCAACTCTACAGGGCAACTTTGGAGCGACTGCCATTGCGCGTGGATGCCTTCGTACGGCGTGCCCCCGTCATTGCGGTCGGTGATGAACCGTAGAAGCAACGGCTCTTCGATGTGCAGCTCTAGTGCTCCGCCAGCCACGGCACACACCCCACGCTCGCAGGTGCCTCGCATCCAAGGGTGGCGCTCTGTGTCGCACTCGTCGCCCAGAGAACAGCGCACTGACGCCATTTTGTAGGTGAGCGTAGAGCTCGCGTCGCTATCAATGCGCTCAATTGTCACATAGTCACCGGCGTCCTCAACGCTGCCTGCGGGCTCTAAATCGAAGTCCTCCCAATTGATGCGCACGCCCACGTCTCCCACGGACGCTTGGAGCGGCCAACCGCAGGCCAAAGCAGGAGATGCGCCACCTGAGGTATTGAACGCCTGCGAGTCGATCCTGCCACTCTGCGCCTCGTTGAAGGAGAGGCAGACGCGTGAAGAACAAGCCAGCCCGTACCAGCCGGGCTTGCAAAGGCATGTCCCGGCAGGGCTACAGCCGCCGTTGAAGGAGCAGTCGGCATCGCTATCGCACACCGTGTCGGCGGCTGAGTATCGCGCGCGGAAGCCGCTACGCCGTCCGATCTCATCAGAGAGGAAAATTACGCTAGCGAGACCGTCGTGGAGACGAAGCGCATAGCGCTCGATCCCGTTGCTCCGGCCAGTCAGCCGCACAATGGGCCGGAGCGACCCATATGCAGAACCAAAGACGCGTATGAAGTCGTGGGTAGTCTCAAGGTCGTACTCCACATCGAGCCGCACAAAGCGGTGGGTTGTCAGCGCCTCCCCCGTCACCAGCGCGTCGCTGTGGTGAAAGTCCAGATCGAAGCGGCAGTCGGCTAGATCCGCGTATTTTCTGTGTGCCGTGAGAGCCCCCTTCATCGAGCTGAACTCACCAGACTGCTCCTTGAGCGTGACCATGCCCAGGCAAGAGTCCGTATAGGAGCAGTCGCCGCCCGAGTAGCCCGAGGCGCATGCACACGTTCCGTCGGGGTTGCAATTGCCGCCATTGCAATCGTCGGATGAAGTACACCTGCTCGCATTCGCATCGAAGCGAAGTGCGACTACGGTATCTGTGAATATGCTGATCGAGCCCACGGCGCGCAGCGGGGGCCACGGGCCGCGACCGTTGAGCCGCGCAAGCAGCCGCGAATCGTTGTATAGACCGGTACGGACGAAAAGCTTCTGAGTGGGCCAGATTTCGACGCTATCATCGATGCGGACCTCAACTATTGAAGCACTCGTGTCCCCCTCAACGGTCCATTGGCAAGGAGCAGCGACCATCAACTCAGCGCGGCACATCAGTTGGCCGCTGCCACCACGAATGTTTAAGATGGCGCGGCCTTGTGCAGCCGGCTGGACAAAAACGCGCCCATCCTCCGTGATACGCGCCGCCGGCAAAGGCGGCGAGGCTGGCGAGTGCATGATTGAGGGCACCGCAAAGGATGACGTCGATTGGCCCCAGCTGGGATGCGGCGGGATGGCAGGAGGCGACGCGTCGCGAACCGGCATCGTGAGTGCGTCGGCTGCCTCGACAACGACCTCCTCGCAATTCTCCACCCAGAGCCACGCGCGGCAATTTGGGCGATCCGGATTGGCAAGGCAGCGTGCGCATTCTTGGCTGAGCACCGCCGCCAAGACGCTCGCATCGCTAACCTGCTCGGTAGGCACATTTGCGCGGCCGGCAATGCCATCAAGTGATTTGTACTTGTATAAAAACTGACGGGTCAGCTTGAATGCGAGCGAGGCGCCCTGCTGCGAACAATTTGCGTTGGGATCGAGGAACGCGCACGAGAGCTGGCGCGATGCGCGCACAAACTCAAAGTCGCTGATGCGCTGCGCCACTTGGTAGCGCATGCGCAGGTCAGAGGCGTTGATGCCGTTCATCCGTGCTACTGTCACCAGCCGGCTTGTGGGATCGCCTGCGCGCCAGGCACCGAGCACATTTGAAACCTCGGTCCGTTGGGCGTGGGTTTCGCTGGCGAACCACTCGTCGTACCCTTGCGAATTGGCGAAGCTCCACGAGGCGTCGACTTGCGCCCACCGCCGCACGAGTTCGAAGACGGCGTGAGGGTGCTCGAGAGCGTACTCCCGGCGGATCGCGAGCACATTGAACGTCTCGAAACCCCAGAGCGAAAGCATGTGAGCGTCGGCGACGAGCGAGGCCTCACCGAGCTCAGAGCGACGCATCAGTTCGTAGAAAGCTTCACCCCAGCAGTAGACGGCGTCGATGTCGCCGGAGTCCCATTTCTCAAGAATCCGCGTGGGCTCAACAAAGACAACGCGCACGTTTCGGATGGCAAAGAGCTCGGTGAGGAAGACGGTTGCCGCGTGGGCTGTGGAGCCAAAGGCAACGCCAACCCGCTTCCCACTAAGATCAAGCGGCGAGGCTGGGCCCCTCCCCCGCACGAGCAGTCCTTGGTCGGAGTGCTTGACATGGACAATATAGTCTGTCGAGAGCTCAACTCCCCTCGAGACTGCAGTTGCCCACGGGACCGATCCTAGGACAGAGGCGTCGAGGAGTCCCGAGCAAAGGGCAGAAACGGCGACGAGCCCCGACGGCTGAGGGATGCACTGCACTCCGCCGTACGAGCATAGGAGCTGAAAGGGCTGTGGCTCGAGGAAGAAGCCAAGGCGCAGAGGGGGCGAAGAGGAGGGGAGGATGGCGGAGGGGACGGGAAAGGCGAGGCTGGCAAGCACGGCGAGAAGGACAAGGAGGAGGACGCGCAGGGTCATGCGCGCTGCCTGCGCATGCGGGAAGGGCGGGAGGTGGGAGAGGAGCACGGGGAGGGAGGGGGACTAGGAGTCAGAGTCGGGTTTCCCGCGCTCCTCTTCCCCACCCTCTCTATCCCCCCCTCTTTCTTTCCTCCCGTCCCCTTCTCTCTCTCTTCCTCTCTTCCTTGCTTCCCCCTCTCGTCTCCTCCTCTACTATCCCCTTCAACAGTCTTACTATGATCTCCTCTCCTACTCTCGTGACATTAACGTACTCATCTCTCTCCTCTCCCTCCCTCCTCTCCCCCCCCTCCCCCCTCCTCCCCCCCTCTCTCTCACCCCTGCCCACCCCCTTCGCGTTCTCCCTCCCTCTCTCCGTTTACTCTCTATCTCCTGATGTTTTCTACGTATTCGCCCTCACAGGCCCTACCTCACGGGCTCTTTTCCCCTCCTCGCACCAAAGACGAAAACAACGCTCGCCGAGCGCTCGATTTTCTCGGAACTCCTTGGTCTCCAAACCTTGAACTAAAACTACGTTGAAGTAAATAACGATGAGTCATCAGTGTTCAATGTTTTCCATCTATAGCCAGTCGTGAAGTACGTAGGTGAGTCTCGTCTAAATTAGGGCGCGGCGGGCAGTGTCTTACTACGAGTCCGGGGCGGGTCCTCTTGCTCATTCAGCCCTTTGGTCCATAATTTTTTATTTTGGAGCTCTGTGGTGTGTCCAAATGGGGAACGTTTGGCGGGTGAGGGGAGTGGCCCGCAACCGGAAATAGGCGGAAGGGCCGGTGTCGAACCCAATGTATCTCTCTATACTCTAACTCTTGGCGGATTCGATGCTCAGTCGTGTGGAACAAGTTTTGTTTTGGAGGACGATCTCGAGGAGGTTCACCACTCGTCAACCAAGTACGAAGTAGTAAGGCTTCGCATATTACATATTAAATTATTCGTGCTTCGTGCTCTTTCTAAAGTATATTTGCTTGTTGTTTGTTAGTAGATTTCAGCTATGAGCGATAAGTGGGGTGTGCTATCTATCCTTCTCTTCCCTCGTCGCCATGTAGGAGTACAAAAAATCCTCACGAACGAATTTACCCGCTAAGAGTAGGAGCGCGATATGTGGCAGTGTGCTTGCGCTACTCCTACTCCTTATTTATTCCTCGCCAGAGATCCATACATAGAGCGTAGAGTAAGAGTAGGAGTACCGCACCGTCTGCTTCTTTCTTTTCCCGCCCAATAAGCTATAGGTCTACTATAGACTTTTCTGCGGATTTATCTACCTTCCCTCGGCCCCCTCTCTGCGCTCAGCCCCCTTCTCGCCGCTTCCCAAGAAAGCCCCACGCAGCGCCGCAGCTAGGGCCTTCCCTCCCCACTTTCCTTGCCTCGCTCCCTCGCCTTGCCTCGCTCTCTCGCCTCGCTCTCTCCCTCTGCCTCCCTTTTCCCCATCCGCCCTCACCTCCCACCGCCTCCTCGCCCCCTCGCCCCCTATTCCCCCTTCCTCCCTCCCTTTCTCCTTCTCTGCGTCGCACGCTCTGCTTCCGTGGCTGTCTGTGCCCTTTCCCGTCCCCTTCTCTCTTCGTGTGTGAAGCGAGGGAGCTCTCGATCATTGCCTAGAGCTAGCCTTGCCTGGAGCACGACCGGTGGGAGGGGTGAAAGGAGGCGCGTGGACGAGCGCCAAAGGCACTGACGCTACCACTGCACGAGCCGCCTTGCTGTGTGCGGAGGACGCAACTGGAGAGCAGCTTCTTGCAGAACGATTGACTCGTGAGAACGCCGCGTGGGCGAGAAGGAGGAGCGAAAGTGGCCCGGTAGCCGTGGCTTGAGCGACACTGGTGCACTGCGTGCTCAGAGGCGCTATGGACGTTGTGCTCGAGGTGAGGGATGCAGAGGCGACTCTGTCCTCGGAGCTCATCGCTATCATGCACTTGCGCACCTCGGTTGGTGGCGTGGCGAGGGACATGCTGCAGACGCACTTGATCCCGTTGTTTGGCAATCCTTCAGGCGCAACACCCAGTCTTGCTCCCGGTGTGGCACTTTATCATAGCACCCAGTCCGTTGACGCGATTTTGCACGGCCCGCGTGTGCCTAATATGCTCCAGTGCAGACTGCTCAACAAGCAGTCAGGAGCACATGCTCGTCTCATCAGTGTTGTCGTCGTCACCGTAATGCACGAGGCAGACCGGCTCATTTTTGGCGAAGTTGACCTGCAGCGCATGCAGCTAGCGTTCGAGCGCTCTGGCTCGGCTACGTGGAGGCTCGTGGCTGTCGCTGCACGTCCGGTCTCACAGCGGTTACGGCCTGCTCTAGACGCCCTGAGTCCAGTTTTGAAGCAGTCCGCGGAACAAGGCCAAGGCGTGCTTACACTTAAAGGCATCGCTGACGTCGTCATCACCGCCTTTTCCACCATCGCGACGTGGAGGCAAGCGCCTGTTGATGCGGACGAGACATCTATCCCCACAGTGCTCCCGCAGCCGACACCGCGCGAGGTGCGTGAGATGGCAGCGTTGCTGCACGTATTGCGCCAAGCGTTGGCCAGCTTTCCACAGGCTTCCGAGCTGCTTGAGCCAAACGAGTCGGACTGGCTTATCACGAATCTTGACGAGTGGGAGGAACTCGCAGCGCTGGGAGAGGAAGACCTCCGGTGCCATTTGGCCTCGGAGGCCGGAGCTCAAGACAAAGTGGCTATCTCGTATCTGGAAGACATGTGCAATGATCACGCTGCGCGTCGTGTGGCGCTCAACCGGCTACTGAAGAGCGACGCCTGGGATGGCTGGGCGCACGATGGTTCTAAGGAAAGATCGAAAGAAAAGGAGGGTTGGAGAGAAGGCGAGTTTGGCAACAGCGAGGAGTGTGGGCTGATCGATGCGGCGAGGCAGCAATTACTTGCGCTGAGAAGTGCGTGCATGAGGGCCGAGGAAGGGGTGGCCGCAGTTGAACCCGTTGAATTGGCCTCCCTGGCCACAGAGCCTGCGGCAGAATGCGATCTCGCACCTAAAGTTGAACCGATGGATGCGGGAAGGGCAGGCACGGCTGATGTGCCGAGGTTGTGGGCGGATCGCGTTTGTTCGTTGCACTTGGGCAGTGCTCCGATGCCTCCGGATACGCTCAAAGTGCAGCAAGATGACATCGATTCCAATATGATGGTATCGCAGATCTCAGCCGAAGTACCGTTTACACCATCGCATGGCAGGGGCCTTTGGCTGAACGCTGAGGCTGCCCCCCCGGGGCGTGAGCCACTTCGGCCTCTTGGGCGGTTCAGCAGCAGTTGCGACGCAAGCCCTTGCGGCGTTAGGCGTACCGTTACAGACTGCGAACCTCAGAATGCTCTCCATGTCAGCAGTTGGGTTGCGGACCAAGCACGAATGCAAGAGATAAGTGCTCCTCGTCGCCGAAGTGATGCAGTCTTGCATCCTCGCACTCCTGGCAAGTATGTGCACATGAATGGCGGGTATTTGGGTCTAGGTGATGATGGTGTGTCTGTGGCTGGTGTCGCCGCTGACCATGTCATTGCGAACGATGAATCCTCCGGCCCGACGAAAAGGCATGCTGCACTCAGTTCCCTCGCCGAGCGAGGCGATGGGCAATTAGACCAGATTGGAGAGGCCATGTCTGCTCCGCCGAGATCCACCTGTGTGGGCATGTTTGGCGCATCGCCATCTCGCCTATCTCTTCCGGATAGCTCGGCCGTCCGCTCGAATGGGCATCCCACATCGATAGGGCAGAACATTCATGGCGACCAGAAGCCCATACCCTTCGCCCTGCTGGCGAGAGCGAACAATGTAGCACCCCTCACCTCAAGTGACTTGCACGCACGGTGTCAAGGTGGCGGCGAGCTCCAAGAGCCGGGGGCTAGAGCGGCAGCGTCAGAACCGCAGTCCGCATCCCCCTACCCTGAAGGGTTCGCGCGCAGCGCGTCCGGGGCTATCTCCATGCTCATTAGTGCCATGTCGGACGACGACGACAGCTTCGACGATGATCGCCAGTCACCGCTTATGCATGACGATCTCGAAGCGACCTATGACGCGTCGCATGTGAATGCGTTGGAGAAGGCGCCCGATTTGGACCTTCCTTCCGGTGTTCTAGATTCTTCGTCTACCCACTCAATGGAGACGAGCGGTCGAATGGGTGGAGCGTCCGTGTCGATGCTTGTTGGAGACATGTCCTCGGATGAGAGCGACGCGGACGTCGACGTCTGCGGCGAGGATCGCAATGCTGAAGCTAGCGTCCATAGTAAATCACCGGAGATCCATGGAATGGGCTGCAATGTTGGTGCTCATCTTGCGGCTGACGAGTTCTCGTTGGGTGCCTCGAGCAGGACCTGCAGCGGCGAATGCTCCTCAGCTAGCCTTGCTCAAAAGCAAAAGGACTCCGCACTCCAGTGGCGACGTATCTTGAACGGAAATTCGCACGACGCACGGCCTGGCCCTGCTTCAGCTGCTGGTGTTCAGCAGTGTGGGTACAGTCCGACTTGGGAGGATGCTGACCTCTTCTCGCAACCCACGCAAACTGATGCACAGGCACATAACAACACGGAAGTGCTCGCACCCGAGGGCACGGCCTCGGAGACGGCACTCCTCACGCCATGGGCAAATGAGATGGGGCCTGAAGCACGTGCCAATGCAAATAGAACTCCCACTTGCGCCTCGGCAAATAGTGTCGAGGCCTCCGGGAGTAGCCCGGGATCCCTCGGTTCGCGTCCAGTCCGTTCCGGACGTCTGAGTACAAAGCACCGCCATGCAACGGCTGCGGCTAGCACCCCTGTCATCAACCTCTGGGATGAAGAATGTTGCCCCCAGCGGCCTGCGCCGTGTTGCTCGGCGGCGCGCGAGTGCCCGAGATTGCGGGCTCAGTGTGGCCAGAGTGTACCAGAACTATCGACTGCGTTTGGGCATCCTAAGGTTCATGAACAGCCCTTTCAATCAGGAACTACACCTCATCATGGCGCTCAGGTCGAGCAATCTCCAGTTGAGCTAGAGGCGCACAGGGTCGAACTCTACGTAACCGACCAACGCGTAAGCCCACGCCGCATGCGGGCGGTGCCTTTTGTTGACGAGCACACGCATGGGAGAAGAGCGACTGCGTCGCTTGAGGCGACCAGGAGCTTGTTAACGCGCTCGCCAGTGTCCACCCGCGAGCACAACAGCCCTTTTCGCACCGAACGCGTGCAAGCGCAGTCGCGGCTTGCGAAGAACGATCCCCTCGCTAGTTCCCATCCTCCTTGTGATGGTCAGGCTCAGCCGCGCCGGTCGATAAGGCATGTATTTCAGAGGGTGATCCGCGAGGAGGACCTCGCAGCTCTCTCCCGTGGCGATTCGAGCGGTGACGAGTCCCGGTCGGAGGACCTTCTTGAAGCGGCGGTGCGATCGCATCTCGGTGAGGCCGCGCTGCGCCATCCTACCTCAGGATCGCCGCCGCCTGCAGGGCATGCATCCGGTACGGTTGCAAACGTGAGCAACATGGTCGTCGGCGAATCCAGAACGTCTCATGCTGCCGGCACCTTGGACGCGACACTAGTCGGAACTGGGCTGCATCACGATCACTCTGCCCGCCGTCCGCCGAATGCAGTAGCCGAGAATGGTAGCTACGCTGCTACATCCGATGGGTCCGACTATCGGTCGCGCTCGAATAGTAAGCAGCGAGATGTGGAGACGCGCTACAGCTCCATCGATAGGAGCCCCGAGCACCGGGAATTCCCCGCATTTGCTCACTCGTCGGCAGGCACGCTCCTTGCCTCGGTCCAATGCAGTGGATCTCAGTATAGACGCAAACGCCGGGTCATTGAAAGCGATTCCGAGAATGGCGAACCATCGCAAGAGCTCCCACGACGACGTGAACGGGCGATCAGCGCGCAACGGCTCGGACGAGAAGAGTCGCAGTACAATTCTGGAGAGGAGCGACCGAGGGCCTCGAATGGCATGCATCGTTCTGGGCGGAAGCCGAGGGTCGTCTCAACAGGATCGATGCGCGTAGATATGCCCGGCGGCTGCGATGGAGGCGATGAGCGCAAGAGAGAGTGTGTAGATGCGGAGCATGAGGTCAGGGAGGTGGCCATCGATCAAGATCTCGGAGAAGCCGAGTCAGAGCACGGACTTGGCGAGGAAGACTTGGATGATGATGAGCTGCTCGAGCTGCAAGCGGACGCGCTCGAACGCGATCGCTGTGTGTCGGGCGGGGGGGGAATGGGCGATGCACTGCATGGAGTTGCGGAGGACGACCCTGACGAGACGCTTTGGGGAGGCAACATGGACGCGTCTGTGGGCGGCGGGTTCGATGGCGATGTGTACCAGAAGGTTGGCGATGGCGGCCTGCAAGTGTCACTGCCGTGCGAAGTATGCGGCGAGCTCGTTCCCGCTATGCGCTTGCAAGCCCATCAGGCTGATTGCGCTCGGACTCAGGGTCAGACGCATGTGCTTGAAGACACCGACGGGGGCGACAACGCTGCTTCGTGCGCCTTCTGTGGCGTGCCCCAGGCGTTGTCCCGACTTGATGCCCACGAGGCGCTCTGCAGCACACGCTCAGGCGTTGGCGCCCACCGTTCGGCGCCTTCTTCAACGGGTCGAGCACCGCTCACAAAGCTCCGTACTATTACGATGGATGGCGTTGTGACACCAACGAGCAATCAAGCGTCATCTTACCATGATGGCCTACCAAGTAGGGGTCATTGGCTTCCACCTTCTCAGCACCACGGTCAGACTCATCGTCAAGCGCCTACTCACTCTCCAAAATCACGCTTCTCGCGGATGAACCGGCACTCGCCCTTGCAGGACGACATTGAGGAGAGTAGCGACGAGGACACCGAGGGCTTCGGTGCAGACTCTCGGCGTGCGCAGCCGCCGATGGCCGAGGTGGCCCAGACCAATGTGCCAACCAGTGCTTCCGAGGCGTTGTTCCCAAACTTTCGCTCCCTCACCGCGTTGCAGCGCGATAGAGTTTGGATGCCGGTGGACTACCTCTCGCAGTTTGGTGGCAATCCCACCTGCGGGCGCAACAATGCGTCCGGTGTGCCCGCAGCAAGCATCCATGAGAAGGGCAAGGCGAAGGGGAGGGCGAGAAAGCCCCGCCGCAACACATGGCGTAACATCAACGGTCGCAAGGTGTACTTTGACGAGAAGGGTCAGCAAAGCGTCGGCCGGATCGCGTACCGAAAGTCGACGGTTGCTAAGGCCAGCGGCGTCGCAAAGAAGCGGTGCTGATCGTCCAAGAGAGGCATAGACATGCCTATTCTCGAGTGGCGTGTGAGTTGCATGGCTTGCGCGCCCTCCGCCTTTGTGTCCATGATGATTATTGCTGCGACGCGAGCATAGCAGCCTCAACATGCTGAACGCTGAATCTTGTCGCACTCACTGTGTGTTCCGTCGGCGTTTATGCATACGAGGCAGTTTATAGCCAGTGCGATCCACCTGGTTGCCGACGGCTTTAACCTCTTTCCCCCCTGTCCTTCCCGTTGACTCGTCGATCCATCACATTGTGCTAGAAAGCTTGATGCACCAAACGCATCGATCACCAATTGGCATCGTCGGACACTCTTGCTTACCTAGAGAAGTAAGGGGGGGAGGCGAGCTACTCACGAGAAATTTTTTTTTCATGTTTACCTGAAAGATCAGAACTACTTGTAGGGATGGCGATGGCGGCCGTCGCTGTTTGATGGCCTACCTGCCAGAGGACAGCGCAGCGCGGCCGCCACAGCCACAGCCATTTCTGGCCATGCGCCCATAGACCACAGGTGAGAAAGTTGCCCCATGCCACCTGCGCGGGACTGCTCGTCGCTCGTTGCGAAGGATTCACGAACGCACCGGCTCGTGACACCCCATGGTCCGCCCATCCCACTCGCTCACGTTGTGTCTGTGCTCGTGCTGGTGCTGGAGCATCGTCCGGCCTTGTGCCTCGAGTACGAATTTTTTGAGGTATGACGCGAGGCATCCCTGGTAGGAGCGCGAGTCCCTGACACACTAGCCTACCTCAAAACGCTAGGCGATGGAGAGTATGCCACCATCCTAGGAGTGCCCTTCTGGGAAGGTCCCGACGACGATACCTTTTGGGAGAGGCTCTACGCCAAGCTCCAAGCTCAAGAAGAAAATCGCAGCGTGGAAAGTAGTCCAGAACCTCTCGATTCACGGGAGAACTCTACTAGAAGATATCAATGTCAAAGGCACGCGTAAGACTCTAGAAGATATCAATGTCAAGGCGCTGCCCCAAGCGTTCCTCGCAATGAGGAAAACGAAGAAGCAGAAATCCACTTTGAGATGGGAGAAAAACTAACGGCCCTCTTGGGAAAATGGAAACAAATACCGCAGCTATACAAGTACAACTTTCTAACGCCAAGGGACTCGTATATGCACTTCAAACACGTCCTACATAGGAGGATAGCTACGGCGAACCGTTTTGCTGACGATCCGACATGCCGTTTTTGCGGCATAGCCCCCGAGAGCTCCACTCATACAGCCTCGTGTATCGCGACGGAGTCCATCTTCGAATTCATAGAAGGACTTCTAGGGGTTAATTAACCTTAGGCCGGGATCTGAAATAGCCCAACGTCTTTTCTGCTATCAAGTAGACAGACCGCATCCCTCCTCGGGATACTTAGGTATCCTGGCATGGAGGTATATCCTAACGGACTTTTATTTACAACATTCAATATGGCAACGCGGGCAGTAGACGGTAGGTCCGTTAGGACGATCTTAAGAGCGATCCTTGCTCCTTGCGAGATACCACCTATTTGTAACAGCGAAAGTCGGTTTCTTCCAGAGGCTGAAAAAACAACGAGAGAATATGGGGCTACACGCCCCAAGTAACAAACATATTAGGAAAATGATAAGCCCTCTTTACACGGTGGACAAAGACTTCTACCTAGAAACATCGGAAGACCTCCTGCAGGCGGCGAGAGGTCGAGATATTCGGAACATCACCTAAGATAGCAAACCCTCTAGCTCAGCTGTGGCGCATGGTGTATTGGCATAGAACGGTGCGGCGAATCGCACCCCGGGTGTGGCCACCTTCCCAAACCATGCTGCATGCTGTACGACCTTTTAACTTTAATTTCAAATCAGAGTAAGTACATCTTCCTCTAGCTCAGCAGTAGACCTAGGCTACGAAGAACGCGAGGCTGCCTAGAACGCGCCCTATAATCTCCCGTAGCAGTGTGGACCATAGAGACATAATGTCGCAACCTCCAGAAGCGCGTTGTGGAGACCATTGCGCAAGGCGATGGTGGACGCCAAGCGCAGCACTGTGGGTTAGAGGGTAGGCGAGGTGCTCGTCATAATGATGCTCACTTCTTCTTAGGCGGACCCGCCGCCTGCCACTTGCCATCAGCAAGCAGCGGCATCTCAAGCTTGGCTGACTTCCCATCGCCTTTGCGTGGGAGCAGCGGTTGGCGAGGCTCGTTGATGGACCAGATGGTCCACGTGAGGACCGTTGCGATCGATATCCATACGGCGGAGGGGCCCAACACAAAGCCGGCGATCTGGGTTGAGGTGCGGGTGGTGGCACAGGGGCTCAGAATGCTGTGGCGTGTGGAGCGCGCATGGTGTACGCTGCTGCGAGGGGGTTCGGGGCGACGCGCACCGGCGTTGCACGGTAGGCCACAACAACGGCAGCGACGACAGACCCCCAGACTGAGAGTACACCGAGCGCAGAAGTTCCTAGCCGCCGCTCGACGTTGGTGATGCAGTTCCATGTGTCACCGATACTCAAGTGCAGGGCAAGGGCAAGGAGCGGAGCACAGAAGAGGGTGCGGCCGCATGCGCGCCACGAGAGCAGCGCCGAGGTTGCGCGAAGCACCGCGATGGTCGTCCAAATGATTGGGAAAGCGATGCCAGGCGGTGTCCATGAGGGGCGCTTGACGTCGCGCGGCGTCGCCTTGCCCTCTTGCGCGGCGCGGTCCGGCCGGGATGCGGGGAGCGCGGAGAAGACGCGCGACCTTAATGCCAGAAAAGCGAAGATGGGCGGCACACAGAAGCTGGGAAGGGTACCAACAGCGTCCACTGTGCGGAAGATGCCTGCCAGGAGGCCAAACTCAAAGAGGGTAGCCGCCTTATACTTGACGACCTGCGGTCGAACAGTGCCACAGGCAAAGGTTTGGGGCACTCAAGGGGCGGGATAATGCTAGAGAAAGATGGGCAAAGGAGTGGAGAAGAGGCAACAAGGGAGGTGGACCAGGGGAAGAGAGGAAGAGGAAGAGGTGGCCACTCACATCTCCCCAGTCGACGGCTCCCAGCGGCGCGGGCTCGGCAATGACTTCGGCCGAAGCGAGTAGGACGGGCGCGCGCGAGGCCGCCTGCAGTTGCACCACTGGCGCGGCGGCGCGCAACGAGGCCACGAGGGGAAGCGAGAGCAGCAGCAGCCTCACCATTCTCTCTCTCTCTCTCTCTCTCTCTCTCTCTCTCTGTCTCTCTCTCTCTCTCTCTCTCTCTCTCTCTGTCTCTCTCTCTCTCTCTCTCTCTCTCTCTCTCTCTCTCTCCTCTCTCTCTCCTCTCTCTCACCATGTCTGGACCAGTCTCCATCACACTCTATTGTATTTCTTCACGTACTAGCTCACTACTATCCCCGTACTCCTATGTCTCTCAGCCACATCATCGTCTCTTCCTCTGCTTCCTCGCATCTTTCCTTCTTTAAGTGAGGTTTCCATTAATTAAGGTCTATCGCGTAGAATACTAAGAGGGAGAATGACCGGTACTTAGTGTGCAGCCAACTCCTAGCACTCTAGTCCTTCCCCTTGGTATTTCTTGCCAATGGGGGCCCGGCCCCCCCCCAAAGGTACTCAGCCATGGGCATGGAGGGTGGTCAGCCTGCCGGTACACTCACAGCTTCAGGTGTGCAGCTTCACGACCGGTGCGGCATGCGGCCCGCTGGCCTGTGCGGCCTGTGATTCTAATAGTATACTTGTCTCCTGTCATTTTGTCCTTCCAAGTTGCAAATGCAAATGCTGATAACTCAGCCAAATCATGTACAAAAGAGGTATGCCTGGCCACAAGGGTGTGGGTGGGCCTCAGCCTAACCACTCTCTCGCCTAGGCGTGCACCGCTACAAGTCTACCGATACCTATGTGATGCGCAGTCGTCTCTGCGCAGGGCCTAAATAAAGCGCGGCGCCGTCCGGGCGCATAACAAAACTCGAAGCTTTGCACGATGAGACGATGAGAGGCGATATTATGATATGAATCACGACTCCAAGGCATCCAAAGCCTGCGCTATCCCACTGCAGATCACATGCACTCCCGCACTTAAATCTTACTGCTCCTCCCCTTCCTCTTCCTCCCCGACAGACTCAGCTTCGGACTCCGACAACGCTCGCGAGCACCCCAACTTCCGACCATCCTCACCACACTCATCCTCAGGCGGATCCCACAACACCCTGACCACACACTCCCAGGATCCTAGTCGAGTGACAAGACGGTCGAGGGCTGGCAAAAGCTTGTCCTTCTTGCCGTCTTGCGGCTTTAAGGCAACGCCGTCCATGTTGATCTCGTTCAGCAACGCGAGTAGCTCGCCCTTAGTTAGCCGCGCCGCCACTCCATCGGCGTCCCACAGCTTTGCCGCTGCGCCTCGTGCCCAGGCCGTGGCGGTAGAGGGACGACTCCACGCCGGATGCGGTCGATGGCCTCCTCGCCCATCTGCTTCTCCCAGTGCAGGAAGCGCCGCCGATCCACACCGAACTCGCTGGCCCATTGTGCTTTCGTCGTGAGTTTCGAGCGATCGGCCCGTGGGTGGTACCAGTGGCAGATGGCATGCAGAGCCCTCTGCTTGGTATCCTCCGACGGTTGGGTTCGCCCACTGCTGGTATATGATACCGGGGCACCTGCCCGCCGCCTGGGACGCCCGCCGCGCGCGCTCTCAGCCTCCTCCTCGTCTCGAAGGACACTTTCGTGGACGCCGAGCGCCGGCGCGCGCGCCAGGTCCGGCGACTCAGCGGGCGCGCCCGGGGATGCCATGGCGGTGGAGTGGGCGGAGGGGATGCCTTGGCCCTACGGTGTGTCGCCCGGCACCTTGGGTAGCCTGGGTCTCAAGCTCTTGCCACGAAGGACAGGTGTGCTAGGGGTTACGCGCGCGCCAGGAGTTGGCTACACGCGGAGTACTCCTAACCAACTGTGAAGAATGTACAAAGTGTGTGTACTCGTACAAGCTTAAAGTACTAGTCCGTGGCAATCCTAGTTGTTGAATAAAAATACTTGTATTCACAAAGAGCCCCGGAAATGGGATTGTCAGAGTTTTCTTGTTGTCCTAGTTTAATCCTAGTGCTGAGGGACCGTGCCTCATCGGCAACGGAGCCCCTACCCCTACCCCGCGATGGGGGTGTGCGCGGTTGGTGCATGGCTCGTCCGGTGTATGTGGCTAGGGATGCTAGCCAACAAGGCCTCTTACAAGACTATACAATTTACAATTTCTTACGTGGTCCGCGACGATTCTACTAAGTTTAACATGTAGGATCTTGATAGATAGAGATAGTGCGATTTGCCAAGTAGATACCTAATATCTAGATATTAGGCATTAGCATTAGGTATTGGGTATAGATAATAGCCCTTAGCTCCGGCCCGTAGTAGTCGCGCGTTTGTGTGTTGTGTGTGGTTGTGGTTGTCGAACCAATATGTGTCGTTGTGCGCACTAGCACAACAAGCACAAAGCTCGAGCTCCTACCTATAAATAGATAGAGATAGTGTACCGTAAAAGGTATTAATTAAGGATTAAGGCGGGGGACGCGCCCCAAAAGCGCGAGAGTAAGTACTAAGTACTTACAATACGTGGGCAGTAGGCGCGAGACTGCAAGAGCCCTTCGATCGGCGCGGGGCGCGAGAGGCTGTCGCCGCGGTCCGCCGCGGCGGCAGCGGTGGACAGCACTACTCTGTACGAGGTTGACCATATCGTCGCGAAGCGTCTGGTCAAAGGAGAGGTTCAATACCTCATCCGTTGGCAAGGCTTCGACGCAAAGAGCGACACGTGGGAGCCTCTCGAGAATTTGGCGAGACTCGAGCCCGACGTCTCTGCATTCGAGGCGAAGCAGCTTCACGGCGCACACTGTTCTCAACTTCATGACATGCCACAAGTGGCGCGATCAGTTGCCATCCCAAGAAGCTCAAAAGCTGCGGGATCGTTTGGGTCGATGGATCTTGAAGGAGGGTACTCTCTCGTTACCTGACGCGAATGCGCATGAGCGCACCGCGCTGAGTACCGCATCTGGTGGAGGCGACTGCCTGCGTACGCGCCGTGAAGTTCGTGCCTTTTTTGAAGCTCTCGGCTGAGATGTGACGTGCTGCAGGGGCTGAGGTTGAATGTACGGGCCCACCCCGGGGGGTGTCCGCAATGGAGTGAAGGGGGCGCGAGGCCCCCATTGACCATTGACCCCCACTTATGAAAGTAGGTTTGGTGTGTAGCCCTGAATCTCCAGATCTTTTTCCTCCCTTTGCCTTTGCGGGCTCCCTCATGGTCTAGGCTAGGGCTAGGGTATTGCATTTAGCAAGATGGTTGCACAATTACTACATAAGGTGCACCTAGCCCTCGGTAGGGTACCGAACTTGCGGGTGCAAGGCATTGAACACAATGTGGGCCGTCACCATAGCCACGGAACCCAAACCATAAGATGGAACCAAAGAAAGAACACCCAAAGACGCCAACACGGTCCGCGACACGTCTTCTTCTCGAGAACCTCCGGCATTGTCACTAACGTGCCTCCATGTCACTCGAACGGTCCCGCCTGAATGCACAAGCACAAAGAGCAAATTGCAGCACGGGACCAGTTTGCCTCAAGGCGACCAGAACTTTTTTGCTTTCACCCCCAAACTAAGCACACATTCACTCTGCGTGACGGCAGCACGGTAGCCCGGGCTATCTGGGGTTCGTCCGGGATTGCGTCGCCCACGTTGAATAACATCTTATCCTCACTCCTCTTTCTGTCTCGAGCACAATCGCCTCAAAGTCCCGAAATACACGACCTGTCCTTCGTTCGGGAGTGTCCCGCCGGAGTAATGAAACATTTTGCCTCTCAGTGCAAGTGCCTCAAGAAAGATCGATCGGTTGTTTAGGAGCGCCCGACGTAGGTATTCCAGAGCACCCACTGCTGCGAGCACGACCTGCGCCTCCCTTGGAAACGAAAGCATTGAACCAGCCCGCCCTACTACCTCGAGGGCGATGGGCGGTGAATTCAGAAGCAGCTCGTCTGCAGCGCATCTGCGTTCCGAGTCGTTCTTGAGCACTTCTCTCGCCTAGCACGGTATCATGCCGTCCTGCCTTACTGTCTCGAGCACGACTTGCTGACAGTTCTGGAGCGCGGCGCTGGCGTAGCGAAGCATCTTGGCGCTCGGTTGGATTGCCTCAAACACGATCTAACGGTGTGTTGCCTATCTGACGCGAAGGTGTAATGAGGTCTCGAGCACAAGCTGGATGGCGATCCAGAGCACCTGAGCTATGTACTGCAGGGCATTACCGTTCTGCATCACGAGCTCGAGCACGAGCAATCGGTCGTTCCTTAACGCCTCGCTCGCGTACTGCAGAGCACTCCCCTTCTGTCTCGCGGCCTCGAGCACGAGCATTCGATCGTTCCGTAACGCCTCGCTTGCGAACTGCAGAGCACTCCCATTCTGCCTCACGGCGTCGAGCACTAGCATTCGATCATTCCTTAACGCCTCGCTTGCGTAGCATAACATCATGCCGTCCTGCTTCACAGCCACGCGTACGATGGGCAGTGAGTTTCGTGGCGTCGGCCCTGCAAACTCGAGCGCGCCTGCGCTTTGCCGCACGGCGTGGAGCACAGTACATGGATCGTTCTGGAGTGTCCTTCCTGCGTACTGCAGCAAAGCGCCTTCATGCCCAACAGCTTCATTCACGAGACAGCAATGGGAATGAGACACGGTCCTTGGTGACATGCTGTTGAGCCGAGGAACTACTACCTGCGAAGATTTCCGATTGCTCCTGATGGCCGTGCCAGCATACGTAAATGCAGAGGAGTTCTGCTTCATCGCTTCGATCACAATCTCTAAATCGTTCTTGAGCGCCTCGCTAGCGTAACGCAGCATGGTGCCATCCAGCCTCACCGCTTTGAGCACGATTCCTCTATTGTTCCAGAAGGCTGCCTCTACATACTGAAGCGCGACTTCAGTCTGCCTCACTGCTTCAACCACAATCTCTAAATCGTTCTTGAGCGCCTCGCTAGCGTAACGCAGCATGGTGCCGTCCTGTCTCACCGCTTTGAGCACGATTCCTCTATTGTTCCAGAAGGCTGCATCTACGTACTGAAGCGCGACTTCAGTCTGCCTCACTGCCTCAACCACAATCTCTACATCGTTCTTGAGCGCCTCGCTAGCGTAACGCAGCATGGTGCCATCCTGTCTCACCGCTTCGAGCATGATGAGCGGCGAGTTCTCGGCTGTTGCCCTTGCGAATTCCAACGCGCCTGCATTCTGCCGTACTGCCTCCAGCACGATCACCGGATCGTTCCTGAGAGCCTCGCTTGCGTCCTCCAATGCCCAGCCGCACTGCCTTACAGCCGCGAGCACAATCTGCCGAGCGTTCTGGGGCTCCTGCTCCATCGAATGGCTTTGAGACCGACGAGGCCGAAAGTGTAGATGCGCAGAATCCTCTCTCGCTCTCTCGCTCTCACTCTCTCTCTCTCTCGCTATCATGCCTTCCTGCTTCACAGCCACGCGTACGATGGGCAGTGAGTTTCGTGGCGTCGGCCCTGCAAACTCGAGCGCGCCTGCGCTTTGCCGCACGGCGTGGAGCACAGTACATGGATCGTTCTGGAGTGTCCTTCCTGCGTACTGCAGCAAAGCGCCTTCATGCCCAACAGCTTCATTCACGAGACAGCAATGGGAATGAGACACGGTCCTTGGTGACATGCTGTTGAGCCGAGGAACTACTACCTGCGAAGATTTCCGATTGCTCCTGATGGCCGTGCCAGCATACGTAAATGCAGAGGAGTTCTGCTTCATCGCTTCAACCACAATCTCTAAATCGTTCTTGAGCGCCTCGCTAGCGTAACGCAGCATGGTGCCGTCCTGTCTCACCGCTTTGAGCACGATTCCTCTATTGTTCCAGAAGGCTGCATCTACGTACTGAAGCGCGACTTCAGTCTGCCTCACTGCCTCAACCACAATCTCTACATCGTTCTTGAGCGCCTCGCTAGCGTAACGCAGCATGGTGCCATCCTGTCTCACCGCTTCGAGCATGATGAGCGGCGAGTTCTCGGCTGTTGCCCTTGCGAATTCCAACGCGCCTGCATTCTGCCGTACTGCCTCCAGCACGATCACCGGATCGTTCCTGAGAGCCTCGCTTGCGTCCTCCAATGCCCAGCCGCACTGCCTTACAGCCGCGAGCACAATCTGCCGAGCGTTCTGGGGCTCCTGCTCCATCGAATGGCTTTGAGACCGACGGGGCCGAAAGTGTGGATGCGCGGAATTCTCTCTCTTTCCCTCCCTCCCTCCCTCCCTCCCCCCCCCTCCTCTCCCCCTTCTGCCCCCCCCCCCCCCCCCCGCACCTTTCTCTCCCTCTCTCACTTCCCCCTCCCCCCCTCTTTCTCCCTCCCCCTCCCTCCCTTTTCTCTCTCCCCTCGCCCTCTCCCTCCCTCCCTCTCTCTCTCTCTTTGCGTCTCCGCACCCCCCCCCCTTCCCTCCTCTCGTAACTTTTGGGAGAGAGCGCAGACTAACGACTGCTCGCTAATGATAAGTTAGGACACCGCTGCTGCCTGGCGCGCCGCCGGGTCTCGGACACGGAGGAAGCAGATCATCAGCAGCAGCGCGTCAATCTTCCGATACTTTTCGTCAGAGTTTTATTGTTGTGTTAGTATAACCTTAGTGCTGCGGGACCGTAGCCCTTCGACGGCAACGGAGCCCCTCCCCCCCGATGGGGGTGTGCGCGGTTGGCGCATGGCTCGTCCGGTGTATGTGGCTAGGGATGCTAGCCAACAAGATGCTCTATAAGACTACAATTACTAACGTGGTACCCCCGCCGAGAGACCACTTCAATCTCTACATCACTAGCGCGTATGACGACGCTCAAGGCTCAAGGGTGCAACATCACAACGAATGAACTCGACAAATTCGTTGAAAATCTTTTCTTCGACCCATCGGCTGTCGAGCTTGCCACGCGCTCTCGCAAACGGTGCAATCTGGATCGCACAGCAAAACCACCCAACACCTCCAGTCATGGCCCCGGCCAGATCCGCGATGACTGGACAGTTCAAGGGTGGCAAAGCAAGAAACAAGAAATCCACATCGAATGCCTCCAAGCTCCAAGCCTCTGCTATTCTTGGAACCGTCGACGCCGTGAGTCGGCTGGGATCGTCACTCGCACTGAGACGTTGTGTCGAGCACAACAGAACGCATCAAATCTCCCCGGGCGCCACTGCGATACGAGATCGCTGCATGACGCAGGCACGCTCGCAAAGCCGAGCAGTCTCAGCAGAAAGACCTCCATTGCTGCGGAGGAGAGAAATTCCCCCCGCGCGCGGAGAAGACGCCCGCAGGAGCCCGAGGGGAGACGCCCGCCCGAGGAGAGAAACTCCCCCCGCGCGAGTATGGATTAACGACTCCGGGGCAACTCGACACATGGTGAACGACCCGAACTTATGTTTCGATATACGCCCACCACAAGGCGAGCGTATCCGAGTTGCAAACAACAAACTTCTAAAAGTAACCGGAGTCGGTTCCGCTCACATACCCGTCGGCGCCAACCAATTCATACGCCTCTCAAACGTATTGATTGCACCCGAGTTAGCGTCTAATCTCTTTAGTGGACGCTACGCCGATGAACATGACAACATTAAGACGGTCCTCAATACGCCCACCGGCGAAAACGAGTTTCGCTTGATTCTCCCCGATGGACACCATGTTCCTCTCGACCGCAGCGGAAAACACAACACCATTCGGGCCCTTGCCGTTCGACAAGTACAAGAACTGTTGGACACGGAACACGACATTCTCCACGCGCGTTTCGGTCACGCGCATGCGTCTCGAATCGACCACGCTCTCAACAAACTGAATCTCGGAAAAGTCCGACATGATTCGACTAGCTGCGAAGCATGCCTAAAAATCGCCGCCGTGCAAACAAAGTTACGGTTAGCACGACTCGGACCAAATACTCCTACTTTGGCGAGTGTGTCACGAGTGACACGATAGGCCCATTCCCTCGAAGTCTAATCGGACACTACGAGTACGCGGTCTGCTTCTACGATCGAGCAACGCACTACCCATCCGTCTATTTCCTCAAAGCGAAAGACAGCGGCTCGGTGCTAAACGCGGCAAAACAATTTATGACTGACCACAAAAATTCCTCTCCAAGACGGTGTCGCCTGGAGTTGTTGACACGTGGCACTGTGACAACGGGACAGAATTCACCGCCAACAATGTTGATGAGTTTTGTGCGGAAATGGGAATCCGTCGCACATACTCCCCACCTTACGCCCCTGACCGTAACGCCCACGCTGAGCGCTTATGGTACACGCTTCTACGACCAATGCGCGTCATGCTAGCCCACTCCGGGTACGACGGCATGAAATCATTGCTGTGGCCCTTTCTAATGCAGTATGCGTGCGAAATACAACGAGCGCTGCCTACGTCTGCCGACAAAAACGGTTCCAGCCCCCACGAGCTCCTCGCACGTGGCCCATACGACCTATCAAAATTTAAGGTGATGTTCTGCGACTGTTTCGCCGTCGTACCCGAACCGAACCCGCTCACGCCAAAGAAAATAGCCCCGCCACCATCATTGCATTTTTATAAAGTTCAAACAAGAAGTCTTTAGGCATCTTCATCTGATACGTTACCGGTGACATATGAAATGCTTACTACATACCGGTACAAAAAAGAAACGTGCGGACTCGGTCGGTGTTCGTTCGGCGAGACTGGCTGCGATGTCCCCTTTTCTGCGGTCAAATCTGCGCCAGTGCCACTTCCAAAAATGTAATACAATAATTGGCACGAATGCCAGTATACATCTGAAACCTGCAAGTTTGTACCTTAATAAGGGAGTCCTTTAAGTAGAACTTATACCGTCCACATGGGGGGCATTTGCCAAAAAAACAACCAAACCTGAGGTTGCACCCTCTCACTCAGGGCGCGTCTTGGTGTCTTGGTCTTGCTAGGGGCTTCCCCTCTTCATGAGTTAAGTTGATTTTGCGGGCCCAGGCATCGCGTGCTGATTGGGTCGTGGCGCGGAGGGAACTATTCGTCGGTTCTCGTGTTGTGTTTGATACTGTGATTCGGTCAAGTTGTACTTTCGGCTTTCGGCCCCAGACCCCGGGCTGGAAAGGGGGAGCCCGTCGGCGCGTGCTCCATCGCTCAAACTATGACAATCGTTTTCGACAAATGGGTGGGTGAGGGAGGGGAGAGACATGCGATTGCACCGAAGCTATCCTTGTCTTCAACAGCTAAGACTAAGACTCGACAACATTCAGCATCATGAAATGAAGCCGTCAGTGCCACTCCCAGAAATTCCATATGCCATTGCTGAAGTTGCGCACACCCAAACAAGAAGCACCGGCATGTGAGAATCCAAGTCATTCATTTACCTAGAACCAGCAGTGGTAAATGCAATTGTCGATCTGGTTGTGCCCGTCCTCGGCCCACCCTTGCATCCACTCTTCTCAGCATTCGGCACTCTTGGCGTTGTCTGCTGTGTTGCCATCGCCATCTTATCGACCATCGCCTTGAGCTCTTCGAATTGTCGCGCTTGCTCGGTAACCTCAAGCTCGTGTCTAGCTTTATCCTCCGCGATTTGTGCTAGCAAACGTTGATTGCTGGCGACGAGAGCCCTATGCGACTCTTGAAGCATGCCGACTAGCGTAGCCGTGTGCTGCAATACTCGTGCGTCCTCCGCCTTCTGCTTGCGCATCCACTCGAGCTCCGCCTCCAGTCTGCGCTTCTCGGCGCCCCATCGCTCCTCCGCAGCGGCGATCGCGGCCGCCATAGTCGGCCCCATCGATGAAGCAGTTGAATGCTGAAGCCTACTGGTACGTGTAGCAGAGCCACTAGCGCAGTTGGTGCCACTCGCCTCGTTCAGAGCACTGCTGGCATTGCTGTGCTGTGCCACCATGGCATCGAGCTCCTCCACATCCGCTGAGTCATCATCGGATGAGAAGAGCTCGACAGGCAGCCGGAAGCGCTGGCCAGCCTTACTCTCATTGGCTGAGGGCTGTAGGGTTGGAGATTCGCCGGCCGAGAGGCTGCGATGCGTCAGCTGGGCGTTCAGAAGCACGGAGGCACGCGCTAGAAGATCGTCTCGCGACTGCGAGGAGTGAGAAGTCTCGTCTGCAGTCCCGGCACAGCTCATGTTGACAGGGTGCAGCAGAGAGGATGCAAGAGAATGAAGAGAAGAGGAAAGAGAATGAACGATGAGGGGGAGGAGAGAAGAACGGATAGAATGATATGTAGGTATATGTGGAGAGGGTGGGGGTGGGGTGGGGGACGGAGAGGGAGGGAGGGAGGAGGGACAGAGGAGGAAGAAGAGAGGGAGAGAGAAGGGGGTTGGGGGGAGGGGGGGAGGGAGGGGGGGAGGGAGGGAGGGAGGGAGGGAGGGAGAGAGAAGGCAGGGGCAGGGCAGCGCGTCGAGCGTCGGCCTCACCGGTCGCGCTCTCTTCACGGTTGCTGTGTGCGCGCCAAATTGCGCTGAGAGTCTTTCTTGTCTCCTGTGCCAAAAATGGGAAGGGAATAGAGGGGTTTTGCAGGCCGCAACAGGGCCCCAACAGCCCCCCGCCCCAACAGTGCCGGGGCGCTGTTGAGCTGTTGAGGCTCTATTGCGGCCGTCCTGCAAAAGGAGAAAATCGCCTTTTCCTCTCAATAGCGGTCTTTTCAACAGCGGTAGAGCGGTCTGCGGCAGTACGCAGGAGCGCGATGCCGACGCGCCCCTTCACGGCACAGGAGCTGGAGGACGCGGAGCTGGCCATGATGCTAGATGCTGGCCCACTTGAAGCGCAGGAGGCGCTGGCGTCCCCCTAGACTTGGTCGGTGATGCGATCCAGTGCACTCCTCGCCTTCCTCGACTCACGCCAACGATCCATCAAGCGCTCAAGCGCAGCGGGGTAGCCCAACCAACCGGTGTGACAATGTGTGTGAAAATGTGACTCTAACGGGCTAACGGGGGGACCCTCTTCGGCTCAGATGGATGAACTCCCCCCAGTGTGACTAAAATCTAGTTGTGGAACGCCTAGGTGTTTCGTGACCGGTTTTTACAAAGAGCATGAGTTTGGTCGATTTGCTGAGCGAAACCTATGTTTTGTTGGTATGATCCGAGCGGAAGATGACAAAACAGAGAAAAGTCACGACGCACATACCCTAACATATAATTTTTTGTATCAACATAGTTTGTCCTGTCGCGGCATGATTGAAATGTCGTAATGAGGGTGTTGTTGTGAGTGTGGGTGCGTGTGTGGGTGACTCAAAAATAACACACTATAGGTATGTAGACTAGCAGACTGTAGACTATAGATAGCTATAGATAGCTATAGCTATAGCAGATATGGAAGCATAGCATTGGTTTTATTTTCATTTTTGTGTGAGATAAAAACGAGATATGTGGGCGAGCTGGCCGGCCTAAAACGAGATATGTGCCCGAGATAAATGGTAAATGGGCGAGAAAAACGGGATTAAACGGGATAATTGTGCCTGGGCCTAAACATAACATTCAACAAAACTACAACCTGGTCCTCTTTCGACGGAACGCGACTTTGGCGCCCGCGCCGAAGAGCAACTTCCCACTTGGCCGTGCAGCTCCTCGTGCGCGCGCACGCGCGGCACGTAACAATCAGTGGGTGCGTGGGTGCGTGGGTGCACAGTAGTACACAATACCGGCAGTGTGGTGTTAACCCGCTGATGGTACCAACCAACACTTGCAGATTGAGGTGTTAACGCATGTGCCACACCTAGCCAATGGAGGTGTTGGGTCGTGCACCCACTGCAGCAGAGCGGGGATTGCACGGCGTGCGCTTGACGAAACTTTCCACGCACGGGATCCCCGCGCGGCGGCGGTGAATGCGGCGAAGGCTGCGGTGGCGAGGGAGGCGGCGGCGAAGGCGGCAGTGGCGAGGGAGGCGGCGGTGAAGGCGGTGGCGGTGAGGGAGGCGGCGGTGAGGGCGGTGGAGGCGACGGTGGCGGAGGGGCGTCGATCTATTTAAGGTGGCCGGAAGAATAAGAATAAGTTTCTGATACCCGGATATTCCGAATATCTGGCATAACTGGCATGTCTGCCCAACTATCAGTATCTATCTGGATATTCCTAATGAGCTCCAGAGGTATCCGGATACTATCTGGATCTTGGGTGGGGTTGGAGCTTCGGTGGGGTTGGAGCTCGGGTGGGGTTGGAGCTTGGGTGGGTTGGAGCTTCGGTGGGGTTGGGTTTGAGCTTCGGTGGGGTTGGGTTTGAGCTTCGGTGGGGTTGGGTGGGGTTAGAGCTTGGGTGGAGTTGGAGCTTGGGTGGGGTTGGAGCTTGAGTGGGTTGGAGCTTGGGTGGGGTTGGAGCTTGAGTGGGGTTGGAGCTTGGGTGCGAGCTTGGGTGGGGAGCTTGGGTGGGGTTGGGTGGGTTGGAGCTTCGGTGGGGTTGGAGCTCGGGTGGGGTTGGAGCTTGGGTGGGTTGGAGCTTCGGTGGGGTTGGGTTGGAGCTTCGGTGGGGTTGGGTGGGGTTAGAGCTTGGGTGGAGTTGGAGCTTGGGTGGGGTTGGAGCTTGAGTGGGGTTGGAGCTTGGGTGCGAGCTTGGGTGGGGTTGGAGCTTGGGGTTGGAGCTTCGGTGGAGTTGGAGCTTGGGTGGAGTTGGAGCTTGGGTGGAGTTGGAAGCTTGGGTGAAGTTGGAAGCTTGGGTGGGGGAGCTTGGCTCCCTTTCGCCCATAGGAAGCGCTCGTGGTACTAGGAAGATTAGATTATTTTAGGGTCTGTGCGAAAACGTCTCACAGTAGAAAATGATTGATCTCCGGAGCGATCGCGGCCGTTGTGACTTCTTACTGGGTGTGCATTTTGTCTCAAGGTGGGCAATGGGGCTCTCAAATTTGGTATGGCTCGCACTCGCGGACGGATCAACTGCCTCCATGTGCGGTTGTCCACAACACACACTTGCACCATGGGACGTGCCAGTGCAGTACAAGAAGGAGGGCAAATCATACAGTCCACCACACTCGCGTCTCGTGGACCTCATTTCGTTGGTTTCCACATCCTCATAGTGGTAGGTGGCGAGGAAGTGTGGGGCATTCAGCAAGTCACGAGCTTCGTCGGCGACGGACGAGACCCAATGCGGTGCCCTCGTACTGCACGATGCGCCTCTTGCATGCAGGCAGCGGGAGCAGCGAGAACGGTCGCGGATGTTTCACTTTGGCCGCATCCCATTGACGCAAGTACAGGTTCTTGCGTTCTTTGACATCATCCGTGTCACCTTCGCGGACGTAACACTTCACGTTTTCACCCCACTCTTGTGGGCCACAATTACCTACAACTCAGTGCCCTGCGTGATGGAACGGGTTTGGTCCGTGTTCGTACATAACGTCAACGTGACCTTCTAGCGTGCGGGGTTTCGCATCTTTTCTTCATACAACTTACGCGAGACTGACAACACCCTCTTCACCAACGTAGTTATATCCTTATTGACATCTTTATCCATCAGAATCGGACTCACATCATGTTCATGTGGATTAACAATGTGATTCATCTGATGTTGGAACCGCCCTTCATTGGCAATTTGCATGAGCTGATCGTAATTAACATACCCTCTATCGAAACGCCTGAATGATATGTATGCCCTTATGAACTTGCCGTATATGTCATCATCAAGCTTATTCACGAATTTTTCGTACAGCTCCTTCTCCTTGTTGTTATTAAGAGCTCGATCAATTTCGTACAGCCACGCCCAGTTGTCGGATGCCGTGCTCTTAAGGATAGTCTTGATATCGTTCGGATTTAGTATTGTTAAGTAATTAATGTCAACATCGCTAGTGCTGGACATGTTTAATAGTATCGTACATATTTTTGTGTCACGCACCAACTCGAGCGGGATGCAGAGTGGGTTGGATAGCTACCCTCATGATCCCCACGATCTTCCGCGATTGAACGCTTTTCCATGTGTAGGCTGATGGTGATTGAACGCTTTTCCATGCGGTGGGGGTGATGGCGATTGAACGCGTTCCACGTGTAGGCTGATGGTGATGATTGAACGCTTTTCCATGCGGTGGGGGTGATGGCGATTGAACGCGTTCCACGTGTAGGCTGATGGTGATTGAACGCTTTTCCATGCGGTGGGTGATGGTGATTGAGCGCTTCTCGCCTTCTTCCTAATACTAATATTAGTGTGGCTACCTAAAAAGAAAACAAGCATATATGGATGACAAAAAAATCACCTGGCCCTCTTTTGACGGAACGCGACTTTGCAATCTCTGGAGCGACTACAGACATCAGACATGGACGATGGTAGCATGTTTGGCCCGACCTACATCTACATAGATTGGGCCCAGTGACTGTGAGAAGTGAGAAGAGCAACATAGGAAGGAGTTACCATTGAGGGCTAAGCTCGCGCGACAAGCCAATGACGTAGGTTCGCCACCGATGACGTCACCCCTCGGACTAGAAAACTCCATCCTACAAAACAACTGCGGATATACACTTAACACTAAACACGTTCCCTTTATATATCACGTCTTCCTGCTCTCTTGGCTCTCTTCTCCCCTATCCCCTATATCCCTAAAGTACTCTCTACACTCTCTCATAGGAGTACCCTCTCACATACATACCTGCTGCGGGGGGAAGGGGGGGGAAGGGGAAGCGCCATGTCGAGCGGCTGGTGGGGCCGCCGCCTGGCTGCCGCGGCAGCGCAGCGGCTTCCGTGGCGGCTTCGCGGCGACGCCCCGCTGCGCGGCCGCACCCACCGGCGGAGCGCCGCCTCCCACTTGATCAGCGTGCTCGCACGCTCGCTCCACGACGGGAGCAGCGAGGGGAGAGTCACTGCGGAGCGCTTCGAGCGCCTTGCCACCACACTCAGCCGCATCCTTGCCTCGGAATACCATGCCAAGGCGGTGCAGATGCAGGCGGAGTATGAGGCTCTCGATCCGACCGGACCTCCTGCAGCCAGCCAATCGCGCCACGACAGCGGGTGGGCAGTACGAGACTCAGGCGACGGAGCGGCGGCACGGCGCTTCAGTGAGGAGCTTCACGGACTACTGCGCGAGGCTGGCTTTGTCCTCTCGTCGGCCGATGCCTCGAGCCTAGCCGATGCTCGACACTTTGGTGACGAGGCCATCTGGCACTTGCCCGTCAGCATGAGCTGGACCGAGCTCTCCGGCACGCTGGTCAAGCCTCACAAGGGCGGCTTTGATCCGTATGACGCTGAAGCAGCTGCTGGACGCCCTGTGGAGCGGCCGAGCTGGTCAAATAAGCTGATGATCTACCATCGTGGGCAGGGGTGGGCTGAGAAGCGAGGCTACTTCTTGGTACCTAAGCTGGAGGAAATGGCATGGCGTAGGCTGCGCAACACCTCAGAAGCGGCGAGCGCAGCATTTGATCGTATGGTGCTGAGGTTGCGGCGCATCCTCACTGGAGCACGCGAAACTGGCCTTGGACCGATTCGACGGTGGCGGGTGCGTCACCAGGCGGCAATGGCGCGCCTGGCGGTGTCGCGCAAGCACACGTTCAACGGTGACCAAAGCTCGTCGCCGGCTGGTGACATGTGTACCGGCGGCACGGCTGCCGCAAGAGGCGGTGAGGCGAACTCGGATGCAACGGGTAGCACAGGCGCGCTGATGAGTGCTCGAGAAGCTCGCGAGGCCGCGGTAACAGCCAAGGCGGTGGCGGAAGCCGGAGTAGTGCTCACCGCGGCTCACGATGCCCTCGCTGCCGCGCGCAGTCTGGTGGCACCTTCGCCTCCGCCTAAGCCTGCGAGCGCAGACGCGCGCCGGCCCATCACTGTGGGTACGCTTCCGCTCTCATGGTTGTCGCTCTTTGAGCAAAGCGTGCTGACGGCTCCGACTTATGGGCACGTGTTGCTGGCGTATCGCCACAAGAACCCATCGCTCGCTGCGTCGCGGAATCCTCACCATGTCGCTCTTGCGCTCTTCCGCGAGGTACCGCAATTCGATCTTGAGTTGTTGCTTCCTCATCAGCAAGTGCAAATGCCGCCTCTTCAGCGTGCACAATTCATACTCTTCTCTGGACTCGGAGCCCTCGCAGGCTGGCCTTTGCTCTATCATGAGACCCTCTCAAAGACTGGCCTCATCACTCTCTACACGCTCGCCGCACTCGCTGCACGCACAGCGCTACGGTGGAGGGCGTCCAAACAATTGTACCAGCAATTGCTTGTCTCGTACCAGTCAAGCTCGCGCCTCGGCTCATCCGATGGTGCACTGCTATACGTGCTGCAGATGGCGGAGGCGGAGCAGACCAAGCGCACCTTGCTTGCGCTGTATGAGCTCGCTGCACTGCAGCTGCGCGCTCGGGGACGCACAGCCTCCATGCCGGAGGAGGTAGTCGGTCAGCGAGGTCGTAGGGTACTCAGCGAGTGGTCCGAACTCGCACCGCTCGGGCTCACACTGCACGCCCCGGACGAAGGGTGTTGCAGCCACTTAATGCGCCTTGGTCTTGCTGTAGCCGAGGCGCCTGGCATGCGCTCCGCTGCGAGGGACGCCGATGGTGCGGGGTGGGGGGAGGAGATGGGCGGGGCAAGCCAGCTAAGGGTGCGTTTGCGCTCCCTTGACGAGGCGGTACGCATAGCGAACAAGCATTGGGAAATGCTCGGCGATGGTTCAATAGCCGAGGCTGGGAGCACAATGGCGGCGCAAGCGCAGGAAAGCGCCACTAGTGAGGCTGAGAAGCGTGAGAAGCAGGCGACTCGCAAGCCCGACTTGGAGAAGGAAATACTCGAGTACGAGGAGAGATGGTGCTGAAAGATCTTGACTGCCCACGGGGGGCTCGTGAAGATGAGAAAATGGTGCATGGCAGCGCAGAGATGCTGAACGCAACCGCATGCATGCATTCAAGGGTGTTCATCAAGGTGACATAGACCGGTATCACTACTAGTGAATAGGAGAGTGAGAAGCGAGCGCGCTACGTTGCGATTCATGTGTCATCAATGGCAATAGCGGCTTGCCGCCCCAATAATTGCGCGTGCATGAGCGGTGAATGAGAATGAGAATGAAAGGATGTTCTATCGAATGTCTAAGATGGGGCAGGCTCATTCATCCGCACACGCACTCTTCTCGGATGGGGTAACAGAGAAGTGTTATCGTTATTAGCCATATTACACACCGCCGCATTGCGACCTACAACCGATGCTCCGTGGACGTGATCTGCTATGCCATACTATGCCGCCTCTGCGGCCACACGCCGAGTCCTCCACCCATTTCGGGACGTGCCCGGCCCTAGACGACATATTCGACACAATCCATGAGCTGAGGAAGAGCATGGCCAGGAAGAAGTCTACATCGAGCAACTCGATCGGCCGCGCGTACATGTACGAATCGTGGCCGTTGGCGCCAATGTAGCACTTGTACTTGTTGGAGTTCGTCACAAGGGTTTGCCGAAACTCCTTCGTCAGGAACTTGTCGAACCACAGAAACGGGTGTGCCGCCGCGTGAAGTAGGCTACTTGATGTCGACACTGCTGGTCGGCCACGTGAATGCAATCGCAGGCGGGCTGCGTGCAAGGATTCTCAGACACTGCATAGCAAGGGGCCTGGGTTGGGAGTAGATGGCGCGGCTGGTGGGCAGAGGACTCAGGCTGTGAGGGTGTAGCTTGGTGAGGAGGCTGAGACTCGGAGGCGCACGCAAGGGGATGGTGAGAGAGGGAGTGGGAATGAAAGGGGAGAGGCTGTGATGGAAAGTGGAGGATCGCGGGCTGCGAAGTGATGCAGCTGCCGGCGTAGTGGGGGAGTGAAGGTGGCATTGCGGGTGAGGTGTGCTGTGCGACACAGGTGGTGGGTTGAGTTGTGGAGGCTGAGTGAGAGTGAGGGTGAGGAAGCTGTGGTTGTTGGTGAAGCTCAGGGGAAAGAGGATGGGGATGTGAGGCGTGAGACTGTGACACGCCTCCGCTACCATGTGGTGAGTGAAGTGAGGCTGTGGCTGTGGTGTGCGGTGGGATGAAAGGGCTGTGGAATGTAATATGTGATGTACAACCCGAAGGGAGCATGCGGGGCAAGGCGACACGAACGGGGAAAGCGCACGCGGGCGAGACTGAGATCGAGGGGCCGATCTCAGCCGACATGGGGACACACGAGACAAGGACGGGGCACAAGAGCACACGGAGCAAGGGCACAGGGCGCTCGAGCGATGGCGCTGAGCAAGAGCCTGCCGAAGGAGAAACAACACGCGGGGGGGAGAGAGACACGCGGGAAAAGAAAGATGAAAAGAGGCTGGAAGCTCAAGGAAAACACTCGAGGGAGAGATGAGAAAAGAAGGGGGGAAAGCGTCCGCGCGATGGCATGATGGGAGGGAACGAGAGAAGAGAGAAGGAAGGTATCGCGCGGACGGGATCCTCTCATATGCGAGAGGAGGGGAACGAAAGGGAGAGAAGAAAGAGAGCGAAGGGCACCCGGCAGAGGGCGGGAGCGACCTAAAAATGGAACAAGTGTACAAAGTGTACAAGCGCCCCCCCTACCCGCAACAGGTCTCCTTGCTTGTCCTCCTCCCTCTCCTCCTCCTCCTCTTCTTCCATCTCGTCACCCTCCTCCCCCTCCTTGTCGGAAGCGTAGTCCTCCTCCTCGACCATGTCTTCGGCCTAGATGAGGAGGTTGCAGTTGTCGTCGTCGTCCGATGGAAGCCCACCTTCGGGCTCCTCGGCGAAGCAGTCCTCCTCCTCCACCTCCATGGACGGGTCCTCTGCCCACGCGGTGGCCTCTAGCCAAAGAGCCCGCGCCTGCGGCGCGGCGCCGCGTGTCGGGGGAACAACAACACACAGGGAAAATGTGGACCGTTTTGCGACGTGGTAAACGACCTCTGACACCACTTTCTCACGTAAAAACTATGTTTATTTGTTAAAGTGAAGCATGCAAATGGCTGCTTCTGCTTCGCCTCTTGGCCTATTTTCACCATAATTACGTACTAGAACATCGACATACTACGTGGTATATGTGTGGGAATATGGGGAGCAGGATGTCCCTGAGGGTCTCCCAGCACCCCATGGCCACCCGTCAAGGCGCTGGCAAGCAATTACTAAATATATAGTTTGAAGCAGCCATTTGCATGCTCCGGCAGTAAAGAGTTAAAAGGTTTTGTTAGCCCCCCCTATTTTTCTCCTTTTCGAAAACTTCTTCCCGCGCCCTCCCTGTGGAAGCCCTGCCGCGCGAACGAGGAGTCGGTCCCGACGGCTTTGGAACGGCATGCCGACGTCAAGTCTGCCGCACCTGGCTCCGCAAGGCGAAGGAGAGGAGACGGTGGTGCACGGGCCGATCGAGCTTACGGTGGTGTATGCACACGACATAGGCCACCCGCGCGAAGACGCTCGGCCATGTGGCCGTGGTCAATGGCTGCTCACGCTGACCGACGGGAGCACGCAATGTATGGCCTTCGAGTCAGTCCCGCTACCCGAGCTTGACGAACGCTCGGCGGCAGGACGACTGCTCTGCTCTGGTGCTCGAATTGAGGTCTCTTCATGCCGCGTGTTCGCTGGTGTACTCTGTCTGACGCCTGGGTGCACAAGACTTCTCGGAGGGGTGGGAACTCCCGAAGTAGATCAAACATCGCAACTAAGCTCAGAGTGGCCCGAATGCCTGCGTATCGCGGCTTCGCCGAAAGCTGCCCCCAAATTCGCGCGATACGTTCCTGTGGACTGCGGAACCAAGTCGCAGTCGCATTCCTTGGTGCCGATGGTGATGCGATCCACTCGATCACAATTGGTTGAAAGCAATGCCTTGCTGCCATGCCCATGTCCAAAACATGTGGCATCCGTTGGGAAAAGCATGGCGGAGGCAAGCTCTGCGCCTGCAGCCTTTCTGGAAGCTTCATGTTCTCTTCCGGGGGCGCATCTTGAAGATGCGCTAGCGAACGCCTTACACCCAAGGCAATGTCAAGTCGAATCATACACGGAATCATTTGGTGAGGTCATACTAGAGGACTCCAACGATTTGGAAACTCCAGATGTCCCAGCCATCGGGGATGGCTCGCTTGCGGTGGATTCAATAGATGACGCTGCACTGATTGCGCAATTTGTTGCTGCAGGGCTATCTTTGGAAGAGGTGCATGCAGAGCTTGGGCTCCCTTTACCCACGAGTGTTGCCGAAAGCATTAGTGACCGTTGTCTATCAGCCCACAGTAGCGGGCGTCGTAGAGAGAGACGAGCTCATTCGAATTCGAAGGAGGCGGATTTGTCGGGAAATGGGGGTAGGCTCCGTGGGGGGAGGGGACGCGGGCGCTACTGATAGTGAATCCAAAAGGTTGTCTTGGAGGGTGGTGCACGCACAAATCCACAGTGCATATGCATATGCGCCGCAGCGCGCTTCCCCCCCCCCCCCCCCCCAAACGCCAGGCAGGGTGGCATGGGCCTTCGCGGCTTGAATATGAAAACCCCGTCGAAAGCCCTAAACGCTTTAGGGCGGTCAAACAGGATATTTTTATTACGAGCTCGAGTTAAAAACATGACCATCTCAGGTTTTAGGTTTGAAGGAAGTTTGAGGATATATTCCAGTAGAAAGTTCCCAATACCAATACACATACACACACTGCACCAACACCGAGCACATATCTATCCGGGGCCCATCGGGACCCAGATAGAACCCCCCTTGGGCTCCCACGACAAAATGTTAACGATACCTAGGGGTAGGCCAAAATATCCACGATTTTTCGCCCAAATATCCATGGGGGATATCTCCGATATATCTCAAAGTTCAGCCCAAATATCTCAAGCGAAATATCCATAGATATCTCTCGCTTTCGCGTCTATTGCACCGCATCCCCGCGCGCATCGCCACACATGCGCATGCCACCGTGTCCACCAAACCTAAAATCTAGGCCTTGGTTGCTCCTTCTCACACTATCCTTAATATTCCTAATCTAACACCAATACAATACATGTGGTGTGATGATGATGCATAGGTAACACAAACATTATTCATTATTCGATTACAGACACTAACGGACGACACGATCACTTCGACACACGGTCTCGCTGGTTGCTATTAAATCGCAACATGATGGAGGCCTCAACCTGATCCGCCAAAGATTTAACACGATCAACACCAAAGACACACTGGAGCAATGAGAAGACACGCTCACAAGATGCAGAATTAGGACTAAGAGAAAATGCAATCCTTGCTGCGATGGCCCATGTTGGGAACTTCGTATGATTGGCGGCCCACCAAGCTAATACATCTGAGGTAAATGATTCGACGTCCCTATGGTCGATTTGAATCCCCCGGCATGCCACGACGTAGTCCGGAAGCTCTCTCTGGAGCAGCTGAGTGACGCCTGGGATGTGAGCAAAGCAAGGTATTTCTGCAAGCTGGTGCACCCACCCGGGATCTACGTGGCCGCATACGAACGCCGGGTTAAAAGCGCGGAGAAGTCCCGTGATGCGATGTTGCTCTCCACACCAATAGGGAGTGGCACACTTATCAGTGAGACGATTCTCCAAATAGTCGAATGCCCCCTTCACCTTAGCCACGAGTGTCCTCCAATGAGGGAGGGCACACACATCTATAGCACTCCTCGCCTCGTTCTCGTTGTCTATCACGAGTGTCGAACCGTCGGCGTAAGAGATGGTCCAGGTCGAATGCCCCACAGCAGAAAAACTGCCTCTGTACCATTGGTTATGGGGAGCTTCAAAGTACTCCATCGTTGCAAGGCCCACCAGAATTGGCTCGCTGCTCCTTAGGATAGCCGCCACATTCGGCAGGTCCCCTGCCTCCTTGCCCAACCGACGGCCGCGTTCGCGCACCTTCGTTCTTCGTTGGCATTAGGCCTGCTATGCGCTATGCTTAGTTTCGGGTTTCTCCTTCAGAGCGTCCCAATCTCGGGTAAGTCGGGTGTGTTATCCATCTCGCTCCCTCTTTTGTCGAGCCTAGCTCCTCGCTGTTTAGGGAGGGGGATCTGTCCCATAATAGGGCGTGGACATCCATCCGCGTCTATGGCCTCCATGAACCATTTGGGCGGGACAGCCGTGGATTACATCTCCCCTGCTCTAGGCACCAAATGAAGGTCGGGCGCCCGATAGCGCAAACGGATCTCGGGGAAATCGCGTGTCATGAAACAACGGCCCCGAAATAACTAACCTTGAGCCTTATCGGCCCCGCGGCGCGACCGCGACCGCCAGTTCTGTGCACTGTTGTTAGAGCCCTAACGCGTGTGCAGAGGGGGGGCGAAGGGGCCGGTAAAACCCACCATTTTCCTCGGCAATTTTTCGTGGAGGCAGGTAAGCCCCCCAGGAGTTTTTTCTTGGGCTTCGGATAACGATAAAAAATGCAAATGCAGCCCCCCCGCATGTTAGTAGTTATAAATCACTATTTGATCGCCCTAGATTCATACCCATGTATGTTGATTCGCTCATTTCTATCACATGCACATGCTGCTATTGAAGCACAAGGGCCATCAGCAATTCAAGAATTTGCTGCGCGCCACCCGCGAATGCTGCGCCTACTGCTTGCGTCGTTAGCACTTGCCTAATGAGATTCCCGAATCTGTGATCACGTGCCCTCATCAAGAGAAAGAGCATCCATCTCGAGTTCTCGATGGTATCCAAACCCATTCGAACTGCAGCAGTGAGCCCGTAATGCAGGGAACGTTAAGAGAGGCAAACGAATGGGAACGGACCAAAAGCAGCATGTCCTGCGTGTCGAGAAGAGAGGCAAGGATGTGCGTAAGTGGCCAACAAGCGGAGAGTCACGTTCTGTTTACGCTCTGCACCTGCACCACGGCGCAATGCCAGCAGGTTGTAGGGGTCGCACGTGAGGTGGGCACAGCGTGCAGAATCCGAGTGAAAAAGCAGTAGCATCAGAGTACTCACGAATGCGGGACGACGTTGCCGTGTTCAGGTGGCAAAATTTTCACAGTGACCCAGAACGCTCACCGCCACTTGCACAAAAGAGAGCATGCGGGGAGGCATCGCTCGATCCCTTGTTAGCCAAGGCTAGACTTCCCCAGAAACAAGTCGTTTATGTAGGCTCCGCTGCGCCTTTGATGGTGTCCTAGCTGGTGACCATCCCCGTGAGAAAGGCCAGATTTTGCGTGAGCGAGGCGTCCCGGCATCCATGTGCAGCGACAACCGGCTGGGAAGCGGTTCGAAGCCGTTGTCAGCAGCGGGTGGACTCCGGTATTCTTTGTCTGGCGAGGTCACATCGTTCGACGATGACCGTCCCATCCAGAACGGCCGTCCTTCTCCTCTTGTGAGCGCAGCGCTCGAGGCGTGCTTCGCAGCAAGCTTCACATCGACACATTCGAGCTGCCTCTTCAGCTCTGCGAGCTGCCTCTCGAGAGTCTTGATCTGCATACGCTGTTCGGCGTTAGAACGCATAAGTTCTGCGATCTGCGCGCTCGAGTCATCCTCCCGCGCCATGCGCTCGCGCTCCGCCTGCTGCGCTGCGTTGACCGCGAGCGCGAGCTCTGCGTCGGCCTCACCGAGTGCGTCCAGCAGCACAGTCTCAATTGGCGGCGGCACGCGGAGGGTGGAGCGACTGAATGAGTGGAAAAGGCCGTGAAAGAGGCTTGTGCTCGACATACAGCGCTTCTGCCTAGGCCTCGGGCAGCGGGAGATCCGAGGTGAGACGAGGGCGAAAAGGCAGAGAAAGAATGGGGGGCTCCTCACGAGCCCGCACGCACAGCGGGCTGAGAGAGGGGAGAGGGATAGGGAGGAGAGAGGGGGGGGGGAAGGTAAGAGAAGGAGGGAAGGGGGGGAGGAGAGAGAGAGAAGGGGGGGGGGAGGGGGGGAGCGCGCGAAAGGGAGTATATGTATATGTATGTGTGTGTGTATGTATGTGAGAGAGAGAGAGAGAGAGCGGAGAGAGAGACGGGGAGAGTAGAGAAGAGAAGAGAGGAGAGATCGAGAGAGAGAGGGGGGGGGGGGGGGAGGGGGGGGGGGGAGAGACGGAGGGAGAGAGTGAGAGTGAGAGAGAGAGGGAGGGAGGAAGAGGGGAGAAAGAGCGAGAGAATTAGAAGAATAAACAAGGAGGAGGAGAGAGGGAGCAGACGGAGACACGAGTAGCAGCAGGGAGGCGATGATAAGGCAAAAGAGAGGAGAAGGGGGGAAGGTGGAGAGAAGAAGAGGAAACAGGAAAAAAGGGGAGAAGAAGAGAGGGACACAGGACAGAGAGAAGAGAAAGGAAGGAGAGAGGAGGAAAGATAAGGAAAACGAGTGAAAATGCGAAAACTAACATGCGGAGATGAGAGAAGAGGAGAGGGAGAGAGAAGGAGGAAGGATGAGCGAGAGAGAGAAGTATCCAACCCTCTTTGCAAGTACTTAGTAGAGTACGCGTAAGCAAGAGGAAGGATGTAAATATAGGAGTTCACATCGTTATGAGGAGGAGCGGGAGTTGTGGGTTAGACGGTTAGACCCGTTTTCTATTTTGGGATAGAGCGCTAGTGCAATAGTTGCTCCAGCGTGGCTCGGGCGCGCGATGGGCGTTCGTCCCCAGACCACACACCCAAATGGAGTTTCCCGACACCATCCAGAATTTCATTCACCCGACTCCCGGCGGCGAGGAGGGCCAAAGCGCCGCGCTAGCCGCCCTACATGGGAGATACGGACCATCGGCCCCCCAGATACGGTAGGTAGATACGGCTGTATCTCGGTCAACTCCCAGATACGGCCAGATACGGTGCTAGATACAAATACAGACCAAATACCGGGGCGGGGGGTTACGCGGCGCGCGTAGGAGGTAGGAGGCGTGGCGCGCGCGCAGGAGGCCGCGCAGCCCCGAAGCGTGAGGCCCTGGTGGGATTGGGGATTGGGGTTGGGAGCTCGCGATCCGAAAAAGGGCCATCCCCGCATCATGGCCTACTATGTCCTTGATGTGGTTAGAGACTCGGTTCTGTGTGCTAACCCACCGTCCAGGGTGGGCCAGCGTCGCGCCTGATGCGATGGGCACTCAAGTTTGTCGGAGTATCGCTTTACCGTCGAACACAAACCTGGTGCTAATCACAAAGACGCGGATGGCGTGTCACGCTTGGTGGCGGCAGACGATGGGACGTCGGAGACGTCCGCTCCATAAGCAGGGGGGTGGGCAGCTGCTAGCCGCCGTCGTTCCTAACTCTCGCTCCACCACGGCATCGGATGGGCAGCCGCAAGCTGGCGTCGCCTCTCGTTCTCGTACCACAACGGCATCCAGTCTGCAAGCCAACGAACGGTCGTCCAGGTTGTCCTCTACGACCAGGGATTCCATCAACCTCTCCTACCTCGACGTCGGTACACCCAACGCCGAGGCGCTCAAAGAGGCACAGGCCGAGGACCCCGACTGCCACGACCTTATTCGCTTCCTCTCCTCGTCTCCTCACAACCCATAATCTTTAGCTTTAGAATTTTTTTCAAAAGTATATTTGCAATGTAGTTATTTTGGCCAGAGGCGAAATGCATCCGTATTTGGCAGTATTCGGAGGCCGCGTCACCGGATTTCCCATCTAGGCCAAGGAGCCGATGCATAGCTGCAACGTTTTTTCTTGAGTAGCTGCGAAAGCGCCGACCATCGAGGTGCACCTCTTGCATCTTGCATCCCCTCATGGCCCATGACTTGCCCTCGCATTGGTACAATGACTACGCAAGGGTTGAGCCCTTACGAGCAGACGAGTAGCAACCGCCCGTGCCAGCACACCATCGCATCTACTGCACACATCCTTGCGGCTACTCTCCGGAAGCCTGAGAGGATGTGGGTGTCAAAGGCCCCTCGACATTTGTTCTCTGCTCATCGCGTGACGGATTTTCCTCCTGCTCTTCTTCCTCCCAGCAACATTGAGTTGGGACAGTCGGGCGCACGGCAAAAGGCTGTTCACACGGCACCACGTTAATACTGGCCGATGGCCTTCAACATGTGCGGCAGGCGCAGCAAGAGCTGTGAATTGCTCATGCATCTATTGGAACTGAGGACCGGGGCATTGCAGGCGACTTGTCCGCCTCACATGTGTGCAATCTTAGGCGTGCTTCCAAAGACGGCCCACATGAGAAGCCTCGCCGCCGCTAACGCACACGTGCCCAGGGAGACGGCAGCACAGCAGCCGGCCACCGAGAGCGGCTTTACACCAGTGAGCGACTTCCAGCGAGTGATAGGAGGCACGGGCGGCGGCCATGCACGCTGGCCTGCGCGCACACGGTCATTGGCCATCTGGGCTTCGCCCGCTGCACCATGGCGCAAGAATTCGAACACGGCAGCCTGAGCGGCGCGAGTCGTGCTGGCATGCGCATCCGAGCCGGAGCTCACCGAAACCATCTCGTTGGGCTTGGCACTGATCGTCGTTCCGAGCTCGAGCTCGGAGCACACAAAGTTGCGCCCCACCGCCGCGAGCACTGCGCTAGGCGATTCGCCCTGCCAGCGCCCCAGCTTGCTTTCAAAGGCGTGGGGCGCGGCCTCTGCGTAATGTAGCAGGCGCTCGCGCAGCTCGACGCCTCCTGGTTCCATGGCCGCCTCCTCCTCCGTCGGCACGCGCTCATTCAGCAATGCTTCGTGCGAGCGGCACCAGCCCTCGAGTGGTACGTAGGCCATCCCATCGGTCAGCGCAATCGCTGAGATGCGCCGCCGGGCAGACAAGTCCGCCTTCAGCAAGGAAATCGATACAGGGCCACCATATGAGTGGCCCACGATCATGACACGCGCTGCCGAGCAGGGCATGACCGTGCTTCGCCAGAGTTGCGCAAGATGTGCGTGCGGGCACCCTTCGCCGCCATGCGGGTCGGCAATGAGCACGTTCCACCCCAGAGCCTGTGCCTGCCGGACGTACGAGAACATGGAGCCCGAGAGCGTGCCATCGTTGATGCACAGCGCCCTCCCCCACACACCAGCATCACCGCCTGGCGCCGCGCCGCAGACGAGAATGAGCAGCGGCGCAGAACTATGGCTGACGCCGGGGCTAACGTAAGCGGTGGCACCTCCCTTGCACGGGAGCGGGCGCAGCCCATACCGCTCCACTAGCTGCTCGCGAATCCATTCGAACGCGGCGATCGCCACCTCATCATAGTTCTGTTGCCCCTTCCACTGGAACCCCTCGGTTGGGTAAGCAGCCTGCCTCAGAACATAGTCATCTGGCTCGTCGCTCGGCCCTCGAACGTAAGCGTAGCCCAACTCGTTGAGAATAGGCGGCTTAGCGAGTTCCATATTGCGCGGCCGCAGCGCGAGAGGCCGCGGCTGCCCCTCCAGCTTGACCGCCTGCCTCCCCTCCGCCTCGTCTGTCGAGATGACTCTCGCTCTCCTCCCGTTGAGCTCTGTGCGGCCAGCAAGGGAGTGGAGGCGGACCCACGAGCCGAGAGGGAAGAAGAGGGTGGCGGCCGACTCGGTGGACATGTGTGTGTGTGTGGGGGGGGGGGGGGGGCGCACGACAGGAGCGAGGGAGGGGAGGAGAGGAAAGGGGAGGAGGGGGCAGAGGAGAGCGGAGGAAGAGACGGGCTGAGAGTGTGAGCGAGGACGATGTGTGTGGTCGAGAGAGAGAGAGAGGTAGGAGACCGACCACATACTTTATACTTGAGTCGATATCAGAGGTATTCTACCAATTCTCTACCCTTGCAATCCATCAAAGGCGGGGTGGGGGGAGAGCAGATACTATCGGAGTTCGTCCCTCCAGTGAGAGATATTCACGTCGTCCGGGAGCCGAGCGATGGGAAGGAGAAGATACACTGAGAGAGAGAAAGGGGGGGGAGGACGACGGGAGAGAGGGGAAAGAAGAAGTACACGGAGAAAGACGAGCTGAATATTGAGATCCTGTGGTTGACGGACGTGACTGGAAAAGAGGGAGACACCAGCGAGCGAGAGAGCGAAGATCTAATGATCCGCGATGAGGTAGTTAGATGAGGAGAGGACGGACTTTCGCCAAGGAGTGAGAGAGAGGCGAAAAAGAGATGAGAAGAGAGAGAGGCGGCGGCCGTGGGGGGGGGGGGGGGGGGGAGGAGGGGGGGGAGGGTTGAGACCGGGGCCTCTCAATCAATGCCCGTACATACGAACACGATGAGGGGGGTTTGATTTGTAAAAGCCATGCACCGAGTCGTACTGAATCTTCTACGAGCCTACTTTATAGATGGGTGTGCCCAGTTGCAATAGGAGTTGCCGAGGAAATGAATGATGTCTGCTAGAATGTATTTGTATTCGGTCAAATTCTATAGTTGGTCCAATTTGGTCGTTATCAGCACCCATCACGGATGATGCGATTTTGAGTCTAGTTGGAAGTCAGCAGGTCTAAGATGTAAGATGGCTCCACGGTCAACGGTACTCTCTGTCGACAGCTTTTGGCAACAGCAAGCAGCGACTGCCCTCCTCGATCTCACACGAGTAAAAACAAAAGCCAGCCCAACGGCCGACGCCGAGAGGAAGGAGAGCGCGGCGATGGCTGCCGACGGGGCGTCGTCGGCGCTGCGCTCTGCCTTCGACGCTGTGGCTCACGGGCAGCCGGCACGTGTGGAGGCAGAGCAAGGGGAGGAAGTTCTTCTACGGGCAGGCCTCCTCCCGCTCGTCGTGCGCGATGAGAGCCTCGAGCTCGCCCGGCAGAGCTTGCGGCTGCTTGGTACTTCTCTGGGCTGGGAGACGCTGCTTGGGCTGGCGGCCAAACTCCGCAAGTTCCAAGAGTGCGCCGGGCTGGAGGTAGGTGAACGAATGAAGCGATTTCCACGCGTCCACATGCCCAACTCAGACGGACAGACGCCGCTCGAGCAGGCAGTTCGCGCGGCTGATGCGGATGAGGCAGAGCAGCTGCTCCGGTTTGGTGCCCTGCCAGACGAGCCCTTCTTCGACGGCCAGACGACGCCGTTGTTTCTGGCGTGCGAGCGCGGAGACGAGCCGATGGTCCGCGTTCTTATCGGCGCGAAGTGCGACCCCTCCATAGGCGGTGGCCCCATGGGGGCGTTGCCTCTGTACATCGCGTCATACCGTGGGCATACCGGCGTAGTTGCAGCACTACTCGAAGGGCGTGTGAGCCCTGACATGTGAGAGCTGGAGCCATCGCGTCTTCGCCCAGCGTGTGACACTTCAGCGTGAGGATGAAGGCAGTGTGATGAGGAATCCCGGTTGGTACACACGCCGAGCCCACCTCCACCGCTCATCACATCTGCACTTAGGCGAAACCGTGATGGCAGCACTGCCCTCTTCACTGCCGTCCGCGCCAACAAGCCCGATGTCGTGTCCGTGCTGCTCTCCCACGGCGCCGACCCCAACATCGCAACCTATAAGGGCACGACACCGCTGCACCGTGCGGCGTCTCAGGCGAGAAGTGAGCTCGTCAAGGCTCTACTTGAAGCACGTGGAGATCCGCATGCACTCGACTCGACAGGCGCCACGCCGGTCCACACGGCAGCCTTGGCTGGCGCATCTGAAGTACGCGTGCGATGTCAGAGCCTACCGTTGCCAAAGCCAACGGGAGGGCACGTCGGCAGTGCTTGTCCTACAGGCTCACCAGGGCGGGAATGTCGGGCGAGGGTCCAGATTTGCGATGCCATACAGCATCGCGTGAGAAATTGGGGCACCTCCCATTGCGGTGTGCCAACTTCTCATATCAATCGTCTCAGGGCGTGGTGTACGGAGTCGACCCCGGCATTTGCCACCGCCCCCTTGCACTGACTCCCGGCAGCTCATTTCTGCGAGGTAACTCCCCCCCCCCCCCCCCCCCCCTCCTTCGCCGTTCACCCGGCCAGGTGGTAGAAGCGCTGCTCGCCGCAGACGCTTCGCCAATCGATGCGGACAACAATGGTCATGCGCCACTGCACATGGCGATGCGCGCTGGCCATTTCGACACTGCGCGCGTGCTGCTCGAGAGTGGGGCTTCAGCCAACCATGCCGATGCAGACGGCATAGTGCCGCTCTGGCTCTTTCTGCGGCTCAACCGGCCCAACATCGACCCTTTTGTTGACCCGCAAGCGCCTCCAATGGAGGATCAAACCTCGACTGATCCGGCGCAAGGCGGCGTCGAAGCAGAGTGTGCTACCGGCGATGGGGACGTGGAAGAGGCTGGCGAGGTATCGCCCCCTCTGAGCGAGGAAAAGGTCGCGGCAGCGGCAGCGGCAGAGTTAGGCTGGGGAGCACTACTGAAGACGCACGGCGTCGACTTGGACACAATGAGCTCTGCGGGCTGGACGCCTCTCTACCTAGCGGCGCAAGAGGGCTTGCTCGGTGACATGGCGTGGCTCCTCTCCTCTGGCGCAAAAACGGATGGTCCTGCCATCGACGGGGCGACCGCGTTGCAGGTGGCGTGCCAGGCTAACCAGCTGGCCGCGGTGGAGATGCTCCTTGCCAAGGGCGCATGCCCTTCGGGCGCTTCGCACGACCAGAGCGACCTCTGCTCGGCCTTTTCGCCATTACACATTGTGTGCAGCAGCTTGCTGGCACCAGCGGAAACGCCTCTCGTAATTGCGCGCTCTCTGCTTGAAGCCAAGGCCGACCCCTCACGGACTGACGCTCTCGGTGTGTCGCTCTTACGCCTGCTCGCCGGAGGCGACCCGCCTAGTGTCGGCGTAGGCAGTCCCGACGCAGTGGAAGGTACAGCGGGGGAAGACAAGGCGGGCGACGTGCCGCTCGCAGCTTTCTTCGACCCACGTGATCGAGGTGAAGAAGCCACCGCTACTATCAACGGCGGGGCTGCTGATAGCGTGCAGACCGAGAGTGACGAGGAGGGACGAGCCCGAATGGCTGTGAGCATCGCCCCCCTTGGCCCTCCCGCTTTGAGTGCTGCCACTACTCGCAGCATCTGGCCCGAGACCCGTGAGCGCTATATTCTTGCATGGCAGCAGCTTTGGTTTTTTGCGTGTTGACCTGCCCGCGCCGCGTTGTCACATTTCAGGAGCTCCTTCTCTCGGGGGGCGCGCGCCCCGACGACACTGACGGCGACGGCCGCAGCGCACTCTGGCTTGCGGCGTTCCGTGGGCGTGCACAACTCGTGCGCGCGCTGCTTGATGCGGGCGCAGCGAAGGATCTTCGTGATGCTCAGGGCGTTACGCCGTTATTGGTCGCGTGCGCCATTGGTCATTATGATTGCGCAGCGCTCTTGCTCAAGCGTAGCGCAGACCCATCGATTTGCGACGAAAATCGATGTTCACCGTTGATGATCTCCTCGCAGGCAAGTGCCCCATACTTGAGTCCCAATGCAATAGTGGGCGGAGAGCAACAGCTCAATGCTAGAAAAACCGTTTGCTCCCGTGCCGGTCGGTGCCATCTGCGAAGACTCATTGGCGGCCTCTTCAACCAAATGCGCTACGGGGCCGCAGGCCCTACACACAGTGACGCATGACTAATGGCCGGTCTGCTTCCTGCTCAGGGAGGGAATGTGGCACTGGTTAGCCTCCTTCTCGAGAGTAGGGCCTCACCAAATGCCACCGACGTCGATGGATGCACCGCGCTCCTCCTCGCCTCACACAATGGCCACTCTGAGTGAGGATTCCGCGCGCCCTCCACGCGTGCGCTCGGCCCCGGCTGCACGCACTAACCCTTGCTTTGCATTCGTCCCCCACCTTCACTATGTGTCTCTTTGCAGGTCTGTTGAGGAGCTCCTCGCTTATGGCGCATCGCCGGATATTGCTGCTGCGTCGGGCCTCCTCCCAATCCATGCCGCCACACGTGCGGGGCACATGTCGACTGCCCGTGTTCTTACTCGGGCCAGTCCTGATGCGCACACCCAGATGGGTAGTAAATACGACTCGCTGCCTGGGCCACGAACGCACCGCCTCGCCCCATTTGCAATGCCCTCGTCAAGCGAGGTGCCATATTTTGAGTTCCCACCACTTCCCGAGGCGCCGCGCTTGGAGCCTGACGAGGCGGCCGTGGCGTATGGCCGAGCAAGAGTACCGACAGCTTCCTCATTGGCTGAGGGCGCGAGGCGCCTCAGTGTGGGTGATCCAGCGGCCTCCAGTGAGGGCTCCCCAGTTCGAGCCGGTGATCATGAGAGTGGTGGCGCGAGCTCCGAGATGGAGCGGAGGCGAGCAGAGCGCCGGCGCGAGTTTGCTGCGCGGCGCGCAGCGTTGGAAGCGGAGAGAAAGGCTTTCGATGACGAGGCGGCGGCCACTGGTGCTGCCGCCTTTCCCGACGTGTCGGCACTGCTCAATGAGGACCGGGGCGTTGCGGCGTCCGGCTCGGTCATGGCTCCCGTGGAAGTTGTTGACAAGCTCATGCCCGACGCCAAGGAGGACACGTCTGCCGCCTCCTCGGCTGCAGCCGCGGTATTGGAAACGGAGGCAGCACTTGCGAGCTTCTCCAAGGCGACTAGCATATCGGCCGCAGGCGCGGCGAACGACATTGCTAAGGTGTATGGGGCGAAGGCCGCGGCGGCAAGGGAGATTCGCCGCGATCAAGAGGAGGAGACGGAAAGTGGTGGCAGCCCGCTATCGTGAGCGTGCGCCTCCCTTGGCGCTCCTTAAATTCAGGGGAAACAAGCGGGCCCGCACGGTTGTCTTGATGAAGATGTGGCGTTGGACGGGATGCCGACCAACATTCATTGTTTCTGGCGCCGCTCTCCTATATTGGGCTCTGGTAGCCTCATCACCGATCATCATTGCTCTACCGGTTGTCTATCTCGCCTCTTTCTTGAATGGCCTTCCTTGTACTTCCTTGGGGTGCTTTAATCTGCATGTGCAGTGATTCCTCAGTCATGCAATTCACCTTTGAAAATCTTACTAGTAGCAAAATATCCCAGCTGGAAGCAAGGGGCAAGGGGTCGCGTTCAGCAGGCAAGGGCTCGCTATTAATAGGCACTTTTTGAAACCCCCTATTAACAGAATATTAATTGGCTACCGATTTATAGGTTGGCTTCGAGACCCCATATTAATCGCCCTATTAATCGCTTCTCCGGCGAGCTTCCAAACCCCCCTATTAATAGATTAATAGCCTATAAATATAATCAGGCAAGTGTAAAAGTTTACTGCGTTGTAGCGTTGTAGCGCTTTCCCCACGAACAAAAAAAGTTGAGGCCCAGGACGCACACAAGGTGCGCCCTCGGAATCGAACCCCTCAACTTGCAGCCCACGACAAGATTGCTGCGCACTAAGCTAGGCTTAGTTCGCCGATGCTCATGAGGCTCAAAAGCAATACAAATATCCATGGAATGTCTTTGCACATCTTCATGCCATGTACAATCTCTCTTTGTCTCACCCCGCCGCCCGCCACACCCCCCTCCTGTTCTTTTCCTCTCTCTCTTTCCCGCCCCCCCATTTCTCGTCAGTTGGCGGTCGTGTCGGAAACTATGAACTATGAAACTATGGTTTGATGTTCTAAGTCTATCTATCTAAAAAACTATTGTTATAGTTTTAGCGATGGAGCGCGCGCCGACCGCTCCCACCTCCCAGTCCCCCGCCGCCACGACGCCCCACCGGGGCCGCCCCAAGCCGCCGGAGCCGAAGCGCTCACAGGCCGCCCCCCTGACTGACAGCGATGTTGACATGATCCTTCCGCCCTCGCCGCCCCAACAGCCACACAAGCAGGGAACAGGCAGAGTCCTGTTCCCTGCAGACCAACAGGGCCAGCATCTGGCCCTCCCACCAGCCTCTGCTGCCGCTCCTCCACAACAAGGACTCCCCATGGTGGGTGGCAGCCCTGCTGCCACCCCCATGGAGGCAACTCCTACCGTCAGTGCACCCCTCGGGGGCGGGCACTTCACTCAACAAACAATCCTTGGAGCCTTTACGGCTTCCAACCCCTCAAACATCAATCCACAGAAGTCGTACGCCCAGGCGGCCGGCCCTAAAGGGAAGCAACCACAAGAAGCACAGAAGGCCCCATCTCTGCCCCCCCAACATCCACCGCCGCCCTCGCGCAAGCGAGCGGACCCGCAGTCGGAACCGAAGCCAATCCAAACACACAACACACAATTTGCCTCACCCCCCCATGATGATGAGGAGGAACCGGATGACACTCCTTTCTTCATCCAGCTAGCCCAGCTAGCTGAAGACAAGAAGGAGATCAAAAGCGAGGATGTAGCAACCTACATGAAATTCCTTCTCTCAAAGCTTGAGGGTCTTGATGCCACCCCAGATGGGATGGATAAAGGACGCAAAGGTCCATGGATATTCTATGTCGATGAAGATGCAACTATCAGTAAACTGATAGGGTCATGGAGCGCGCGCCGCCTCCCGCCCTCGCTGCCGCGGCCCTCGCCGCGATGGACGAAGCTCTCACGGACACGCCGCTGTCGCCGAAGCGACCGCGTCAGGACGACCCCCCCAGCCAGGTGGGCACAAGAGCCGGCGGGCCACGCCCGCACAACGCCGAGAACAGAGAGAGCACGACCTGCATGCTGGTTGACAGCATGCAGCACACACAATCCACATCCCACAGCCACACCAGACACACCTCCCCAGCGGGGCGATCCATCAGGGAAGGCCTCCGGGCCTGGACCCTACACAGCCGCGGTACCGCCCTCGCGCTCCGGCGCGAGGTGCCGGCCCGGCACCAACACATTCAAAACCCCAAGGGGGGCATGACGTACCAAAACATGGGGCCCAACATGGAACAGATGTGGACCCCCTGGGGGGGGGGGCAAGGACAGCACAGGAGATGGAACGAAGGGGAAGCTCCCCAACGTAGCTGACGGGCCGGAGGTCAGACGCGCCTCAGACGCACAACCGACGGACATAACACTGGCCAAAGAGGCCCAGCACAACAAACACCAGCACAAACAAGAGCCAACACAAAACACCCAACACACGCAACCCTCGAAAAAGGGCGACACCAACTCGGACCCAACAATTCCCATGGACCCTAATGAGATTAGACCACACATGGGACTAACCACACTCCCCACCCCGGCCACTCAGGTGGCCCCTCTTCAGCCAAACCAAAGCAGGTGGTTGCACCCCACCCCACCGTACAAAGGCGCGCAGGCGTCCGATGGGCGGGAGGAGATGCGTCCACAGAGGCGGGCGGAGAGGCGCGCCAACGTCTCCTGACCGGGAAGGACAGTGGCTGGGCTGAGCGAGGGCAGCGCCGGGCGAGCGGAAGCAGCACCTAGAGCACTGCCCCCTCCCCCCACACCCTCACGTGGCACTGTTCCTTTTGGCTGACGGAGTAGATGGGTAGGAGGGAGGGAAAGAAAGACCGCCCAAGCTCGCGAGAAGGCTCGCCGCGCGGGCGGTCGTGGGGGCAGCAAGGGTCAAAAAGGAGAGGTATCACTTGCAGCGCTCACCGTCTGCGTACTCCTTGCAGATGAATTTCAATGAATGATGATTCTTCTACCGCCGAGGTACTAGTAAAGGGAGCCGCCGCTCCGGATGAAGCCACCCACGCGGTCGTAAGCATGAAGCGCTTGCTCGACTCGGAAGCCACCGAGGACTGTCCAAAACACCAGAAGCATGCCCCCCCTCCTCTTGAGTGCACAAAGCGCGCTGCCGACTACATCGGCGCTCTGCTTGTCAAGGCAATCGCACCCGGCGCGACCAGGCGACCAGTGTTCCGGTCTTGTCCTCTGGCGAGCCGGGAGGCAAGGGGGGGGGGGCCACACCTTAAATTTCCACAATAGAAAGAAAAGCAGCAGGGTCAGTGCGACTCCCACTCCAGCTCCAACTCCGATTCCTTTAACACCCACCGCCCCGTATGCAAGTACGGTTGGTGCCGCGATAATTAATAAGGACCAGGCAATAATGGGAGCTATTAATTTCTTTAGTTCCTCCACCTCATATTCATCACGCTTATAGTGTATGTATACCAATACCAACATGACGTTCCCTTGTTGTTATGCACGAAAAAAAGTTATGCACGCTTGGGGAAGCGTGTCCGAGTTAGGGGCCAAGTTGAGGCGCAAACTAGGAAGGAGGGAGGCGAGGGCGCCCCCGTCAATGACACAATCTCAAAAAAAAATTTACTTTGCATATTGTAAGATGTGGGTCTACGCCCGTGATAGCTTATTCGACGATGGCCCCTACGACGTCGTCCCCTTGTTGATGAGTCTCTTGGGTGGCATCACCTTCTGGTTTCTCGTAAGTGCTTTATTCGCAGCAGTCATCGCGTCGGGGGATGGCCTCACGAAGGTCGGGATCGCGGTCGGGGTGGTCTTCGCGCTGTTTATTATTCTCCTCTTGGTACTGTGGAAGACAAGGTATTTTCGCTTTTACAAGACGGAGAAAATGAAACTGACCTTCGATGCGGAGGCGATATTGAAACGGGAGGCACAAACGAAACACAAGACGTCTTCCGCTTGATGGGCCCCCGTGTTTATGTTTGTTTGCGCGCGGTCAACCCCCGAGCTAGGGGCGAAGTTAGGGGTCAGTCGAAATTATATACCTAAAAAGCCGGGAGGGGCGTGACAAAAAAAGGGAACCTCGAGTTGCACCCTCTCACCCCCGTCCCCGTTCGCCACCCCTTGCTTCTCGGAGTGGAGCCGGCGTACTATCTTAGCACTACCCCCAGCTGCTATAAGGCTAGTCTAAGATACACCTAGGCTCTAGATACCCCGAGAGGAGAGGCAAACACGTGTTCACACGTGAGCAAGGGCGGCGAGTAGCAGACGGAGCCGTTCACCTCCGCTGGCAAGCAAGGCCTTGGATCGAAGAAAACCTCCCCTGGATCGCCCGGGCGGGAGATTACTTTTGGGCAGATCAGTTTTAAAGTTAGGTAGGCAACATCAAAATTCCTCCCGGATACGGCGCTGCAACCCCCCTCTCTCCCCGTCTCTCTCTCCACTCTCTCTCTCCCTCTCTCTCTCTCCCCCCCCCCCCCCCCCCCCCCCCCCCCCCTCTCTCTCTCTCTCTCTCTCTCTCTCTCTCTCTCTCTCTCTCTCTCTCTCTCTCTCTCTCTCTCTCTCTCTCTCTCTCTCTCTCTCTCTCTCTCTCTCTCTCTCTCTCTCTCTCTCTCTCTCTCTCTCTCTCCTCCCCCCCCCCCCCCCCCCCCTTCTCTACTCTAACTCTCTCGACTCGCTCTCTCTCTCTCTCTAGTCTCTCTCCCCCACTCCCCCTCCCCCCTTAATGCCGCCGCTCGGCATCGCTCGTGGCCGCCACCCTCGCTCCGCCGGGCGTCAGAGGGGCTACAAGGCGGAGCCAGCTGGCTCACCGGACATCGCTCGCGTGCTCTGCCTGCACGGCGCTCGCCAGACGGGCGAGCTGCTCCGCCAGCGTCTCGGGCGGCTACGGCAGCGGTGCGCCAGCCGAGGCATTGAGCTCGTCTTTGCCGATGGGCCGATCGAATTGGCAGATGGGACTCGAGAGTGGTACGATGAGCCTGGTGCGCTGCCACGCGCTCTCCACCGCCTTGTCCAGCTGTGGGCACAAGACGCGCCTTTCGCAGGTCTTCTTGGCTTCTCCCAGGGCGCACTCGTTGCGTCGATGGCTGCGATGGAGCCCGAGCGCTTGCCGGGTCTCCAATTCATCCTGCTGGCCGGCGCGCCGGCGCAGCCGGGCCCCGAGGCGTGTGGCTTGCGCAGGGAACTTCGATCGGCGGTCCCCTCACTGCATGTCATGTCCGACCACGACGAACTCGTTCCTTTAGCTAGCTCGCGGTCCGTGGCAGATCGCTTCATTGGCAGCGAGCTCTTTCAGCACGACAAGGGCCACGCAATGCCATGCCGTGCCTCAGATGTTGACAAATACCTGGGCTTCATGGAGCGAGTATTGAATGGGCACAACGCGGCCACTTCCCAGGTCGGAAATACAGTGCTCACATTCAGGCAAGAGGCGAGACAGATGCCACTGCCTTCAGTCACTCCAAGCTCTGGAGTGCCCCTTTCACAGCTAGTGCTTCAGCATGAGCAGTCAGAGCACGCACCACCTCAGGGCACGGCTGAAGAGGAGTGCTGTGCGAAAACGACGCACGACGCTGCGGCTGGCTCAATGCCCGTATGTCTGATCGGCCCAGCACTCTTGCCTCTGGACGTGGCTGCACTCAGCCTCGGCCACGATGCCAGCGGAGCGGCCAACGCGTCTCCACTGGACTACCTTCATGACCGCGCTGCACAACTCAGCGCATGGTCCGAGGAGCTGCAAGCGGCTGAGGCCATATTCGGCGATGATTTCGCATTTGATGATGATAGCTT
>CM030937.1:2239688-2465703 GCA_018136815.1 Isochrysis galbana
TAAACGGAGGACATTAGTGAGTAGGTCTGAATCGGCCCGTGAGAGCCCCATCAATTTTGTTCGGTAGTCCCGCATCAAATCATACATGCGGGCCGATAAGCCGTCGGCTTCGGAGGCTGCGACGTCTGCGGCAGCCTTTGCGCCAGAGCCGAACGCACCATGCACCTCGTGCATCTTATCCATCAACTCTATGCGAAGCTCATCGTTGGCGTGCGCTGCAAGGCGGAGCTGTCGCTGATGGTCTTCAACGGACATGAGCGTTGAGTCGAGCAGGTCCCTCTCTGACGGGTTCAGTCGCCTGCCACCACCGACAACCGCCGCGCGTGCCGCTTTCAGGTCACGTCGGAGCCGCTCGAGCTCCGAGCTCAGAACGACTTCATCATAAGGTGTCTGCTGCGCCAGTCGACGCCGCAGTTCAGACACCTTGTGTGAGTGAGCAGCACGCATACGCTCGATTGACCTCGTCTCACGCTTCTTCCAAATCCGGTTGAGCTTGAGGAGGAGCTCGTGGAAGTGCGACATTGGCACAGCCGGCACGTGATGGTGGCGAAAGTCGCTCATAAGAGCGTAAGCGTCGGCTGGCACCCAGAACTCCACCTCGCGCCCCGGCCCATACACCTTGCGGTCGCGGCCTGAACATGCCGATTTTGGCAGTCGGACCCTCGCGCCATCAACACCAGTAACGGGATTTGGTGGTAGGTAGGACAGGCCGCCCGACTCGTCTGAATAGGCAACAAACTGTTCATACTCTGCTGTGGATGCAAGGAGCTTTACCAGGCGCTGATTGTCGAGCTGAAGCTGGTGCAGTGCTGCCATTGCATGGACGTCAGAACGACGAGCCAGGTGCGCGCTCTTGAGCTGCTCCTTCAAAGACACAAGTTGATCTGTCAGGTCTTGATTCGTCTTGTTCTGCGCGTCCACTCGGGCCCGTGCGTCGGCGAGATCATGCCCTGCCTTCTGAGCTCTCTCGGACGCCCGCTGAAGCTCATCGCTCTTTCGCGATAACAGTCTCTCGTGCTCATGCTTCATATGGTCCAAGCTTCGTGTGAGCTCCATGTTGCGCGACATCTCTTGCCTGAGCTTCTCTAGCGCTGCTTCTTCACCGCGGGCTGAATGGGATGCCTGGATGCGAGCAGCAGAAAGCTCGGCCACGCGAGACTGAGAGTCACTTAGGGAGCTGCGCAGCTCGTGGATCTGACGTGCCAGTGTCTCACCCTCTTCTCGCGAGGCTGCCAGCTGCAGCTCAGAGAAGCGTAGCCGGTCTCGCAGCTCAGCGATGACACCAGTGAGCTGCGCCTGGGTAGCTGCGTGCTGCTTGGTAAGCTCATCATTACCTGTAGAACCGGCGGCCTCGCGGAGCTCCAGCCTCACCCTCACATCGCGCAGCTCTGCGCGTGTCCGCTCGAGGAGCGCCTGGAGCTCCACCACTTTCTCCTCGGGGTAGAGGTTGCCGGCAAGGTTGGATGCCTCGTGCGGTGGGCTCGGAGGCTGTCGTGCGGCGTGCGGCGCGGGACGAATGCTATGTGAGCCTGATCGGTGCACGTTCCGTCCGTGCGCCGACGAGGCCTCGTCGGCCGGGTGCGGCCGCTTGTCCGCCATCCGTCGGAGGCGCCGCTCGCGCCCGACGACTATTCAAACGGGCATAGAACTCTCCCTCCACTACCACTACATACTCGCTTTCTTTTACCCTCCTATATCCTATGTCCATTGACTAGGAGATTGAGCACGAGAAAGAGATTCGCGCATCCAGTCACACGGACTTTTGGGGACTGTGAGGCCGCCATATCGCGAAGACTCCTGCCACCTCGAATGGTGTCCCGAGATATCGCGAATCTTCAAAGCCCTAGACGCGTTTACCGCTTGGGCCAGGCGGAAATATTCCGAATATTTCCCGGGATATTTGGCCGGATATCGGCTCGCGGGATATTTCTGGATATTTCAAGATATTTCAGGATATAGATATCGGATATAAGTAGGATATTTGGGCTGTTCATTGAGGGAGTGTAAGAACAAAACTCCCTGTACAACAGGTAACCCTTACTTCAGAGAGCGCGTGCCCCGTGCCTCCCCCCCCCCGCGCGCGAGAGATGCCTGCTAGAGGTAATATGGCTCCGCCTTGCCCAGCCCTGCCCTCCCTAGTGCTCCACTAGCAGCTTGCTTGGCACATGTGCGCAGCTTCGGCCTATCTCACGCGTGCTCGAGTGCTCGAGCCAAAAAAAAAACCACCAGGTCGGCATATTTTTGGGATATTTGGGTGGCCTCCCAGGATATAAATGGGATATCTTCGCGGAATATTTGATATTTGGGCAAGTTTTTCGGAATATTTCCGCCTGGCCCTATTTACTGCTAGTGGTGTATAGTGTATAGAGAGTTGTATCAGACGTTTTATACGCGGTTATGTTGCGAAGAGCGCGCGATCTATGGCGTCGCCTCTTCTCTTCTCGGCCGCCCTAGGCACCGCGATATGGTGTCAGGGCGATAATTAATAATGAGGTGGGGTTGCAGATTCGCCCATCGCACCGCGTCATGCAAGGCGGTTGTGATAGTGACGGAATACCAGATACCCGGGGATAGGAGGGGCCGAGGGCCGAGCCCCCCTCAACCCCCCACAAAATATGCATCAAATATGCAAAATATGCAGAGATATGCAAAATCACCGAAAAAGGGCCAAAATGTGCAAAACATATCTTGCATATTTCTATGTGGGCCTACTTGCTACTTGGGGGGGCCGCGGGCCGCGGGCCACCGGACCATATCCATATCTAAGCCTTTCACACCGATCTCCCTATAGTAGCCTAGTAGTGCATGGGGGGAGCCGCCTAAGGCGGGGGGGAAGGGCCGGGGGAGTGGGAGTGTAGAAAGTATAATACGTGTAGGTAGTGGTTCCATGCGCCGCGAGTGCGGTAAGAATATCATGAAGTTTTCCTCCACCAAGATTAGTGATTAGTGATCCTCCAGAGCATCACCCAGACACGATCAAGGGACTGAGTGGCGACTGTGAATCGTGAGGTGCCTCCATGGTTCTGTAGAGTGCTAATGTAGTTCTTGAATAGTACTTCGAAGAACCCATTTCACTGATGATGCGGCGATTCATTGATCACTGAGGAAAACGTGTTATTTATGGTACCCATCTGCATAACTTCGATCTACTCGGCATAGACTTCGTTCAGAAAGTATGTCCCACTAGCTCTTGCGATGTCACTAGTCATTGCGATATTCCCAATTGCATAATTTTCTCATTCAGACCCAACCGGACACCCTTCACACGGATCACCAACAATTCACAACTCTAACCGAAGCCTGCACCACCACATCACCCGGGAACCCGGGAAACACCGCGAGTAGAACCAGTCACCGCAATCATTCGAAAGCTCTGCCGGAGATTGCAGAGCTATGCGTGACAAAGCTTGGCCCACAACCCGCGCCCCTCTAGCCCTACGAAACCCTCCCTTATCCTAACCCGGCAATATTTGCAGCTAGAGTTTGTTGTGGCCGAGCATCAACGTTGAGGGCAATGAGGCGAAGCAGCTCGGTGTCCCTGCGCGCGCGCGCAGCCTCAAGTACGCCGTCATCACAGGGCGCGCCGAGATCGATCAACTGTTCAGCGACCTTGAGATGGCCCTCGCGCACGGCCGCCTGCAAGGCCGATGTCTCGTCAGGCCCTCGTGCGAGCACGCTTGCGCCAGCGCGCACTAGCACGCCTACTGTCTCTGTAAGCCCTGCGGCGGCGGCCGCCACCAAGGGTGGCACACCGCCCTCGCGCGCCTCGACATCCGCGGACCCCGCGACGAGGAGGCGCGCCACCTCCGCCCTCGCCTTGGCGGGCGGCGGGCGCGAATTGTCATCATCCGCGTCGAAAAGGAAGTCGAGTGGCCGCCTCCTATCCGCTGAAAGGAGATTTGCGGCGACACCTCCATCGAGCAGGGCGCGCACGGCGCGCGCGTGGCCCTTCAGCGAGGCCACGTGTATAGCGCACAGCCCGTTCCAATTTTGCTGCGGCTCGCCGCAGCGTCGGCTCGCGCCGTGCCGCAACAATATTGCCACGCTGTCCGCGTGCCCGAGACCTGCCGCTGTGAATAGCGGGGTGGCACCTTGCTGCGCTAGTCGAGCATTGGGGTCGGCGCCGTGTGCGAGCAACACCTTGAGAACGGCGGCGTGGCCCCCTTGAGCACCAAGATGTAATGCTGTCGCGCCAAACGTCAAGTCTCCACCACTCGCATGCACGTCTGCGCCACGCGAACAGAGCAGCCGGACGGTCTGAGTGTGCCCGCGTAAGGCCGCTGCCATCAACGGCGTGATGCGCGTTTGCCGAGTCTCCAGATTGATGCGCGCGCCGGCATCGAGCAGCACACGCGCCGAGTCCACGTCGCCCGCCCGCGCGGCAAGCGCGAGCGGTGTAATGCCTCGCCCATCGTATCGGTCGATTGCGCCGCCAGCGCCCACCAGCAGCGCGACGAGCTCGCTCGCCTTGCCGCCCTCGCCTTGGAGGGCGGCGTGTAGCGCGCCGCCGCCGCCAACACCGCTCTCTAGGTTGGCAGCGTACCGTAACAGAAGGGCGCATGCGTCCGCATGCCCTCGGAAGGCGGCGTTCGAGAGCGGGCTGGCGCCGAGTCGGGTAGTCACCTCAACGCTCGCATTCAGCTCGAGCAGGCGCGCCAACACGCGCACCCGTCCCGTGCCCGCCGCCACGAAGAGCGCCGTCTGCCCTGTTGCTGGCTCGCTCTCATCAAGCCTCAGTTTGTCGCCTGCAGCAACAAGCATCTCGGCGAGGCGGATGGCGATCCGGTCCCGGCCGTGCTGGAGCGCAAGCAGCAGGGGCGGAATGCCCTCCATCGAGGGCAGCTGCCTCGCGCCCCGCTCGAGCAGGAGGTCGACAGTGGCTCTATGCCCGTTCTCGACTGCCACGTGCAATGCAGTAGCGCCGTTAGCACGCTCGCTGTTCCGGTCCGGATAGAAGCCGGCGTGGACTAGCGAATCAGCCGCCCCGGCACGGTCTCTGTCGGCCCGCATCAGGGCCGATGAGTAGGCCGCTACGGGCATTATGTGATCGATCCGCGCACCGCCGTCGAGCAGGGCCCGCACTGAGCTCGTCAGACCCCGCTGTGACGCAAGATACAGCGGCGTGGTGTCGCTGTTTAACAAGGGGTCGGGCCGTGCTGAGCACGGCGGTGCAAGCAGTGCACAGATGGCGTGAGACATGCCCGAGTCGGCAGCGACGTGCAATGCAGTGCCGCCGTTCGATTTAATTGCTTCGGGATCTGCGCGCGCCCGGCAGAGCGTTGTGAGGATTGCGGCATGTCCCATCTCGGCCGCCAGGTGCAGTGACGTTGCCCTCGACCAGCCGTGTTCCCTTCCTACTTCTGCGCCGGCGGCAAGTAGCGCGTCAACGGCCTCGGCGTGCCCCATCGACGCAGCGATCATAAGCGCCGTCACGCCCGCGTCGCCCACTGCCTCCAAGTCCGACCCAGTCTGCGCGAGCACGGTGATTGCGGCCGGCTGGTTCGTGGCGGCAGCGGCGTGCAAAGCGGTAGTGCCATCTGGGGCTCGGCCATTGGCGTGATGGCCGCCGGCCAATAAGTGGGCCAGTCGGCCGCATGCGCCCCGAGCGGCTGCCGCGTGCAATGGTGGCGCCGCGGACTGGAGGCCTGGCACAACAGAAAAGGCGATGAGCAGTCGAGCAGAGTCAACGACTCCCGACCGGGCCGCCTGATAGTGGTGCCAGCCCTCCTCTGCGGTTAGGCGCGCGCTAGGTGCTGGTTCACGTGCCGAGGTGAGCCCAGTCTGGTGTGGCGCTACCACGCGCTCCCACACATTGCGCACGTGGTCTAGCAATTGATTCGAGCTGTCGATCGGCCGGAGTCCGCCCTCGGCCGGGAGCACGATTGCAAAGCGCGCTGAGGCGCCATCTGAGCCGACTCCCATCTCAAGGTTGATTGTGGCGCGCTGTGCTAGCGGCGCGTCTGGCGGGCGATCGCGCTGCGCCTTCTTCTTTCTACGCCGGCGCGCCCTTGGACGACGGCTGCTCCCGACCACGGCAGTAGACGGCCCCGCGGCATCAAGCACGGATGACGGCTCGTCTGCCGAACCGATCGCACAGAAGGGCTCCTCGCCGCTGCCCACTGAGGAGAACTGCTCACCATGGCCGCCAGTTACGACCGATGAGAGGTATTCGTCGCGGTCTGCGAGGGGGGACTGTCCGTCACTGGTTCCCGGGGATGACAGCTGCAGGTCGGCCGCGCCGCTCTGCTCTCTCAGCCTGCGGGCGATCGAGGCGAGCTGCGGCGCAAGCTGCCGCTCATCGGAGCACTCAGCGCCGAGGCGGTGGGTGAGGTTGAGAGCAACCGCCGGCTGGAGCGGCCCGTTCGAAAGCGCAGTCTCGATTACAGCGATGAGGCCAGCGCACGAGGAAGACATCCGAGCGGGGAGATAGGAGAGGGGAGAGGGAGGGGGGGAAGAGGAAGGGAGGGAGAGAGAGACGGAGACAGCGTACTGAGTCAGCCATCCGACGCCGACGCGCGGCGCCTCCGCTGTCTCTGCCAAGAAAGATTTATTTTAAAAACCCTTGGTCGGTAGTCTAGCTAATATCCAACCAGATGTCCTACGAAGCTTCAAGTTCTAACGCTCGAACTAACCACCGGCGCTCGCGCCGGCGCAAACAAAAGGAGAGAAGGGAAGCGAGAGGACGTTTATCGAATAGAAGAGAGGGGATGTTTATTGAATAGATCTGTCTCGAAGTCTCGAATAGAGCAGAGTAGAGAGAAAAGGGACGGAGAGAAGAAGAGAAGAAGAGAGAGGTCTCTGAAAACTGAAAAGATCCACGTTTTGTATTCTCTTATGTGTGAGAGAAGGCGTGTGACGTCAGCCCCCCCCCCCCCCCCCCCACTTCTCTCGACGTCAGGGCCGCGCCCCCGCGAAGGGGTGAAGGGGTTGGTGGCCGAGAGCGCGGGACTCGAGAGTGACGCGGCGGAGGAAGACGAACCAGTCGCCAGTCGTCGACGGTGTGCGTGCGGTCTGGCGAGCTGGCGAGACGAAGGCTTAGGACGTAGGACGTGAATTCAGCGATCGCTTCGAAGTGGTAAGTCGCTCCGTCGGTGGGGGATGCGGCGGAGTGCGGGCCGAAGCCGTCGCAGACGAAAAGGGCGGCGGGGCGGGTGGCGAGATCGCGGGTGGGCGTGCTGCGGACAGGGGTGTGTTTGGCTTGGGCGTGCGCGCGGGGCACGCTGGAGTCGACGGCGGCGCGTTGGGCGGGCGAGAGGGTGTCGAGACGAATGCCGTGTGTGGAGCGGGACCTGGCGACGAGGCCGGCCGCCGGCCGAGTCCGTGCCGAGGCGGGCGGCCCCAGAATCGGTGGCGGATATAACACCTTTGAAGGTGCTTCGCGGCAGTTGACTGCTCTGAGCTCGCTATAATATCCAGTTAAATAAATATTTCAAAAATTTAAACCTGCTCTGTCTTCGAAGCAACCGCGACATGCAGCAGCTCCAAAGGTGCTGAGGAGTGCTAGTGCTCTACGAGTCGCGCCCTCTCCTCCTCCTCCCTCCCCCCCCCCCCCCCCTCTCTTCCCCCCGCCCTTCCCCCCCGGCCCTCACAACCCTCTCCTCTCCCTCCCTTCCCCCCCCCTCCCTCGCCTTCCTCACCCTTGCCCCCCACTCCCACCCCACCCCTCCCTCGATGCTCTCCCGTCCTTTTCGCTCTCTCCCTTCGCCTCCTCCCTCTCACCTCCCTTCCCAGGCAGAGCTCGCGGTCCTCGCGCTGCTCCACGCGGCCTCTCCCTCGCCAGAGGAGCTGCTCTGGTCGGCAGTCGACACTCTCCGGCTGGGACTTCTCTCCAAGGAGACGGCCTACGCGCTCTGCGCATCGCTTGGCGTCACCGCAGACGTGCTAGAGGCATTGCTCGATGGCGGAGCTGCGGCGCCCACCTCCACCGCCCTCGTGCCCGCCGCCGCCACAGGCCCAGTGCTCTCCGAGAGGATGAAGGGCGTCATCGCGGGGGCGGGGCCATCGGTGCTCAATCCACCGGTCGAGCGACCGGTCGTTGGCCTCAGCTCGTTTGGGCTACAGTCACGACTCACCGCTGAGTTTGTACTGCTGCGCAAACTCGGCCACGGCGCGATGGGCTCCGTCTTCCAGGCGCGCCACCGGCTTGATGGAGGGCAGTACGCCATCAAGATTGTGCCCTTCTTTGTGCGCGCTCAAGAGGAGCCGCATAAGCTGGCGCCCGAGGCGGAGCGCGTATTGCGCGAGGTTCAGGCCTTTTCGCGGCTCAATCACGGCAACGTCTGCCGCTATTACAGTGCTTGGGTGGAGACGGACTGGGCGTCGCTGTGGAAAGGGCAATCGGCGGCTGCGCCAAGCGCAGTGCCGGCGCGCACGCCGCTGCTGCTCACCGGTGGTCGTGCCGAATGCAGCGTGGAGAGCAGCAGCAGCGGGAGTAGCGACGGGAGTGAGCCGACCTGGTCGCAGAGCGACGAGAGCTGCGCCGACTTCGGCTTTGTGCGCGATTCGGCGGTGCTTGCCTCATTTGGCGAGTGGGGCGGTCATCGAGGTTTTGTCGGGCCACGCGTCGGCACCGGCTTCGAGCTCTCGCTCGAGTCGTCTGACGGGCTCTCCTTCATCTCATCTAGCTCGCCCTCGGTTGGGGAGTCCACCAACAGCGGCCCCTCCATGGATGGCGGCAGCGTGTGCAGCATCGTCGGGCCGCACGCGCCATCCCTTGGCCGTCAGTGGTCGTACCGCAAGGCGCTGCTCATCCAGATGGAGCTGTGCGAGAACTCCACGCTGCACGACTACCTCGTGACGCGTGACGCGGCTCTCACTAAGCGAGGCGGCGCCGGCGTTGACGGCATCAAGCGTGCCGAATCTCTCGACCTGCTGCTGCAGATTGTCTCGGGGCTGGAGCACGTGCACACCTGCGGGCTCGTGCACCGCGACCTCAAGCCGGCCAACTGCTGCTTCCAGAGGGGTGCCCTCAAGCTCCTCGACTTTGGCCTTGCCAAAACGCATGATGTGTACGACACGTACGCGCCGCACGAGGCCGACGGCGCTCCGGCGAGCCCGGCCGATGAGGACGGTCGCCGGGACGGCTCGAGGCGCCAGGGTAGCGCAGCGGTGGAACCTGCCCACGCGGGGCGGCCGCTGTCGCATAGGGGTAAGCGGCAGGGCGCTCGGCGGGCTTCGCGGGCGGGCCTGGGCACAGTGGGCGTGGGTACTGCCTCGTATTCGGCGCCAGAGCAGCTGGAACACGGGGTCTCGCGCATGCACTGCGACATGTTCCCAGTCGGCCTTATTGCATACGAGCTCTTCAACCCGTTCGGCTCAGCGATGGAGCGAGCCAAGCACTTTGGCCAGCTGCGGTCGGGCATCGTGCCCGCGGAGTTCGTGTCGCGCTACCCACGGCTCGCAAAGCTCATTGGCAGGCTCCTCTCCACGGAGCCGAAGGCCCGCCCGCTGTGCGAGGAGGTTCTCAGTGAACTCCTTGAGATCAAGCATGAGTGGGACGGGGCCGACCCCGCACCCATGAACAATGTGCCGTCCTTCACGCGCGATATGCCCGCAAATTGTGAGCCGAACCCCGCTACCTCGGCCGACCCCCGCGGCTCCGCGGAGCACATCAAGTCGCCACTCCTGCCGCCCACCTCGGGTCGTCTCTCACCGCTCCTCGCTGCTGCATCGATCGCCTCCTCAAGGCTAGCGGGCGCCACGGCGCCGCAGTCCCAGCAGGACTCTGCAAGCAGCGGCTCTCGTGGTGCGCGAGCACTGAAGCCAGAGCCGCTGGCTCCTTCTCTGGTCCTCTCCGATTCGGTATCCGATCGGCAGAAGCGCGAGGCATCCGCCCGGGCGGTTGACGAGGAGGTGGTCCGCCTGCGGCTCGAGATGCGCATCCTGACGCGAGAGATGCGCATGTGGGAAGGAGGCACGCCAATTTGAGCGCTTGCCGCGTGTAGGTCTTATTTTTCTGCCGTACACGAGCATCTGTGCTGCACATCACAGCGATGGAGCAAGGTGCCACAACATTACTCGGCTGGGATCCGAACCCAGCGCTCCTCTAGTCGGGGACCCACGCTCATCAAGCTTGCTGGGCGGTCGCTACTACTCCTACGTGTCTCTCAGCTGGACCGCCCCTCCATTGAGTTGGCTGTATTATATGCGCTTTGCACCTGTACCACGTGCACAGCTCTTATGCATGAACGAGAGGCAACAATTTCTGTATGTTCCCGCCTTTTCTTGTTTCGGGTGTCTCAAGGGCCCCGGCGCGAGCCTCCCGGTAAGCACGACACACGCCGGACGTGTATCAGGAGAATCCTGAGATTCGGTTCGCGATGTTGACGAGCACTTGAGGTAGCATGCGTTGAGCATGCGTGATGTGCTTTCCTTCCTAACTACTACTCTACGAACTTATTTATTGATAGCCCCCCCCGTAAAAAAAAACCTTTTAATATTCTCGTCTCACTCGTGGCACTGGAACGTTCCCTCGTAGCCACGCCCTCTTCCCTTCTCCACCCTCATCAAGACCAAAAGCGTTCAATTATCCCCATCCCTGCTGACACCTTTCATTGTGCCACCTGGAGGTTACTTGAGTCAACTTGACCCTTCACATGTTGAAACACACACGTGGTCTGACTCCATTCACTCGATTTGGGGCAGGGTGGATATATCGTTGAAATCACGATATCTCATCCCATGTTGGTTTCCCTCCAAAGAAAATTGATCGAATTCCTTTGAAAGCGATCGTTTTTTTTTGTCAAGAGCCTGGTGCGCGCTTTCAGAACTGCCCCTCTCCCTCCGCGCTCGCCACTTCTCCCGCGCATTCTGACACCCCGCGCATTTCGACACTGCCGCCCCACCCGCACGGCCCCCCTCGCCCGCCGCTCATTGACGCCACCTTCTTCTCCCTCCCTTCGGCCTCGCCGCGCCGCTTCCCGACCTCAAGAAAGCTATCTCCGAGGAGCCGGTCCTCGCCCCTCCTCGAGAAGACCGTCCGTTCATTGTCAAGACCGATGGCGCTAGTAAACTCGGCATAGCCGGCATCCTAGCCCAAAGGGACGACGAGGGACGCGAGCGCGTGGTCGCATATTACGGCCGTAGCTTAAGCAGCTCGTTTCAAAAGAGGAAACAAGCCTCGCTCCGACAGCCACAGCCCACAGCCCCCGTTGCCTTCCTGTGCTTTGCTGCGGTGCAGGTAGCTTCCGTGAGGTGGTTGTCTGCCCCCGCTGAGCTGCCTGCCCGAACCACTCCGCAACTACACCACGTCATTCCATCCACCTACTAGTCCGCAAGACCACCGCATCCTAAAGGCCTAAGACACCACATTCGGCACATCCTGCACACCCCCTGACGGTTTCGTGGCGATCATCAACATTGTTGGGACCACCGTCCCACAAGACTGCCACCACCGACTGTTCGCGGATCACGCGTGTCCCTCCAAATCAGTATACGCCTTCAGGCGCCTGTGAATCGTGCATCGTGAGCAATGGTCTTGACCTTTCCCAGGACCATCCAACGTAGGGCATTATGCTGCCGTCGGCTCATGACGAAACCAATTGGCGTGGTCGCGCAAAAAGCATTTGCTTGACTTCGCCACTATAGCGCCCTCCCTCAATTTCAAAGAGTCGGCAAGGACCATGATCTTAGTGTTACAAGTATGTTTCAGCCACAGAAGACGGAAAGAGTAATTTACAAAATTGGACCGATTATAGCGAACAAGAAGTGATGCTGAAAGAAATTTCGATGGCCACACACCCAGGTGTCGAGTTGTCGGCTCAACGGCTGTACACTGCTTCGTGGGAATAAGCTGATGTCTCAATGCTGCGCGGTGACCTGGCCGTGGCTGTATCGTCGCGACGAGCCACTTGAGATGGTGCACTTATAAGGGCCTGCGCCGTCTCCTCTTGCATCTCACCAATCGCCAAACTCCATCCGTCCATGAACCAACATTGCCCGATTAGTTGTTGCGCAAGAGGCGTGCCTGGCTTGGTGCATCGACTTTGCAAAAAGTCCATGAGCTGTTGACGTACGCCCTTCATGCGAGGGCCCGGTCCGAGCCACTCCCAGCCACTAGAAAACGGGTTGTGATTGACGGCTTCTTTGCCGTCGCACGCAATCCCCTGCATGTCCGGTCGATTAATCCCGTTCTTGAGATAAAAGGATTCCATCCCGTGCCAAACACCGCCAATATCCATTTGCGTCAGCGTGATGTCTGCCCCGCATGTGATGGGCCCGCCGGCTCCCCCTAGGCCCGCGTAAATGTCCGAGTTCTGCATGAGGGTGGCGCGAGGCGAGGAAGGTGAGTGGCGCACAGGGCCCGGACGGCACGCTTCCAACTGCACGGGCGGTCCTAACACCTCACCTTGATTGAGATGTCATCGACCCATATACTTCCTTCCCCGGTCAAAGTGACAGCTCCACCACCGAGAGGAGCCCCAAGCTCCTGCACATAATATTGGAGCGAGGCCGTGAATCGCAAGTCCAATTCCATCCGTATCGAGTCGGGCATGATGCGTGACGTGTAGGAGACATGCGACTGGAAGGCCTTGTCTTGTGTTTCTACGATGGTATCACTAAGAGGATGGCGGCCCCTGTATCGACACCTAGTTCGATGGGAAGAGAGCATAGCCTCAGTGAGGAACACTTCGAGCTCGAAGCTCCAACACGGCAGCACCACTTTCTCGCCCCCGGTTGCCACCCCGACAGTGCTGCACTAGCCTGCCAGCGCACCCAAAGAGCTTCAGCTTGCCCATCTTGAGGCTAAGGACCGATGTATTGAATCTGTACGACTCTAGCAGTCCCATACGCATGCGTTCAACGCCCTGAATTGGAGGTGTGGGAAGCTGATATTCCCTCATATATGCCTCGAGTTGCGTGTTGGCGACGGACGTGTGGAACGGCGCGAGCTCCTCGCAGTCTACCTTGTCCGGCGGCGGCATTGGGGGCGGAGAGGGTACAGGAGGCATTGGGGGATCGGCGGGTTCGGCAGGTGGTTGTGGCGGCGGCCGCTCCGCTTCGATGGGGCAGCACTTCAGAATACAGGGCTGTGCAAGCGGGAGCGGCTCGAAGCCGTCGCGGCACGCCGTCTCTGAGCACGCGTTGAACACATAGCAGCCTTGCAGCACCCACGTCTGCAAGTCGCGAGGCTGTGAGCGGGGGATCCCTTGACTGCTAGCGTTCTCTGGCTGGTCCGAAGGCTCGAGCGAGTGGGCTCCGGCGTGGTAGAGGTAGACGAGCAAGGGAAGACCAAGCAGCAGCGGCAGGACTCGCCAGGGCCACGCAGCTCGTCGGTGAGCCCCTCCATCAGCCGCCTCTGCGCCAGTTAGCATGGGGGAAGGGGAAGGGGAGGGAGGGCGAGGGGCGCGATCGGGCGCGATAGGGCGGAGAGAGGAGAGGGAATGCGAGCACAGAAAGACGAGCGTGATCGAGGCAGAGAGGGTGGGGTGGGTGGGTGGGTGGGGGCAGAGGGAGGGAGGGAGGGAGGGAGGGAGGTTTCCCCTGCCCGACAAGGATCTCTTTTTCCCCGCATCAGGAAAAGGGTTCTTGTGTGTCCGTGCGTACATATTTTTAGTGTTGAGATAAGGGATGTGAAGCCGTGAATGCCCTCCTACCTATTCACCTATTCATACTTCATGCCATTCGCATGTGTGTCACCAACCATCACTCCTTACGCAACTTTCGTGCAACTGGGAACTGGTCAATCGGCTGAGGACCCCTCGTAAGAAGTGCACAGGACTAGGACTAGGATAAGGATCACAAGTCACAAGAAAAAGAGGGGTGGGGAGTGTGGATTGTGGATTGCAGCAATCCGCAATCCGGATTGAGGATTGGGATTGAGGTCGGCCGCGTTCCAGTGTTCCAGTGGTTTGAGCCATCGAATGTCCATTTGCCACTTGCCATTTGCAGTGTTATCATAAACCGCACGAATGGCGAATGGGGACAACTGCGCCAATAACCAATAATAACTTTCATGTCTCATGTCTCATTCTCATTCTCATCCTCATCCTAGCCGTGAACTATGAACTATACCATTCTTATACATTCCATTAGTAGTGGCCACTAGTTAGACACCTCTGCTCAAGGCCAACCGTCACTCTCACTCTCACTCTCACGGCCCTTCAGTTCCTTTCCCCCATCAGCCATCAGCCATCAGAGTTTATTGTTGTGTTAGTATAACCTTAGTGCTGCGGGACCGTGGCCCTTCGACCGCAACGGAGCCCCTCCCCCGCGATGGGGGTGTGCGCGGTTGGCGCATGGCTCGTCCGGTGTGTGTGGCTAGGAATGCTAGCTAACAAGATGTCATACGACATACGACGCTATAAGATCTAACGTCCCCTTTACTCAACGACGACGATCCCCATCTTTTATCTTTACTAAAGGGGGGGGAGGGGAGGGGCCCCGGGCTCGGCATTGGCGTCGGCGCGATGGCTGCGGGCAGCGCCGCCACCGCCAGCAGCCGCCGAGCGGGCAGGGCCGACGCGAGAGGGAAGGGCGATGCGAAAGGCATCGCAAGCAAGAAGTCCGAACTGCCCAAGAAGTCCAAGCCAGCAGACAAGACACAGCGCATGCTGTATTACGCAGCGGGCGGCGCAGGCGCATTTGTCGCTCTGCTGGTCGGCACGGCACACGCGCTCAAGCGGGCGCGGCGGGCGGCACGGCGGCGCGGTGCGCACCTTGAGGCAGAGGTGTCACCTTCTTGGGTCCTCACTGAGAACCAGATTGTCGCCATCGCCGCCGCGCTCTTCTTGCTGCTGCTTGCGGGCGTGGGCCTTGTGCTCCTTGGCGAACAGATGGCCGCCAGGTGGGAAGAGTGGAAGGAGGCGAGGCGCGAACGCGAGCGCCGCCGCGCCGCTCAGGCGAATAAACTGGCGCATCAGGCGGCAAAAAAGACGGGCGCCGCGCTGTCTGCCGAGCGAGCGGCGAGGAGGGCGGCGTCAGAGGCCGCGGCGCGCGCCGAAGCAGAGGCCCTGGTTGCGAGAGCCCGAGCTGCACAGGCGCAGCGAGCACTCGAGGAGGCGCAGCTTGCCGCCGAGCGGGCGGCTGACGACCAGGCGGCACGTAAGGCCGCGGAAGAGATCGATGCTCGCACCCGAGCCGCAGCTGCCGCTGCGGCTGCTGCCGCCGAGGCCACCTCGTCTGCAGCTCAGTACACGCTTGAGGCATGGGACGTGGAAGGGGACGAGGACGAAGATGATGGCGAGGACACGCAACTAGACTTGGGCGACGAGGGCCAGCGTGTGGAGGTGCCTCGAATGCAACTCGAACTGAATCCTGCTGCTCGGGGTACAGAGGTTTGTAGCACAACTCACCCCACCGAACCCGCAACCGTCCCCCTCCTCCAACTGGGCCACGTTGAGTCCATCACCCCTTACCCCCCCATCGCGATCGCAGTTGCGGCTCGAGTCGTTGCAGCTTGGCGAGACGTGTACTGCACGCCTGACCGAAGTGTGCTTAGATCTTGGTTGCACCCGCTGCGGCGAGCGTACAACCATCAACTTGTCGGGCCTCTACGAGGAGGGCGCGAGCAAAAAGGCATGGTGCGACAAGTGCTCTGCTGTGCTCTCGGCCCAGCTGCGCCCGTGCTTTCTGGGTGCGTCTGCTGGGCTGTCGACCGCTGGTTACGTCGAGACATGGGGTTGTACTCTGGGCGACATGCCACGCTTCGGGCTACTCATGATGTGTTCGTGCGGTGGCGAGCGCATGATGGACGAAGCCGTGCGTGGACGACGGGTACGTGATGGGTGTAGGGAGTGCCACACACCCATGCCGCTCTACTTCTCCAATCTCTCTCTGGTCCGTCACAGTGGCGCTACCGGTGGCGCCATCGCACGCCGTGGCGGCGGCGACGATGACGACGAGATGGAATCGCTCCTCAAGAAGCTGCGCAAGAAGAACGCGGACCAGCTCAAAAATATGGGGCTATCCATCGGCAAGCCGCTCCCCAACAAAGGCGCTTGCAAGCACTTCAAACATTCGTATCGTTGGCTGCGCTTTCCTTGTTGCGGCCGCGCGTGGCCATGTGCCACGTGTCACGCCGAGTCCGATTGCCCAGCAGCGCAGGCAGGAGAGGCAGTATGGGCCACGCGTCAGCTGTGTGGCCGCTGCGCCAAGGAGCATCCCTACTCGGACAAGCCATGCGATGCCTGCGGCAACACGTACACGATTGCGGGTGGTGGCCACTGGCAAGGCGGCGACGGCTGCCGCGATCAGCAGCGGCTCGCAAAATCTGACTCGCGAAAGCACAAGGGTATGTCCGCCAGCGGCGTCAAGAAGACAGTGAGTGCGAAGTCGCAGCGCGTCGGCGTCGCCGGCGCGCGCAACACGGCCGCCAAGAAGTTGGCTATGGCCAAGCCGAGCTAGGTTCGAGGGCAATCAGTCCTGTTAGGAAGGCGCTGTGCTTGTTGGTCGTTGTTGGTGACGTGATGTGCCGCCTCTTTATCCTAGGGGCACCAGGTCACCTAAGTGCTCTCGTTTCGAGTTACCAGGTGCTCTCGTTTCGAGTCTCGCGAGTCTCGAGCAGCGCGTAGACTCGCCAATGCCATCGGGCCTCGACGTCGCTCATGCATGCGTGTTGAGTGCACGCCCGCTCAGCACGCAACTACTACGCTTAGCGCGCTAGGGAGTAGCTTGTGCGCTAGGTAGTAGCTTGTCTAGTGCCAGCAAGCGCGCAGCGCCCTACCCCTGCTCAGGCATAGGAGTGGCTTGTGCATTCTCCAGCTGAGTGCGAAATGAGTAGCGTTCATAAATGTACTTTGGCGCAATCCCGCATGCGCTAGGGCATAGGGACGCGCTGGCCACTGAGGTCACGTTCCGTCAAATATGGGGCAGACTCCAGTTGAGCCATCAACAGAGGTGGGGGAGACTGGCTTGAACAAAACTTCTTGTTGATCCGAAGGCCCAAATTTAAATATCGTGGGACCGGGGGAAGATTTCCCCTCGTCTCTCTCTCCCGCTCGAAGCGACCCCCCCGCCGGCAAAGTGAGGCGAAGGCTACAAATCCAACAAGAGGACGGAATACCCGCTCCCGGATGAGTACACCCTTGATGGCAAAACGAACCTAGAAGCCATGGCCATGGGAGTAGACCATTTAACGCAAGCCTTGCAACCCCCCTCCCCCCAAAGACGGCGGCTCACGGGTAAGCTTGTGAACATGTTAGCCTAATATCTAGATATTAGGTATCTACTTGGCAAATATCTCACTATTAGTATCTAATATGTTAGTAGGCCGGTCTAACCAAGGGGGTGAAAAAATTCGATTTTTGAGATTAGGCCCAATGAACAAAGTGACTAGCAAATAAGCTTCAAGAGGGTGGGAAACAAGCATAGACAACCTCTTTTCCTTCCATGGTAGCTTGTAGCCATGGTACAACAACAAAACTCCGCTCCAGCGCGCAGCGCGCAAAAATGAGCGCAAACACGAAGGCGGCGCACACTCACTCGTCTCACACCTCACACCCTCAGTCACACAGAAAACAGACGGCTAATCTCTGGATCCAGGGGGACCTCCGGCTCAAGAGCCGTGTTGAGCCTGACCAATTATTGCCAAACTTGTTTGCAAGTTTGGGTCGGTTTTGGGGCCTACTGCAAGATCCGCAAGTCCGTGCAAGTTTGGGCGGGAGCGGGAGGCGAGACGCAAAAACAAAACCCGGCCTCTCGCTAGTAATCACCCACTAGAGAGTGACTCAATCTGTTCCTATGGACCCATCACTAGGCCTAGGTAGAAATATGTGACATGTTGAACTACATATTTGGGTCAAATTTTCCGGAATACACGATCAAGTACGGTGGAGGCCACACCCTGAATGTAGATGAAGCCGAGGCTAGGCGCGCCATAGACCCTCGTACTCTTCCTGAATGGCCACAACTCGTCGCATGCATCACTGGAGCGTTCAAATATCTTGAGAATCGGCTAGAAGATCGATGTAGCACTCCGTTCCATTGCAAAGAGCAGCATGAAATATGAAATGTGTGGGTTGCTGCGCGCTTTCAACCCAGCCTTTGCCTATGGCAAGGTCAATGAGCTCTGGGTCCAAAGACTTGCCGCACTTCCCCGCCATCTTCAGCCACTTGCCGAATGTCGCGACCAAGTTGGAGCAAGAGCGTCAAGACTACCTATTGACTTGTCGCGGGACGTCGATCAATCACAATCACGTTGATAGTCGAAGAATTCACTCATGAAGTCCTACTTTGGTGGAAGTCAAACCATACGAAGTTTCCCACGTGGGCAACTGCTGCTAGAATCACTATGTGTCTCAGTCCCAATTCAGCTTCGTGTGAACGTGTATTCTCCTTGCTCACCTGTATGTTTGGTCCGAATCGGGCATCTAGCCTGGCAGATCAAATCCAGTCTACTGTGATGTTGCGCTACAATAAGTCCAAACGTGTGTGAGAGAAGTGAGAGAGTGAATGAAATGGATATGTAATTCAACTCTTATGTTAACCTCTTCTTCATTCATTGATTGGTAAGTAGCAGTGCTAGTAGCAGGCTCGAGCCGGTAGCCTAGCAGGTGCACGCAATGAACCGGGCGGTGGCGTGTGGCGTGCGCATGTGCTACAATGGACGCGGACGGAGTTTTTTTGTCCTCGGAGTGACAAGTCTTTACAAGTTTGGGTGCCATTTGGCGACAAGAATGACAAACTTGTCGTGCAAGTTTGGGCATGTCGGACGACAATAATTGGTCAGGCCCAAGAGCCGTGTCAGCGTCCTTAGTCTCCTCCTCCTCCTCCTCCTCCTCCTCCTCCTCCTCCTCCTCCTCCTCCTCCTCTGCATCCAAGGCCTCTTCCGCCGGGCTGGTCACAAAAACGCTTTGCAAAACGCATTGCTGGATGTTGGACCTCCCAAATGGAAGCCAAGAACGGCGGCAGCCGGACAGCAAGGGGGGCACCCCACGGCAGGACGAAGGGACACGGCAAATGCCACCCCGCGTGCGCACGTACGACGGACCCAATCACAACCCCGAGCCCCAAGCAACAGCCACAGACGTACGCAAGACAACACATAGTAGTGCACCTTCTCCTCATCCTCATGGTTCGCCATGAGGACGAAAACACTCGCCGTCGCGCGGGGAATCCGGGGAACGCGGCAAACCTATGCAAGTCAAACCAAGGAGAAGACTCAACCCTCCCACCTTCCATCCTTGCCACACAGGTGGCTCTCACCGACGAAGATCTGGAACCCGAAGGGGATGGAGGCTTCGACAACTCCTTGGAAATCACCATCACTTTCACGCCCTACGACCTACGAGCGCGGGTACAAAATCAAGGATGAGGAAGCCTTCGGCGCGATTGTCGCGCACTTGAACAAGCTGGAGGGCGTTGACCTCGAGCCAGACTTTATCTCCAAGAGCGCCTCCGGCCCTTGGGAGATCTTAGTCACGGCCGATTGCGCAACCAATTCCGCGAGAAATTCATTCAAGGATGTGGCGGATTTTCGCAAGGCAGGCATACCCTGCCCGGTGGCGATCAAGTACCAAACTTTCGACGACAAGGCGAGTGAACTGCCTCGCGCATCGAACAAAGCGCTGGCTAGCGCTTTCAAGGATGTCTCAGCGCACCTAGTGGCTGCGCAACTATAAGTATAAGTGCTCGAGATTACATATATATTGCATGCGCGCGAGCGCGCGCCATGGCCCCCTTCTGAGGGGCCCCTCAGGGCCCCCCAGAGGGCCAGCTGGGGCAGCTCAGGGGGCAATCGAGGCTGGGGCAGTACCCCTCGCCTCTCCTGCCTCTCCCTCGCTCGCCTCGCTGCTGGCCCTGGGTGCCCTCCTGGCGGCCTTGGTGGTCTGTGGCTTAGTGGATCAGTGGTTTGCGGGGGGGGGGGGGGTCAGTACGAGCGAGGGCCAGTGCAGGCGAGTGCGTGCGGCGCGCGGCGCGCGCTCGGCGAAGGTCTGGACTAGAGTGATTCAGCTTAGCCCCTGCCAGCAGGCAGGGGCTGAGGTTGCTTGTGCAGGCCCACACAGGGGGTGTTTGCGATGGAGAGAGGCCGGGGGCGTGAGGCCCCCATTGGCCATTGGCCTCCTACTTATAAAAGTAGTTGTTAAGTCCTCTCTAACCATGAAGATAATGCGCTACCATGCGGCATGCGCGACGCTTAGCTAACTACCAGCATCGCAGGACTGTTTACCCCTAGAGAGCTCATGTGTTGCGCTCAAGGCCCAGATAGATCGCTTGAAACACTTCACTAGCCGTAAGGTATTGCGCGCAGCGCGACGCTCATTGCTTCTTCTTTTGCTTTTCTTCCATTTTGGCAACGCACTTCTTGTTGAAGCGCACGGCGAGGTGCATGTTGAGGATGCCCTTCACAACCAAGAAGTTCGGCAGATGGTTTCCGACCCAGATGGCGAGCTCGTGCACCCAATAAGGAGAAATCAACACGTCGTAGCCAATCGCGTTGACTGCGTACTTGGCATACTTCTTGGTGGTGGGCACCATCATCGTGGCGCGTTTCTCGGGCGGCACCTTCGAGTTGGGGAAAACCATGGGCGTTGCGACCCACAGCGGCGACTGGCATTGGAAGTGCACACCCTTGGCTGCATACTCGCCATGGCACGAGCGCGTCAGGTTCTCGATGTAGCCCTTTGCGGCCGAGTAGCCGGCAAGGAGTGGAAGGGGGAAGCGGGCGGCAGCGGAGGATTGGTTCACGATGGCGCCCGACTTGCGCTTGACCATTCCAGGGAGGACTAGCCGGGTCATCCAAGTGGTTGACTCGACGTTGAGCTTGAGAAGCGCCTCAACCTCCTCGTCGAGGAGCTCATGGAACCATTGCGAGAAGTCGTACGAGACGCCCACGTTATTGAAGAGGACACCAATCTCGAGGTCGGCGAGCGACTTCTCGAGCTGAGCCAGGCGCTCCTGAGGAAGGTGGATGCACAAGGGCTCGTCAGCAGAGCGAAATCGGCACGCCAGCGCACCATGGCTTGCGAGCGGCGGCGAGCGCTTGCAACTCGTTGCCATGCCACCTTTGTGAGGTTGCCGAAGTCGACGGCCTCGGTGAGGACGTCGACTTTGGGACAGGCCTGCTTGAGCTCGTTGGCCACGTCGTCCAGCTTCGACTGCGTCCGCGAGATGAGCACGACGGAGGAGCCGCGGCGGGCGAGCTCAAAGGCGATGGCCTTGCCGATGCCATCGGTAGCGCCCGTCACGACCGCCCACTTGCCGTAGCGTTTGGCGAGCGACTTTGGCGGGCGGAGGAGCCCCTTGTAGAGCACGTAGAGGAAGGAGATCGCCTCGCGCGCCAGCGCTAGCGCGCCGAGCGCGACGAGCAGGCTGTAGCCGTCGAGCTGCATCAGGCGCGCGCGCCGCGGGGGGGGGGAGCGAGAAGGGAGAGAGCAAGGGTGGAGAGAGCAGAGAGTAGAGAGATAATGTTGCTCAAGGAGACCTGAGGATCGAAAGCGTGATAATTGCGTAAAGAGGGAAGATTACACTACTGTGGAGAATCAGGAGAGAGAGAGAGGGACAGCGCGCGGCCGCAATTTGTACTGGTTGAACTACACGGGAGGGAGAGGATGAGAAGAGTGAGAGAGGATGGAAGATGAGAGATTGCGAGGGAGGAGAGAGAGGGGAGGGGAGTGGAGGGAGAAAAGGCCAGCCAAGCCTACTTCTATTGTTTCTACTTACCTCGTTAGACGCCGGGGGGCGGGGGGGGCGGGGGGCGGGGGGGGGGGGCGGGGGGGGGGCGAGATGAGGGCGAGGCGCGTGGAGGCCGCAGCCGCAGTGTGTGGGAAGGAATCTGAGCCAGCGAGCGGCAACGGCGGGCGTCGATGGTTTGTACCTTTCCTACGTTGTGCGGACAGCGGCGAATCATCGGTGGGGGTTCCACTGGTTTTGCCCTTCCGTCGCGACGCCCTCGCTCATCGCAGATGCCAAAAGAAGCTTACTCCTACTCGCGTTTGTGTCTCCCACTCCTCTGGCGTCTGGTTGGACTGGCTGATGCGCTGTAGTAAAGTGTAAAGTATTGTGTTGTGTTGTACTATGTTCCATTTTGTGATGGGTGTAGGGCCTGGCGGAAATGATTTGAGTTTTATTTTTGCTGTTCTTGTTGTTACGATGTTACGCCGGTAATTGTCGACTCGGTTGAGGTTCAATTAAGGAAAGAAACGAGAAACGAAGAAGGTAGCAGGAGAAATTGGCCCCTCGCGTTCTGATTCTGGTTTTGAGTCATTTTTGCTTGCTTCCCCCCCCCCCTCTTCTCTCCTCGGCTCGAAACTCGTATCTGAATTAAAACTCATTCTAGGATTTATATTTATAAACTTAAACATCAAATAATTTTATGATAATTTGGAATTTGGACTATGTGCATTAAACATTAAACATAAAACTACGAAGAATCATAAAACTGGAAACTGGTAATCTTTTGATTGACGGAACGCGACCTGATACTGTGGATGTAATGCATCGATGCAACATAAGACATAAGCATAAGCAGCGTCCCTTGGACATTGGCATTTTGGACATTGGACATTGGACCCCTTGACCGTGGGCATCAGAAATATTCTAGTATCTGCCATTTCAAATCTCCTCGTCCATGCGTCCTTCTGGCCCTTCCTCTGACTTCCGAGCTCCGAGCTTGCCCCTATTTTTGGGTTGCCCCTACTACTACTACGGCGTACTGCGAATGGGCGACCACGGACGCCTGCCGTTCGCCTCGCTCACCACGGTGAGAGAGGTGCGGTTCGGTGTTGAGGAAGGGGGGGTCGTCGAAGATTCCGGATCCGGCCTCTTGAGTGCGCTTCCTCTCGAGGGAGAGGGCCCAACATACCAATAAAGCCGAGGAGGGAGGACTGAAGGGGACGGGGGGAAGGGGCCGCCGCGCCGCCCCACGCGTGCCTCTCGGTCGTGCCCCCCTCGCGGTATAATGAAGGGGTCGCCTTCGTGGCGCGCGGCCTCATTCGAGATGGCGGCCGAGGGCGGGGGGAGCTCATTGCGGAGGGGCGGAAGGGAGAGGGGGAGAGAGAGGAGAGAGAGAGAGAGAGAGGAGAGAGAGGGAGAGAGAGGGGCGCGCGGGGGGGAGAGGGGCACGCGGGGGCCGCGGTTAGAGAAGGAGAGGGAAGAGATAGAAGAGAAGGCGAAAGGGAGCGAGAGGGAGGGAGGAGAGAGGGAGAGAGAGGGAGAGAGAGAGCTGCGATGGGCCGAGCTGGTGGCGCCTCGCTGCTGCGGCTGGCGCTGGCAGCGGCGGTGGTGGGCTCTGCCGAAGGGGTGCGCATGCTCCACACTTCGGCTTCACGCGCCGCACGTGCCTCGCGCTCCCACGGCCTCGCGTGCGCCGCGCCTGCCTCGGATGCCGCCGAGCGAGCGAGGCTCGCGATTGAGCAGATGGACGCGGACGTGAAGGCAGCCGAGGCGGCATCTACGGCGGGCGTTTCGATGGCCAACATGGCCGCCGGACCTTCGGTCTATCCTCTTGCCGCCGTCGTCGGCCAAGAGGCCATCAAGACCGCGCTGCTGCTCTGCTCCGTCAACCCGAAGATTGGCGGAGTCGTCATCTCGGGCTCACGAGGCACTGCCAAGTCGGTGATGGCGCGCGCGGTGCACGAGCTTCTCCCCAAGATCGAGCGGATCAAGGATTCCCCGTTCAACATCGACAAGGACTCGGGCGAGCTCGATTCCTTCCTCGAGGCCAAGATCGCCGCTGGCGAGGTCGACTTCGACTCGCTCGAGACGGAGGTGATCGATGCGCCGTTTGTGCAGGTGTGGCTCCCACTCATCCGACTTCCACCGCCTTGCACCGTCATCGCACGCGCTTATGGCGGCGTGGGCCGCCGTCATCTTGCATGTCTGCGTTCATCGCCGCCCTTGCCACATTTCACCGTCCCTCGGCGCGGATGCCTTGCAGGTTCCTCTCGACGTGCTCGAGGACCGCCTGCTCGGTGCTGTCGACGTGGAGAAGTCTGTCCGCACGGGCGAGACCGTTTTCGAGCCCGGCCTTCTGGCCCGTGCCCACCGCGGTGTGCTCTACGTCGACGACATTAACCTTCTCGATGAGTCTACCTCAAACTTGTTGCTCGAGGCCCTCTCGACGGGCTGGGTGACGGTCGAGCGCGAGGGCCTCTCCGTGCGCCACCCATGCAAGCCGCTCCTCATCGCCACCTTCAATCCTGAGGAGGCCGAGCTCCGAGAGCACCTGATGGATCGCATCGGCGTCTGCCTCTCTGCGGACGCGGAGCCGCTCAGCCAAGAGGATCGTCTCGAGGCCGTCAACCGAGCGCTCGAATTCTCGCGCAGCCCAGCCGAGATGAGCGCCGAGTACGAGGAGACGCAAGAGGCGATGAAGACCTCAATCCTCTTCGCGCGCGAATATCTCAAGGGCCTGAAGGTCTCGCGCCAGCAGATGAAGTACCTGTGCGAGGAGGCGGTGCGCGCGGGCGTGCAGGGCCACCGCGGCGAGATTTTTGCGGTTGAGGTCGCACGCGCTAACGCTGCGCTCAACGGTGAGGAGAAGGTCTCGTCGGAGGACCTTCAGATGGGCGTCCGCCTCGCCATCGCGCCCCGTGGCACCCAGATCCAGGCACCGCCTGAGGACGACATGATGCAGGCGCCGCCACCGCCGCCACCGCCGCAAAACCAGGAGCAGGATGAGGACGAGGAACAGGACCAGGAGCCGGAGAAGGAGGAGGAGCCCGAGCAGGACGAGCAGGAGGACGCCGCGCCGCCGGTGCCCGAGGAGTTCATGTTCGATGTTGAGGGGGTGGCGCTTGACCCCGATGTCATGAAATTCACCAACAAGGCCAAGTCGGGTAACTCGGGTGCACGGGGGATGATCTTCTCCGAGGAGCGCGGCCGGTATATCAAACCGATCCTGCCGCGTGGCCGCGTGCGCAAGCTCGCCGTTGATGCGACGATGCGCACTGCCGCCCCATACCAAAAGAAGCGTCGCGAGAGAGCGCAAAGCGCTGCAGCTGAGTCGAACGACAACTCAAAGCTGAAGGGCGTATACATTGAGCAGAGCGACGTGCGCGCAAAGAAGATGGCTCGCAAGGCGGGTTCGCTTGTCATCTTCGTGGTCGACGCCTCAGGCTCAATGGCGCTCAACCGCATGAACGCTGCCAAGGGCGCTGCCATCGGCCTCCTGTCTGAGGCTTACCAGTCACGCGACAAGATCTGCCTCATCTCCTTCCAGGGCGACTTTGCGCAGGTCCTACTCCCGCCGACGCGCTCCATCGCCATGGCTAAGAACCGGCTCGAACGCATGCCATGCGGTGGCGGCTCGCCGCTCGCGCACGCCCTCAACCTCGCAGCGCAGACAGGGATCACCGCGCAGAAGTCGGGCGACGTCGGTGAGGTGCTTGTCGTGTGCATCTCCGACGGCCGCGCCAACGTGCCGCTCGCCACGTCGGTGGGCAAGGAGCTCGAGGAGCCGATGGACAAAACCGCCCTTAAGGAGGAAGTAATCAACACGGCTAAGATGCTTGGCACGCTCTCCGGCTTCAAGCTGCTGATGCTCGATTCGGAGAACAAGTTCGTTTCCACCGGCCTTGCGAAGGAGATAGCTGCTGCTGCTCAGGGCAAGTACCACTACATTCCCAAGCCCTCGCAGGTCGGCGCCGTGGCATCGCAGGCCATCAACGACCTCAAGAGCAGGTAAATTATTGGAAACACGAGCGCCCAGACCGGGAAAGGCCGGCGCTAGGGCACTGCAGCAATCTCTTCGTTCGTTGGTCTACAGGGACGGCCAAGGGACGCGCGGTGCGCAGGAGAGAAAGATGACGGGGTGTGAGAATTTGATGGGCTACCGCAGCCGGTATGGTGCGGTACGCACAGGACACTGTAGACAGCACCTAGCGCCTAGCGCGTTCGTGAATTTATCAAGTGTGTCAGTGTCGCGGTTTGTGTGGGCTTCTGCGGTTCGTGTGTTCGCACAATTAGTTGTGGTTGACATGTGCCGTGCATCGTCCCTACGCTACTTGTCGCCACCCTCTTGGGCGCCCGAGCGCAGACGGCGGCAACCAATTGGGATTTGAGCGGGGGCGCGATCGGTCTTGCGTTCGATGCATGGGGCACCCTCCGCCGCCTCATCTTGCTCGTGCTGCTCTCTCGCTGGCGACGCCGTTCAGTTGGTACGACTTCTTCGCTCTTCTCACGCCCACATGTGCGGGAGTTGCATGCCACACATGCATGTGTGCTTTATTCTCAGCCAATTGAGTCTTTTGCAGTGGGGACGTGAACCATCTTACGTTGGATTCATTCGGATCTTATCCCCAACCCCACACGTACACAAATGCAACACGCACACGCATGGAAACCTATGTTCTTAAAAGTAGCGCGTGCAATGTGACTCCCCGCAAGGCCCACGAACCAAATTCAGAAGGAGCGCCCCCCCCCCCTTCCCGCGCGGTGAAGTCCCCGGGTGCGGGGGACTTGGCCGCTGGCGGCCGCTGCCCCTCCTCCTCATCTCCCCATACCCATACGTTCCCCGGCCCCGGCAGCGTCCACGCTGTCGGGGGCGAGGTGGAGGCCTTCTCCGCCGGCGACTGGTGGCCCGCAAGAGTTCTTGCCGTCGATGGCGGCGTGGGCGGGCGCGGCTGCCGCGTCCACTACTGGAACCGGCGGTATGAGGCATGGCTCGACACGTCGAACGTCGAAGTTGAAGTTGCGTGTTGAGTGTTGAGCCGCCAGACTTGCATGCAGCATGCAGTGGGCGCGGGCGTGGAGGGTGGAGGAGGCTCAGGACGCCTTTGGGACCTGGTATCGAAACCGTGTTGTCGCGACTGGCGACTAAGGGCTGAGGGTCGCGACGATGACAACAGGCAACAGGAGGTACCAGGTTCACTTGTTCACTTTCTCGGCTACTACTGACTACTACTAGCAGAGGCAGAGGTCTCGCTTTGACGAGTGTTACGTGTTACGAGGGGCAAAGGCGAGCGAGGTAGAGGTAGGCGAGCCTGCTAGGGAGAGAGTGGGCCAGTTGCGCATGCTGGCCGGCCCTAGCTAGCTTGCCATAGGGCATGGCAAGGGAGTGGGCTGGTTCCTCCGACCTCCGACCTCCGCCTCCGCGCCGGCCTTCGCCCTGGGGGACAATATAGGACTTGCTGCACGAGCCCGCTCACCAGGCTGGCCAGGCTTTCCCCGCGTCCAAGATGCCAAGACGTAAGGAGGCTTCCATTGGTCGTTGCGCCTGCTGTGTCGTGTGTTGGTGGCGAATGGTACAGACTTCAGACTTCGACGAGGTGCCAGCGCGCGGTGGCGGTGGGCGCGATGGCGATGGCGCGATTGGCGGCGCGGTCCCGGCGGCACTTTGGCATTTGGGGCTGTGGCTGGCCCGCACACCTGGCTTATGAGAATCACAAGAGGCAACTCCCATCCACTGGTCCACTGGCAATGGGAACGGCTTCCAGATGTTCAAGGGGGCCCAATTTTCTTTGAACTTGAACCCCTCGAAAAGCGCCGTTGTCCGAGAAGCGCCAGCCTCTCTTTACTAGTAGTATTGATCCTTTGAGTGGTGGTGGTGCACATCCAGTTCGTGGGCTTCCCTCCCGAGAAAGAGAGAGAGAGAGAGAGAGAGAGAGAGAGAGAGAGAGAGAGAGAGAGAGAGAGAGAGAGAGAGAGAGAGAGAGAGAGAGAGAGAGAGAGAGAGAGAGAGAGAGAAGAGAGAGGGAGAGAGAGAGAGAGAGAGAGAGAGAGAGAGAGAGAGAGAGAAGAGAGGGGGGGGGGGGGGGGGGGAGCCCTGAGAAGGAAAGGAGAGCGCCCCTTCCCCCCTTCCCCTCAATGTATATAAGCCGAGATGTTATATATAAAGAAGGTACCTCGGGGCTTTTCTGGCGGGAGAAGTGGTAGTGTGGTTGGGCGCTGTGATGTGTGGGCCGTGAGAGAGGAGGAGGCATGGCGTGGCTGCCCTCGCAGCCGGAGAATCTGACGATCGAGGCGCGAAGGCTGGACCATCGGGGGTGGGCTCGGCCGCAGCGGAGGGGTCGCCCCTCCCAGACCCTCCGCCACGCCAGTAACGCTGCACAGCCCACCGAGCAGCCCTTTTCTTGGTATGCCATCGGTATGGAGCCCTCGCAGACGCTCTGGCAGGTGGGCAGCACGCTTGGCCGCGAGGGACCGAAGCAAATGACTCTACTTCCGGGAGGACGTGCGGTCTCCACGCTGCTCACTTCCATGAACTCGGGTGGGGAGACCAGCACTGCGGCGTCAGAGCTGTACGAGCAGATCCACTTCATCCCCGCTGTCCCCAAAGGCGTGATCGGGATGAACAAGCTCATTGCGCAGGGGGCAGTCCACCCATTTTCCGCACTCACGATGGGCATGAATCTACGAAAATTTGGAATCAGCGGTCGAGGCAGGCAGGATTCCTTCACGGTGGCATGTGCTTTCAGCCACCGGCGCGTCTGGGAGAGCATGCTGCATGCAAAGCATCATTTTGCAATCATTTTTGAAGATGACGCGTGGTTCTCACTGAATCGGAGCCAGAGTAGGGCCCCCAGCACAAAGCCCACTGCCTTCAATTCGCTTACGGGGCATGGCAGAGCTGCTGTCAAAGCAGCGCTGAACACGGTGGCGCGCCTCGATCCGGATTGGGAGTACATCAATCTGGGTCGATGCTACGACTATTGCGCTGCTGAGAAAGTCATCTCAAAGGTCGAGGAGACGGGTCAGCTAGTCGTCACCTCGCCGAGTAGTCTGTGCACGCATGCTTATGCTGTGAGCGTCATCGGTGCGCGAAAGTTGCTGTCCGTCACATTGCCGCACGTCTTTGCTGTGGACGTCTTGGTCACGCTGCTCTCGCGAAACGGGCTGCTCCGGCAGTACTCGCTCTCACCACCCAGCTTCACGCAGAACAAAATTGCGCCGGCCACAATCGCGCTCTCCGCTACCACGGGTATTGACCCCTCTGCCCATTTTCGCGCTCGTGCCCTGTCCTCTTCGGCATCATCCACCTCTGCCAGAGCAGCCCGTGCCGCCACGCGATATCACAAACGCTCGATAGCACTCCCTGAATGCGGTTCGTATGAGAGTGGCCCCTTGTCGAAACTCCTCCGCAATATCACCGCCGCGCTTCCCTTTGAGGAGGTGGCACTGCGTGCCATCGGAGGTCACAAACTCGTGGGTTATTCCCCTGTTGCCACGGAATGCCCAGAGACTCTCCGCTATCCCAATGCACGTGTCAGTCGTCATATCGGCCCTTGGGAGTCGAAAGAGATGTGCACCCTCGAGCACTTGCAATGTAGGATGGTCTCCTCCACGACGCCAGCGGACGAGACTCAATCGAGTAGCCCCTCTGACCTTGATCAGCTTCATCCAGACGTGGCACCCCTACTGCGGCAGATGAATGAACTCGGGCTTGACGGAGCTATCATCTGGGGCCTGCGGGATTTGGGGGTTCGCATGCGCGACGCCCATGCCATCGTCCATAAAGGGGTATATCGTGCTTTCGAGTACGTCTTCCGCACCTCTGCCACCCCTCGACACTTGTGCTGGATCGGAGATGCCGACTTCCCTCCCGGATGTTCACTTGGACATCTACTCTCCCGCCGCACGAAGTCGAGCACAACTCTTGAGTCTCGCCTCGGCCGGTCGCTGGTCTTCGCATCGCCCAAACATATGGGCTTCACTTCCGACCCAGCACTTGACCACATGCCCATCGATCCACAGTCTGCTTACATCTTTCATGAGGTGATGCCGCCACGATTTGCCCCGCTCTTACCGTTCGGCCGCGTCGTTGAATGGATCGTCAGCGGACCTGACGGCAACCGTCCATACCTCGATTCTACGAATTTCGTCGCCCGGTCCTCCGCCCTCGTCGCCGATTGTGGGTTTTGGCCTCCGTGCATGCGAGATGGCACTGTACTACGTCCCGCGACGTTTGTTGCTGGTTGGGGCACCACGCTCAGCCCTGCTCATATCATGGCTGCCCGGCGGCGCTCCCGGAAAGGATGGATGTTGTCTCGCCAACCAAGGCCGGTGTACTTTGTTGGCTCCATCCACCCGGGCAACTGCCATGCATTCAGCTTATTTGCGAACGGTTGCCGCGCCGCGGGTATTCAAGTCGTCCGCACGGGTTCTCAGCTCATTGTACGAAATTCTCAAATATGCATGAATCGGACTCGTCCAGTCCCTATTTTTGTTGATAATTGGATGCCTTATCTCGGCGAACAAGCCCGTCGGGACCTGATGGTTGATTCCATCTTCACCCCTGCTCTACAGCACAATGAGCAGCTACGACCAGATGCGCCGCTGCTTTCCTTCGTCCCTGATCGCGCACTCGATTCGGCAGCCCTCGCGCAGGTTATTGCCACGAACAATCCAGCGGTGGCCTCGCTTTTTCAGCGGGCCGGTGGTGCAGATGCTGTGGCCTACAGCACGGACCTTGGCACTATGTGTAGGGATGGAGTACGTGTGGCCGCGTCCGCCTCGCTTGGCGCCAAGAGGTCGTTGCAAGAACTTGTATGGCGCAATCATACGTATGTCACTCGGCTGAATGCCATTCTGCCACTTGTGAAGCCTGTTACCCCTGCGCAGCTCGCCACCTTTCATCAGTGGGATTTCTCCTCAACCTCGTCTGTCTCCGGCGGTGGAAAGACCGCCGTCGGAAGGTCATCTACCCGCAGTGCCAATGCGCCTTGGTGCCGAGCACTTGCTTCCCTTTTGGCTAGAGATTAGGGCTTGCGCTTGCAATTCACGCATGCGAAAGTGGGAGATCTCGCGTTTTGTGTGGTTAGTGTCGGAGCAGCTCATCTTCAGCTCACCGCTAATCTGCCACACTATATTGGCCATACGGAATAGGCTTGAGATGCTCCCTCCTCGATCGGCAGCTAGAGGTCGCTCATAGCAACTGTAGACAGACGACGTACGCTGTGTTTGGCCTCAACGTATGAGCAGTAGCGCGACTATGGTCGACAATCTCGCTACTTGAGGGGAGAGAGGCACTCCACGATTGGCCAACATCATACACCATTACATTTGGAGAGTGTTGGCCATCGGTAGCATTTATACTTAATTTTGCTCGTCGCTCGTGTCAAATCACCAAAAGGTCGCGTTTTAGTTGCTAGTCAACGTTGTGACTACTGTGGTGTGTGGTAGGTGGTAGCTTGTGAGAGTTGAGAACGAGGGTACGAGGACGAGAGCGAGGACGAGCGACGAACAAATGACAAAGACTAAAGATAGACAACCCCCAAGCAACAGGCCAACAGACCTTACACACTCTTCTAAACATCCCGCCATGCGCCATGCGCACCGCCTTTGTGAGTGCGACATGGCAGCCCCCCTCGCCGCAACCACCCTCTCCGCCGCCGCCGTCTCCGCCACCGCCCTCACCGCCTCCTCCCTCGCCGCCGCCACCCTCTCCCCCGCCGCCCTCCGCCCTCAAGGTCGCATTCCGTCGAATATGGGACGGGAGCCATCAAATGTCCATAGTTTGTAGTTTGTAGCAGTAACGTAGCAAAATTTAACACTTAAGTATCGCGGTGGTGCTCACGAGGCAACTAGCGCGGCTTGGGCGAGGCAGAGCGCCATCGCCATCGGGCCGATCGCATCGCCGACGACCCAATAGCGCAGGATAAGATAATCACATTCTCACTACATTTACGCGCACGCATATCCACACAAACGCACGCAACTTTATATTCAGTTGCCATGGAGCGCGCCGGCGCTCCCCTAAGGTGTGGAACAAGATACCTAGATATCTAGATAATAGGCATAGAGGGAGCAAAATGAGCTAATAGTACGCCCCCCGCAGTCTAGGATTCCAGCGATCGCCTCGTCACATGCCGTTGGAAGGTGTGGTAGGTCATTGGCTGTCGCTGTTGCGCGATGCACAGACGCACGTATGCGTATGCTGAGTGTGACAACCCACTCAGCAGACACGCTACTACATTGCGAAGCACATCACCCGAGAAACTTACCCTCCGTTTCTTCTTCGCGCCGACAAGCTGCGCCTCTTCCTCCTCCACCTCTCCCTCTCCTCCTCAGCAAGCACCGGTGGCACAACACGATCGGCAGTGAGGGCGATTGTGAAGTTCTCCCTGCAGTTCCTACATCGCAGACGCAACGTGAGTCCCCACGAGCCGAACAAGCGGGTGGCTGGGGGCGACTCGTCTGGCACCAAGCTGCCATTCTTTCGGCACCGAGAGCACGAGAGTGTGGAGTGTGGCGCGTGGCGCAAATGCCACAGCCCAGCATGCGGGCGTTCACGAGGAAGTGCAGATTTGGGGGGTGGAGTACGGGTGACGCCGAGGCCGCCTTCTTCTGCTCCTCCTTCCGCAAAGCTCCTCGGCCTCCCGGCGAGCCGAAGTCCATTGCAGCCGCAGCTCTCCGGACGCGGCTTTCCGCTTTGTCTCTCGTCGACAGGGGCCTGGGCACCAGAGGCCAGAGGCACCGGCCGATCCAGATCCAGCCCCCCGGACGCCCTCTCTCTCGCCTGCAGCCTCCTCGTCATCCTGTGGCAGTGGCGGTCGCGCACCGCTTGCGCTTGAGCCCGTGCTGCCGCCTGAGCCCGTGCTGCCGCCCGATCGCCGCTCCCTTCCAGGCTGTATTGCGTATTGCCCTTGCGGAAGCCGCGGCTCACCTTCCTCTTGGCCATCACCTTCGGCTAGTGCAGGGGAGGGAGAGGGAGGGCGGTGGGGCGAGGGGCGAGGGGGGCGGGCTCCCTTTGCCTCCGGGAAACGTTCCGCGTCACTTCCCCCCCCCCCCCCCCCCCCCCCCCCCCCCCCCCCCCCCGAAATCCTGCAGAACCACCTTCAGAAGTCGCCTTCATGCTCTACGGCTGGCCGTGAATACCATGTGAACGAAGTGCGGGTTGCGCACGGGGGTGGCGTGGGCGGCAGTTGGTCGGGGAGTGGCGGTGGGGGACGAGGCGAGGGCGAGGCGGTGGTGCGAGCGCTGAGGATGCGACGTGCGTGGCGACGGCTACGTCCTACTCGGGAGTCGTACCCTAGTGCGCGCATCCTCAACTACAACATCCTGGCCGACGGGCTGCGCCTCGCGCTCTCGCCCAAGCACGCCTACTGCCCTCTGCCGCTGCGCGAGTGGGCGGGGGAGGCCGGCAGGTGTGAGCGGCTCGCGCACGAGCTCGCGGCGTACGACGCGGATATATTGTGCTTACAGGAATGCTCGTTCACCGCATTCAACCAGCTGCAAGAGGCGATCAATCGCACTGCCGGCCGCATAGCCTATCAGGGGATCCACTCCTCGCAGTGCATCCACGAGCACACGTCGTTTACAGAGAGGAAGCGGTGCGCTGGCCTTCCGCTCAACGTGCCCGGGCGCCCAGCTTGTAGCCCGGCCAGTAACTTAAGCTCGGACTGACCGGGAAGTCTCCTGTGCCGCCCACAGGTTGCAGGTGGCCTGGGCGACTTCCGAGACAGGACTCGCGATCTATGTCCGTTGTAATTCAGGGTGGGTTGCGACCGAGAGCCGATCCGTGCGGCTGGGCTCGCTGGTTGAGGCTCGTCACACCGGAGAGCTACGTAGAAAACTGAAATCTCAATCTGATGGGGTGCTGATGCAGTTGCTCCGCCACGATGCCACTGGCGCATCGCTCCTCATAGCAACGACACACATCTTTTGGGACCCAAACTTTCCGCATGTCAAAGCGAGTCAAGCTGAGCTTGTTTGCTTGGCCGTCCGACAATTGCTGTCCGAACAGCAGCAGCCAACCTCGGTGGTGTTGAGCGGTGACTGGAATTCGGTCCCTCGTCTTCAGCCTGAGTTTATTCCCTCTATGTGTGCAGACGCTGAGCTCGCGCAACTCCCAGCGGCTTGGAGACGGTCAGCCGTGTATGAGCTCCTCTCTAGTGGACGATTGCCACCGAGCCATCCCGAGCATCCCGAATCGTTTGGCAAGGCTGCTGTCGGCGAGCATGCCACGGCGGTTGCTTCTCCTCCTTATACGTCTGAGGTGATGGCTGACCGGCATCCGACGCCCGTGAGCATGCATACTGAGAGCGGTCCTCCAACCACTCTTTCTCATAAATTGTCTCAAGCCTCTCGCTTTTGCGAGGGGGGCGAGAGCGCGCAAGAACCGCCACCCAAGCGCCCGGCGTACTCGACGTCTCGCTCATGCAGTCGATTGGGCGCGTTGAGTTCGCAAGGCCTCAATTTGCGAGATGCTTATCACGGCGCTCTCTGCGAAGGCCCGCTCCCGCTTACCACCCATGCAGACAACTTTCGTGGTACGCTCGATTACATTTGGGTCTCAGGTGGCGACAATGTCCCTGGGGTGCTCTCACAAGTCGCGGAACAAGGCGAAACAGATCCGAAGGTGGGATCTTCCGCTGAAGGTTTCGTGAGCGTCGGTCAGGTCACCTTGGCAACGCCGCAAGGGCGAGTTGGGGTCGTCGCGCCAGCTTTCGTAAGCGAAGTGTTGGAGATGCCATTCGATCCGGCGAAACGCAGCGGTCCTGGTAGCTGGGACACATTTCAGAAAATACCAGACGCAACATGGCCCTCAGACCATCTTGCCATTGGTGCTACGATCGTACTCGGAGGATCGGAATAGATGGATGGCCGTACTATTCGTCTTTGGGCATTGGCATTGGCTATTGGGCATGCGAAGGGCCGATTGGCGAGGTTGTGCTCCCACGGCCCTTCAGGCAAGTATATTGTGCATGAGACTGTGAGCGCGGGCAGATTGAAGGGGACGTGGCGTACACATACGTTAGCGGTAGCAGCATTTGCGCGCCCTAGTGAAAGGTGTGTGCTGGGCAAACCTGCTTCCTCGCCATGCTCGCTCCTTGCCCGTGCCACAGACTAATCTTATGATTGGTCGCCATGGAGGGGGGCCTCGCGCCCCCCCCACTTTCTCGACTCCCCCCATGGCGGGCGAGAACCACATACCCCCCTGTACCGCCTCTTGGCAGGCAGGGGGAACTCACCTTATCTGCCCAGATTCGCTCGCCCTGAGCTGAGAGCGCTGGGCACAGAACGCACCGCCCCAACCCCAAACCACGTTGGCCGGCCCATCCCTCTAACCAGCCCCCCCCCCCCCCCCACCTGGACCCCCCTGATCACCTGCCCCCGCTCAGAGGGTGCAACCTCAGGTTTGGTTGTTTTTTCGGCAACTACCCCCATGTGCACTGTATAAGTTCGACCCCCTCATTAAACTACAAAAGTACAGGATCACGAGGCCAGGATCACGAGGCGACACGCCACTACACTTTACAGGGGGCATTGTTAGGCTCGGCCAGAATATCAAAATGAATCCACGTATAATAAATGAAAAATACTCAACTAAGTTTATACTTGGTTGCCCCATGGGGGGGCACGAGCCCCCCCCTCTCTCCACTCCTCCCCTGCCATGGGAGAGGAACCACCCATCCTCCTGGCACGCCTGATGGCTTGCCAGGAGGCCACTGCCCTACTGACCCACTCCCTTCCCCACAGGCTCGCCCCATTCGCCCATCCTGGCCCCTCGTGGCCAGCCCATTGCTCCAACCCCCCCTCCCCCCCTGGTCGACAGGCAGACAAGTGCAGATTGGGGGCCCCAGAGGCTCAGGAGCGCCAGCGAGGGAGAGGCAGGGGAGGCTGGGGCTGGGCCCCAGCCTCCTCTGCCCCCAGAGCTGGCCTCCAGGAGCCTCCAGGGGTCGCCAGCAGGCAGCTGCAGGCCTGCCGCAGGCGCGCCATCGCGCGTGCCGCAGGAGAGGGGAGAGAGAGCGCGGAGAAGGGGGTGGGCGGAGCGAGAGCTCCGCTCACCGAAAAATAGGTAAGTCCCGCACCTGTTTACAGGATAAGTCGGGGCTGAGACCGCCGCCCACTCGGAGACACAGGAGGAAGGGGGGGAATGATCACCGGGGGGGGGCGCGGGCCACCGGACCATATCTAAGCCCTTCACCCCTATCCCCCTAGTAGTGCACGGGGGGAGTCGCCTTATGGCGGGGGGAGAAGGGCCGGGGAAGTGGGGGTGTAGAAAGTTTCCTACGTGAGTAGAAAGTAGAGGGTCCACGGCCGCGTGTGCGGTGAGACTATTAAAAGGTTTATTTATAAATGAAAAATACTACTGGACGATAGACGTCTCTTTTTGGATTCTTTTCGGTGGGTCGCTTGGACAGGAGTTTCCACACGAAAATGATTACACACACTACGATCATAATGCCTCCGACCACGATTGCGATTGCGACCCCCGTGGCGAATACTTAATACTTTCGTTATTGCAGCTTGTAATTTGTCTTTATGTTGCGCTTACGGCTAAAACAAAAGTTCCGTCCTACATTATAGGACCGCGTCCTACGAAAATGATGACGTCGTAGGACCCTGGGATTCCCCCTCGCAATGGCCCCCCTCGCGGGCCACCGGCGGGTGCACCTCCCACCAAAGTGGTGCGCGACGGCCCCCCACGCCCTCCCCCTTGCCTGCCCCTGGCCGCTCAGGTCAGGTGCCCGCCTTTGGGTCCCGTCAGATCTCACCCAAACTGGGCCCTCTGAAACGTTGCCCGCCATTGCCCCCGACCCCCAACCCCCCTTCGCGCGGAGGGCCCGTCGGACTGTCGGCCGATGTCTGACACGCTTGCCAGACCACCTCCCACCTCCCACCCTGACCCATGGCGCGGGCCTGCACATGCTCACAGGTACCAACTTTTTGACGACCTCAGCCTCCGCCACACACCCACACTCACGACCGACCGACGACCGACGAGCATGCCGACACAAGTGACAGCGAGCGCGACGCGCTCGCACGGCCGCCACATCTCTATCACACCCAACAGATCATGCACATCAGCGTCATCGCCGCACGCGAGCCACAAAAAGCTGACATACACACACCCATGACCCACTCAGACATTTCAACCTTTTAATATTCTTACCGCACTCGCGGCGAATGCCTCCGCTCGCTTGAACTTGATCTCGGAAAGCTCTTTGCCCATTCGGACTTGGTGATGGAGGGTGCGGTCGAGGAAGAAGCGGCTCCGAGCCCACTTGGTCACGTGCTCCTTCTCGAAAAACACGCGGTAGTGCCAAACAAACATTGCCGGCCCGAGAGAGGCCGCCGTTGAGAATGGCGTGGATTAGCTCGAAATCGTCGGAGTTCTTGTAGAGAGAGGCTACCTCATAGGGGGACATGCTAAACAGTTGGTCCCATGAGGCTAGGATGACCTCTCGCTCAGAAACATCCCCGGCGAGGCTTGGATCGACGGGATGGCGCCGAGTCGCCGGATTTGGAAGCGAGCGGAGGCGCGCGACGGTGGATGGAGGTTGGGGATCAGAAACAGGCTTGGCAGACGGGACAGGAACGGGCGTATTGGGTGCGGGATCGGAAATCGAATTCGGCGGAACGGCGAACGGCGCGGCGGCCGGCGACAAGCGGGAGAGAGAAGGGAGTTGCTCAAGATCGAGGAGAGTATCCTGAAGGTGGCACAGGCTACTCGACTCGCAGTCGTTTATTTCTCGAGAACTGCTCACGGCGCGAGCTCGAAGGGCCGTTCCTTTTTGTTGACGAGAGGTGCCTCCCCCCCCCCCCCCCCGGTGCTTTTGCTCCCGGAGAGTCGCCCGACGTAGGTCGGTGCGCCTCAATGGGGTTTCTTCCCTCATTTTTTAACTTGTGGGGAATTAGAATGGTAGCCGGGGGCTTGCGAGGGGGGAGATGTGGAGGGGTGCATAGGTGTATGTATCTGTGGCAACAACACGCGCCAAGGTGTACGGGCAGGTGCGCTGAGGGCTGTCGTGTTAGTACCGGACCAGTGAGAGTAGTGGTACTAATGCTCAGTTAGATTATTGGGAAGGATCGGGGCGGCGCCAGACGAGCCCGAGATCGAGTCGCTCCGAACCGACGCGCAGGGCAACGACCTCGAGCTCGAGCTCCTACCTTATGAAGATGGACGTCCTACTCCAGTTCTCCAAGCTCCTCGCCCTCCTCGACGCTCAGCGAACTCCAAGAACTCAAGCGACTCGAACGGCGACTCGAACGGCATCGGCACCGAGACAGACGAGGATGATTCGGACAAGGACGACGAGCCCGAGCCCGTCCTCGACAAGGTCACGTGCGGCACAATGCAGTGGACGAAACGTGAAACGTGCGAGCGACTACGTCAAGAAGGATCGACGCCAAGCTCCTCGCGCCAAGCCAACGCTGAACAAGGGGGACGTGAGCCTCGACACCATCGACAAGTTGTGGACGTTCCTCTTCCCCCCCGGCTTGCTCTCCGAGATCGCCACCCGCACGAACACGCGCCTACAAGGGCTCCAGACGGAGGGCAAGTTGACCACCGAGGGCGAGATCTTGCAGTGGATCGGCTACTCGATCGCCGTCTCCATTCCCGGCGCCACCCAACTGCGCTGCATATCTGGCCGCTGGCCGCCCAGCGGCCCAGCGCACCGCCCTTGCGCTCTCGCCATCTGAGCCGCCCCGACCCGCCACATGCGCCACCTTCTTTCGCCGCGCGCCCCTTCACTCGCCCCTTCACTCTCCCACTGCGCGCGATGGCGAGCGGGCGCCAGGCCGGCGGACGGCGCTGTCGCGGGCGCCCTACGAGGAGAAAGCCCCCCCGTTTGCTCTCGTGGGATTTCCTCTTCCCCTGACAGCTCTCGGGGGGTCCGCTTACGGCACCCCCCAGGGGCTTTCCCCCGATAGCTCTCGGAGGATTTTCTCGGTCCCTCGATAGCTATCGGGGGGGCTGTTGGCGATCGGGAGAAATTTTTCCCCCGATGGCTATCGGGGGGCGTTGGCTCCTGGGGGCGGTAACATATATATATTGGACAAAGCCCCGTCTACAGTTTCACAAGTCACAAGCCAGGAGTCGCCATCAACTTTTTGAAATGCAGTACCACCCACAACTCCACAGCGATTCTCTAGATGGCCTAAGCGTCTAAATCTTGAGAAACACTGTGAAAGATGAGGTGTTTGGCCAGCATACCATTGACAAAGTCCCGTCGCGGGCTTCACAAGCCAGTTGTCGCTATCAAATCTTTAAGATGCAGTACCACAACTCCACAACGATTCTCTATATGGCCTAAGCGTCTACATCCGTCCTCGAGACTTCGACGTCGCCTTCGACCCATGCCTCGTCAGGGTCCTCCTCAGCATCACTCTCCTCGTCATCCTTCCACTCATCGTTCCATCCATCGTCCCAATTGTCAATTGGCTCCTCCATCCTGTCCGACATATTTGCCTCCATGTCGTTCTCCATGTCACCAAAACCAAAGTCATCTTCTTCATCGACCTCGTCGTCTTCCTCGCCGACAGAGAAGGCGCGATCCCGTTCAAAGTCGTCCGCGTCCATGTCGACTCGCCTCCCCGTGGCCATGTCCGAGTCAACGGGCGAGCAATGTCGCACAGGCACTTGCACATTCGTCTCGCGGCCCATGACCTTGAGCAGAATCGTGCACAGTTCCTCCGCGCCAACTTCCACGACCTTGCCCTGCATGCCTTTGAAGGGCCCAGAGATCACCTGCACACGATCGCCCTGCCGCAGCCCTACCTTCTGGGCCGGTGTCCGTGCTTCCTCCTGAGGCTCCTTTGTGAGTCGCACAATGTCCTCAAACTGCTCCGGTGAGAGTGGGCGAGGCCACACAAAGCCGCGCGTGCCGTCGAGGTTGCCCGCCAGCGTGCGTCCACCGCGGTCGAATCCGACAAAGTTTACAACGTACTGCATCCCCGTCACGAACGTGTGTAGCTCGCGGCTCATACGCATGTGCAGCAAGATGTACGATGGCATCACTGACGCGTCACGTACACTCGACTCACCCTCACGAATGGGGACGAAGATGCGGTCGATCTCAGTCTCAAGCCGCTGCACGCTGATAGCCTGGCGTAGTGTGCGCTCAACCGTCCCCTCGAACCCGTTGGCTGTCTGCAGCAGGTACCAGTGCGGTTCAGTGTCTCGATGGACCTCCGACTCCGATGATGGCAACCCATGCGCCATCTTGCGGCGGACGTTGGTGAGGCGCTCGACGAGGTCAGACTTTCGCCCCGTCATTCTCTGGCCCAAATTACGCAGCTCCGTCTTGAGCTCGGCCACTGTCATGTTGGCAATCGTCGGGAGCGACTCCCTCGCCTTCTCCATTAGCGCCTCTCTCGCAATCGCGGTGGGCTTGGTCTCCTCCTCGTCCTCCTCGTCCTCTACGGCGGAGAAATCGATGTCGAACGAAGCGCGAGGCGCTACTGCTGGGCGTGCCCCGACCGCCCCGGGCGCCAGCACCCCAGCGCCCCGCGGGCTCAGCCAGAGCGCGAGGACGGACAGCCAGACGGACAACATCGCGCAACTCGACGCCGGCGACGACTCCACCTTCCTCCCAAAGCCTCCTCTACTACCAGTAAAGATGACGGCACCTCACATTAGGGGAGAGAGTTTAGCCCAACCCACCTTCGATCCATCTTGGGCCCAGTGACTGTGAGTGGAGCAATGTAGATCAGAGTAACCATTGAAGGCTAGCTAGCGCGACAAGCCAATGACGGTGCAACGATGACGATGACGTCACCCCTCGGGAATAGTAAACCCCTACCATTACCAAACACAACTTAGGTTAAACACAGCCACAGCTGGCATCGCTGAAAAAGCTGCTTCTGCTTATGCTTTGACTTTCTGATTAAGAACAGAAGAACGGTGATGGAGGAAGGTTGTTATATCGAGACATTTAGTGAAGTTGTCAGCCAACATGTGAAACACAAGAATATTATTTTTTATTTTTAGCAAATTTTTATGGATCGCGAAGCGGCAAAGGAATGGGACTAGCGCTCACTCATGACAGGACTCCCTGCCGCGGCAAGCGCAAGCACCCTTCCCCCCTTGTGCCACCCAGCTCTTCACTAGCCTTCTACCTGCGCTAGCCGGAGCGCCCCTCCCTCCACACTCAGACAGCCCCCCACGCCAGGATCTTGTATTGGTCTCGCAGGCAAGGGGGCCTAATGGGAGGGTGAGGAGCAACTCCTCAAAGAGGAGCTGTGGGGAAGGAGATGTCTGAGTGGCGGCGCTATACCCTTGCGCTAGGCATGGGCAGCGACGCCGCCTCAAGACATGTCCTCCCTCTTGTCTTGAGTCGAAATTTTTGGTGCTTGAAACAGAGGACGAGGGGGTTTGTGCTTCTTGGGTTGGTTGTAGATGGAAGAGGGAGTGGGAAAGGAAGTGAAGTGTTGAAAGAGGGCCCAAGGCAGGGCACTGAGTTGTAGGTACTTGTGGCCCACAAGAGTGGGGCGAAGACGAGAAGTGTATCAACATGTGTCTTGAGTTGAAATTTTTGGTGCTTGAAACACAAGGCGAGGGGGTTCGTGTTGTTTGGGTTGGTTGTAGTGTGAAGGGGGAGTGGGAGAGGGAGTCAAGTGTTGAAAGAGGGCCCAAGGCAGGGCACTGAGTTGTAGGTACTTGTGGCCCACAAGAGTGGGGTGAAGATGAGAAGTGTGTCAACATGTTGGAAAACAGAGGCATTGAGTGCTCTCTGTGGAAGATTGATGGTTGTGAAGTGCCCTCCCATGTTGGGTGCACTGATGGCTGATGGTAGAGGTTTCCACCATGGGGAGGGCAGCTGAACTGCCCTCCCACATGAGGTGCTCTTGGGGTGGGAGGGTTTCCCACTGTTGGAGGGGGTCTCAAAGACCCCCTGCATGATGCGCAGAGCCATGGTGGCAACCTGTTCGGTGCCAGTGCTCGCCACCCCGCGCGCTCGCGCGGGTGTGGTTTGGATGGGCTGGATGGGCTTTGAGAGGGCTTTCTGACGAGCCGCCTCGGGCGGCGTGGGGCGTCCCAGGTGGGGCGCAGTGGCGAGGGTCGCCTGAGGCTCGGGAGCGGTCGCGGCACGCTGCGAGACCTACATTCCAGTCAACTCTGGAACTTAAAGCCGCGAGATTGAATATACGGCTCGCGAGGCAAGGACCGGATGAAAACTTAACGGTGGAGTTAGCCCAGACACAAAGAGAGCTGGCGGAAGCTCGTAGCCGGGTCCCACTAAGAGACCTCCCGCTACACGGTATGCCTAGATACTGGTTACAAACGCTAGCCGCCCCCAAGTGGTTTCACACTCGAGTTCAAAAGGCGGCAGATGCGGTCCTTTGGTCGAGCCCGTTTACACACAATAGAAACAAGTGGATTAGATGCCCGCACTACACCACATCGCACGGCAAAAGCGCAACCAGAACATTGGGGTTGGGACTCCTACACTGGCCGTCCCATGTGAAGGCCCTCCAAGCTAAATGGATACTAAACTATCTTAATGCTAGGAAGGCAATATGGAAACACGGACTGGACGCCTGGTTTTGCCGGACCGGACTGGGCAGGGGTGCTGTCCTCTCCACGATCCCGATCAAAATCTTGACGGGCAGCATTAAAGGAAACCCCGCGCTCCCGATCTTTTGGAGGGAAGCCATTGCAAACTTCAGAGAGCTAGACATAAGGCCGTCCTTCCTCACGAGGGAAGGCGCACTGTCGCAGCCCATATGGCACAACCCGCACATTCCCCCTCCGGCGATACGAGCCCCTTGGGCACGTCTGTGGGAATCCTTACACACCAATGTAATCCACAACGTATTCAAGGATGACGCCCTTACGACGCCATACAGCAAGGAAGAATGCTCGGCGTATGTCGAGCACCTACCCGAAACGTTCGTACACGAAGGTCGAACCATCCAAAAGAAGGAGTTTTTAAACACCTGGGACGCGATAGTCAGCCACGCTATAAGTGTACTCGGACGATCGAGAGAACGCCCGACTTCGGAAGCAACGGGCGTAGACGAGAACGGAGTGGACGCCCACCCCCGGTCGACGGAGACCCCGACACACGAACAGATTAAGGTCTCGGAGGACGAGCGCTACATCTGTAAACTCAACAATATATGGCTACATACGGACACGGATTACCTAGGAGAAATATCCGCCACCGGAGGAGTGGCGGACGCCGGAGAGATTCAACGCTACCACACGCCGGCCCGATGGGAAGGCGGATACAAAGGACCGAGATACATGGAGTACCCCCTAGCGGACGAGTACGCTATGCAAAAAGGCAAACTCGCGCTTGACGCAATCGCGGTCTCGGACATTACGCGAGCTGCGCTCAAAACAACCGCGAAGAACACCCCACAAGCGGCGAAGCTCGCATGGGATAAACGCCTAGATGTCACGAAAGAAGAATGGAAACACATAGCAAGGCTATACACACTCCCGCTGCTCACACATGAAGACAAACACCCACATTTTAAACATATCACCCACAGAAGAATCGGCACTAGAAACAGATTTGCGAAAAGCCACACGAATATGTGCAGACTATGCCGCCGCCACCGCGAAGATTCGTGCCACTTAGCATGGTGCCCCGCGACGAAGAAAATATTCGAAACCATAGACACCCTTACCAACTACACGCCTCGCCCAAATAGGTCGCGCACACAAAAAGTCAAAGACAGGCTATTTGCATATCCCGGCGCTACCACCCCTGATAGCCTGAAGACCCTCTACATAATAGCATGGAAACACATAATTAAAGGCTTTTATAAAGTAGAGTTCGAGTCATACAACTTCCACTATATACCAACTCTAGAAGCAACGCTCATGAGATTTACCACCCTGGTGAGAGGCCGAGCTACGCCGAGCCTCCACAACACCGCGAGAACGCGTAAGGCGGCCCAAGGAAGGAAACCTAAAATCAAAACTCCGGTGGAGCTCAGCGCTCCTACCTTCATAGAAGATGACAAAGGCCGCTTGAGAATGAGCGATAACCTCGGCCTAGTAGCAGAAGCGCTCGGCCTTGCCGAACGCCTCGCCTAGGACCCAACTATACTTCGCCCCAAATGGACTTAGGGCACGAGAAGACAGAACGATAACAGAAAAACCAACGACGACACGACGCTCACACAACAACGGAAAGAAACATGTCACTCAGCGAACCAGGAGGGAGGCGAGTACCTTCGCTGGGGACAAGTGCACCCCGCCCAACCTGACCCCCCCCAACAACCTGAGCCCCGACGTAGAGCACAAGGGGAGTTGCCGCAAGGCGGGAAGTTAGGGAGTGGGAAGGAGGAGGGCGTGGCTACAGAAACGAAAGCCGGTGCCGCGCGCGTGGCGAGAATATTAAAAGGTTTTTTTTTTACCTCGGACCCAAGAAGCTCTCATTCTCATCCTCTCTCTCTTCCACTAGCTCGCTAGCTAGCCTCGTCTCTACTCTCCGACGCCACGCGTCGCCCTCCTCCGACCTCAGTCTACCTCATCGCTCGTAGTGCTCGATGGCAGACACTCTCAGACCCGACTCTTACTATGATCTATCAGACATTTCCCGCCAGCAACAATCAACGAACCTTCTACGACCGCGTCAGCTGCCGGCTCGATCGAACGGCCCTCTGCCTGTGAGCCTATAGTCATCGCGTGTTCGACAGAGTGACGATGGGGAACAGAAGGCTTCCAGAAGGGCGATGGATATAGTGAGGTAGAGATTGCCGCGCCCAGTATAGGGGTCAGCCCCGAATCATCAGACTTTTAAATATTTGCTTTATGACTGCGTCACCTTCCCCGTTCTAGTTGCTGGTTGGGACAAATTGCCATGCCACAAGCCACAGGGCACAAGCAAGGAGCAAATATGATGTAACAAGAACACAAACACGAGTGGAGCAGGGACGAATCGGGAGCAAACTAGAGCGTTCCTGGAATCCCTGCCCTGCGAACAAAAGTGAGAAGGTTGTACTCCTTCCAGCAAGCACGAAACAAGCCGCAGCGGTGTGCGCTAGTGCATGCACAACATGGCAGCATGGGACCAAGCATGATGGCCACCAGCATGGACACATGGCGTCAAAGGAGACACAAGTGGCAGCCGTAAGTAGCAGACTGGATGTGGGACGCGCTAACTCGATCCACGCGCACTTCGTTCAGCGCCAGCTCGAGCAGGGCATCACATGCAAAGATCATCAACATCGCTGTCGTGGCATGATGAGCCACAACTATCCTCACATGCCGTACCAACGGATTCGATAAACAAGGCGAGAGCAAGTCGCCCCACCCATGCGCTGCGGGTGTTCTCGGAATGTGCGGGTGAGCAACATTTCTTTCGTGGCCTTCCAGTTACTCCTTGTTCACACGGACGGCAGATTCCTCGCGCAGAATCACCTCGTCCATGAGCTTGGCGAGCCGTCCATTCGGGCAACCACGAGCAGCAATGGAGGCCTCGAGCGCGGGAAGCAGGATGTCAAAGTCATCCCCCGTCACGCCATGCGTGATCAGGAACTCTGCTGCCGCGGCGGCCGCCTCTTGTCCCTGCTCTGCTCTGAGTGTGGTCATCTGGCCGTCGAGCTCAACTGGCAGGCTGAGCGAGCGAGCTAGGGTTTTCTCGACGGGCGCGCGAACGGGGCCAACCGAGAGGGCAGCGGCGGAGCCGGCGGTGTAGACGAGCATCAACGCGTGGATCAGCCGCATCACCGCGTTGCTAGAGAAGGGGGGATGGGGGGTGGGGCAGAGGGAGGGCGGGAGCGGGGGAGAGAGAGGGAGAGAGAGAGATGGATGCCTCTCTCCTCCCCCTCACGGCGGAAAGTGAGCGAGATTGAGAAGAGAAAAGGAGGCCCAAAAGAAAGAGAAGACGAGAGAGGAAGAGGATGCGATGGAAGAGAGAGAGAGAGAGGGAGGAAGGCCATGCCTCTCTTCTTCACGTAGGCGCCTCCCCTCTTCTTCTCCCTCTCCTCGACTACCCCTCTCTCGCTACTCGTATTCTTCCCCCCGTCCTCTTCATCACTCCCCTCGAGATCTTCTTCTCCCTCGACCCCCCCCCCGCCGGCCACACGTCTCCTCTTCCTCTCTTCTCTCTCCCTCCCCCTCCCCCGTCCCCCCCCCCCCCCCCCCCCGCCCCAACTTCATCCCAGCTCCATCCATCCCCCTCCCCCCCCCCGCGCCCCCCCCTCTCTTCTCCTCCTCAAAATGATCTGGTTCTCTCTCCCTGCCTCCTGCTGCGCCCCAGCTCTCTCTCCAGTGTGTCCCACTGGGATGCCTCAGTGGTTCTCCTCTTCGCAGAACCACTGAGGCATCCCAGTGGGACACACTCCACATTCCATGCTTCATATGGTTTTAAATATATTCCGAGGTTGCGCTTCTCATTGGCAAAAGCCGCCACGAGCAGGCCAGGACTCTCCCCTCCATCCGTGTGGAGGGGGGCCTACTCACATTAGAAGGACCCTCCCTTACCCCTCCTCCTTTGGGCCATCCCACACACACACGCTGTGACCCCTCCCCCCTTTTCCAATAAAATAATCTCCGCGCACCCCACCACTGAATCTCCATCACCAGTCATCAGCGCCTCCTCCCACTCTCTCTGCCCTCAATCACCGACCACCTCGCCAGCTGGGGGGGGGGGGGGGGAAGGCAGGTACGACAGCCACGGAACTTTATTTCAAGGCACGACGACGGAGGTGTAACAAGAACAATGAGCACTAGTACCGCTTCTGGTCGTGTTAGTACATGAGCACTAGCCATGCACTAACACGACCACCCGCCAATCCTGGTCTCACTACAGCACAGGACACCCTTCGAAGCAACTATTTCGATTTCGATTTCGAGCTCCCAACTTCCAACTACCGTTAAAACGATAAATAGGGGCACGGGCATGGAGCATGGAGCGCGCGCCGACTCCCTCCTCTATTGCCGTCATGGCCGCCAGCACGGGCGATGTGACCATGGACACGCCGCTGTCACCAAAGCACCCGCGCGCAGCCGACACGCCCAACGTGCAACGTGCTAATAGGGGGACAGAGAGAGAGCGGGCGGGAAAAGCGAGCATCCCCCCCCCCCCTTCCCCCCCCTACCCCTCCCCTTCCCCCCCCCCTCACCCCCCCCCCCCCCCCCCTTCCCCCTCCCTCTCCCCGCCCAATCCCCCGCCCTCGCGAGGTCCCCCCCCCCCCCCCCCCCCGCCCCCCCCCCTCCAAAATCGAGCACTTTCCAGCGGGTTTCCCTCTTCCCCGTTAGGTAACGGGGAGGGGAGAGGGGAGGAGAGAGAGAGAGTACTCCTAGGAGAAGGAGGGAGGGAAAGAGAAGGGAAAAGAAAATATGGAACGACATTCTGGAGTACAGTATTAGGAGAGCCGAGAAGAGACGCTGAGAATGGGCGGGAGACAGCTGGGGGAGACACAGAGAGAGGAGAGAGAGAGGAGAGAGAAAAGAGGGAGGGAAGAGAGGGAAGAGAGGGAAGAGAGGGAAGAGAGGGAAGAGAGGGAAGAGAGGGAAGAGAGGGAAGAGAGAGAGGAGAGAGAGGAGGGAGAAGAGGGAGAAGAGAGAGAAGAGAGAGAAGAGAGAGAGGAGGCAAGGGAGGGAGAAGAGAGAGAAGAGAGAGAGGAGGGAGAGGAGGGAGAAGAGGGAGGACAGGAGAGGACAGTGAGGATGGAGTGGACTGAGAGGAGGGAGAGAAGACAAAGTATACACTCGTGAAGACAGATACGAGGTGCGAATCATGAACGGAGAGAACCTCGGGATTAGAGAGAGAGCGGAGGGCCCCCATGTCCGCCGCCGCTCTCTCTCGTCTGCTCGCCATGGGTTTCGAGGACGAGGCAGCGTCGGCGGCGCTCACGGAAGCGGGAGGCGACCTCGAGGCTGCGACGCTCCTCTTGCTCGAGCCGCGCCTCCCCGTCCTCAGCGGCCACCATTCCCCCGCTGCTCCTCCGCCTCCGCTCTATCCCCCCTCCTCTCCCTCCATCTCTCCCCCCGCTCCCACGCGTGCGCGCTCGGCGGGCAAGGAGGCAGCGGCGGCAGGAGTAGCAGAGGCAACGCTCCTCGTTGGTCGACGCGTCGCCGTCTCCTCGCTCACCTGCAACCAGGAGTTCAACACACGGAGAGGCACCGTCATCGGCACCGACCGCCACAGGTACCTCGTCGAGATTGACGGGGTGGGAGATGAGCCGCTCATCCTCTCGGTGCTGGAGGAAAACTTGATACCGATTGAGGCGTGTGAGCCACCACCTGCGCCACCGCCTGCCGACCTGCACGATGACCCGACCGGCGTGGGAGTGGGTGGCAGCAGCAGCCGGCCGGGAGCTGTTGCCGAGAGTTCTCTCTCTGAGGAGGAGCAGTTGCGGGTGGCCATCGCCGAGTCGCTGCGCAGCTCGACTCCCGAACAACTCGCGGGATCATCGCTTGCCAGCGCGCCCAGATTCAATCCCACCAATCCGCCGCCGCCGCCGCCGTACCCTCCGCCAAACGTGTCGCAGGCGCGAGCGCGCTCGGTCGAGCGCTTCGAGTCGGTGCTCGCGCGCCAGGCAATGCACGAGGCGGCGGCCAACGCGCTGCTCGAGAGGGTGCGCTGCTTTTGCCGGGAGACGCAAACGTCCTTTACCGACCCCGACTTCCCGCCAGCCGACTCGTCGCTCTATCTCGACGGCAAAGGCTGGGCGGTGTCCGCCTCTGGCTCGGCGCGCCACCGCGCTGGGCTTGAGGAGATTGTGTGGTTACGGCCGCACTCGATACTGCCGAGGCAGATGGACGAGGGAGGGGAGACGGGCCTGTCATACTTGGCGCAGGCGCGCCTCGGGCTCGCGGCGCTCGGCCTGAGCAACTTGTCGCAGCCCAACGCCCGCAGCGCATGGGAGGTGGTGCGCGGCACCCCGTCGCCTCACGACATCCGGCAGGGCGCGCTCGGCGACTGCTGGCTACTCTCAGCCCTTGCGCTCATCGCCGAGCGGCCGCGGCTGCTGGCGGCAGTGCTGCCCGCGCGGGAACCTGACCCCTGGGGCGCATATCATGTGCGGCTGTGCTCCGCGGGGCAGTGGCGCACGCTGCTGGTTGATGACTGTCTGCCGTGCGTGCCGATCCGTTCGGGGGCATTGCCCTTTGCTCGTGAGCAGGGCTTTTGCGCCTTTGGCACAGCACGACACTGCCAGCTGTGGGTTGCGCTCATCGAGAAAGCCATGGCGAAGCTTCATGGCTCATATGAGAGCCTCGAAGGGGGAACCGTGGATGAGGCGCTGCGCACCCTCACCGGCTTCCCCACCACGCGGATGTACTTGGTTTCGCGCAATAACACAGTCGCCGGCCCAAGCGGCGCTCGCGCCTTTGCCGGCGGATCAGCCGACAGTGCTGTTGAAGACCCGGATTTGCAGTGGGCTCGCCTGCTCTCCTTCTTCGAGGCGGGCTTCCTCTGCGGCGCCTCATGTGGAAGCGGCGATGGCGGCGCGGCCGCCGCTGCCGCGGCAGAGGCGATGGGGTTGCTTAGTGAGCACGCCTATTCCGTGCTAGATGTCCGTGCGGTCGCTGGCGCACGGTTGATCAAGCTGCGCAACCCCTGGGGACGGCTGGAGTGGCGCGGCGACTGGTCCGACGATTCGCCCCTGTGGACTCTTGAGCTGAGGCGGGAGCTCGGCCACGAGGTTGGCAGCAGCGCGGCAGCGGTGGCTGACGATGGTGTATTTTGGATGTGCTGGGACGACTTTCGCGACTATTTCTCCGCCGTCGATGTGTGCCGTGTGCGACCAGACTGGGCGGAGGTCCGTGCTTCAGGCGCCATTGGCGGCGCACTAGCGGGTGGCATGCGTGGGTTCAAGCTCGAGGTGCTCAAGACGACCGAAGCCGAATTTAGCCTGCTTCAGCCGTCGGGGCGTGGCCACGCCGTAAGGGTTAGCGGGCGAGCACGTGACCCCGATGGTGAGCTCACAACAGACTTACTCCTGCTCGTGCTCGAGCTGCCGAAGACGAGCCAGAGCGACTCTGGCGGCGCAGGAGCGTGTGTCGGTGCAATGCGCAGCCACTGCGTCTTCAAAGACGGCGACACAGGCGGCCCGAGCGCTCAGAGTGGCGAGGACCGCCATGAGCGATCTGCCGGTAGCGCACTGCGCCTGCTTGCATGCTCCGAACGAGTCATGCACGAAGAGGTCACGTGCGAAGTTCTCCTCGCGCCGGGCTCGTATTTAGTTTTGCCAGTGTCACTGCGCCCTGGCCATTCAACGCTTGGCTGGCCGCAGACCGTGCTTCGCATTGGCTCGGCGCTCCCGCTCTTGTGCGACGAGGTTGACGTGTCCGATGCCAACCTAGCAGCTGCAGTTGGCGCATACGCGCGCCGAGGTACTAGGCACCGCGCCTTTGAGGGGACAGGCATGGATTTGTACCGGCTGCAGGATGGATGCGGCTGGTTGCTCTACGCTGAAAATCGTTCCCGCCTCTTCCGCTTCACGGTGGGTGTCGACCTGAGCGAATCATTCAACCTGCTTGCCTCACGCGGGGCGCTCGCAACGCAAGATGCCGTGCCACCAGGTAGCGGGCAACTGCTCCAAGTCCTATCGTTGTGCGGGAAAGAGGCGAGCGTGCTGAATTGTCGCACGCACTTTCAGCAGGGTCCGCCTGTTGGCATCGGCATGCATATTCCCTGCATCGAGAGCGAGGTGCACAGGCCTTTCGCACTTCTTAACGAGGCGAATACAGTAGCCGGCGCCAACAAAACGGCCCCTCGTGGGCGAAGCATGAGCGGCAAAGGTCGCAGTGATGGCACGTGGGGCAGTGGTGGCCTCGTTGATCGGTTTGAGTCACGGCTCCGTGGTCTAGGTTTCATATAGTACATGTGTAGTGGGTTCTTCACAGATCGCCGGTCCGATGGTGCCGGCACGTATTGATTTAGCGGGGGATTGCTCATGTATCATGTATGCCGCGTACAACATGCGATTGATACCTAGATTCAAATAAACCTTTGAAGATGCCAACCATTACTGCCACGACTACCCGTTCGTGGGATCCTATTGCCATCGCCCTTATGTAGAGGTGGGGGAGGCTGGGTTAAAAGCAAAAACTCTTGTTGATCCGGAGGCCACATTTTCTTATCGTCGGACCGGGGGAAGATTTAAGATTTCCCCTCGTCTCTCTCCCCGCTCGATTCCCAATCCGAGGCAGAGCGATGGCGACTGACCCGCCTGACAGGCCGACCTTCGCCGCGCTCCAGCGAGAGCACGGCGGCGGTCAGCCCCCGCCTTGTCGCTGGTGTTCGGACTGCAAATGGTCCGGGGACACCAGACGGCTGTCTCACCGGCGTTTCATGCCACCTCACTCGGCCGATTTCTGCTTCACCTGCCCACGCAGCATGGCCGCCAGCCCCACCCCACACCACTTCCAACCCCAACCTGAGGAGGATGACACCGGCTTGCCTACGGGCTCCTACGCGCAGAAGCCCCCATCCAGACTATTGGTACGCTTCCTCCCAACCCCGCAGACTACCCACCCGCGCGCTCGGGAATCGTGGCGAGCATTGCCATACAGCCCTCTTCGCGCGCTGCGCTGCCACCGCAGGACTTACTGTGCCATCTACCGAGGCGGTCGCCAAGTGCATCGCGTTCGCGGACTCGTTGACGCCGGGGCAGCGCAGACTATTAAGAGACTTCTTGGCTTCTTGGCCGTCCAGCACGAGCCTCTTCGCACCAAGCGCGCCCGGTCGCATTCGAAAGTTGGGCACTCCAGCCCATTCGGCCGGGTGACGTTAGCGTAGTTGTCGGCGCCACACACGGCCGACTACGGCGCGATGCGCGCGGGCGGCGGTGGCGATTGGCGTGGCTGCTAGGGCGGCGCATCTTTGGATTGTTGTATTCCTGCCCATCTGAAGGCTATATATACTCAGGCAAGAGATCAATGATGATTGATAGCATTGTGCAGGCCGTAAACAGTGAGACTAACACCGAGGTGTGAGGTGTTGATTGAGGTTGAGGAAACGGTTACTCATGCAAGAAATGATTGGCCGTCGCTTTCAAAGAATGCCTTGGCGGTGGACTCTAGAGTCTAGAGTGTAGAGGAAACGTGTACTCGCTCATCCGAGGTCAAGCCATGCATGTACAGGCTGGACTGTTTCCATGGTCGAGTATTGCCCAAAGGCCCTGGTGCTCCATGATCAAATGGAGAATCCGGCCCGAATGAATACCGGTATTTGCGGCAGCTGGGCATTACCGTCCCCCTAGCCCCTAGACCATTTTTGAGAGCCTACGGGACGCACACACAGCGTTCACACCCTGTCGGGCGCGTTCAGAGTTCAGATAGATCCGCTGGTGCGACTTCCGGTTGAAGGGGCGCAACGAAGACTACCGGTAGTCTTAAAGACAACGACTTCACCTTGTCATAACTAGGTCAAATTAGCACCCTGATCTGTATTTTTTGCGCCCAGGCAGCTAATATGGTCACTATCTAATAGGCCCCTAGCATAAATATTAAGATTTCGAACGCGAAATTCGATTTTTTTGTATACAAATATTGAAGACTACAGAAATTGACGTTGAACGACTCGCGGGCAGATTCACACAGACAGACTCACAGGGCAGCTGAGACGCCGGGCCCGGTGGATTGGGGCCCTCACAAGCACTCCCGATAGACTCGCCGCGAAGGTCCACCTGACCGCGACGAAATCACGCTCGCTATCGGCATCTGAAGTCGGGCTCTGCCATTGCTCCCTCGGACGGACTGCCCCGACGATCGGATCTCGCCGACGCGCAATGGCGGGCGCCGAGCCTCCCTGACCCTATGAGTTGTGCGCCCTGTTTAGTGGGTTGTCAGGGCAAACCTGGGCACCCCAAGCGGGGAGATGACAGGGGAGACCCTCGGGGGGAGGGAGCGAACCTTGGGGAAGATCGGCGAGGCTTCGACCGTTGCCCAGAAGGCGGCAAAGGAGGCAGACATTTTCCGTTGTCTTCCCCCCCCCCCCCGAAGACAACCCGGTAGTCTTTAAGACTACGGGTTTGCGCAACCGCTTCCGCCGCCGCCTTGGAGGTGAGCGCCGTACCAGTGCTCTTGTTGCAGACTGCAGACCCTCTACCTCAAAACTCAAAACTGGTGCAGTAGCAGTAGCGGCAAAAGCAGGGAAACCTAGACCTAGTAGGCGAGTAGCGAGTAGCCCAGAATCTTCAGATGTTTTTTTGTTGTAGACCCTCTAAATCTCATTTGCAGGGGAGAGGTGCTACCGGTATTGGTGGCTCACGCCCGTAGCAAACCCGTTGCTAAGGAACACTGTTGTGGGTAAGGGGGAGCATTCCACGCGACACACTCTATTCTTGGAGCGTGTCTCGGGAACACTCTCCTCACTATGCGGTGCGCTCTATTCTAAGAGCGCCCGGCGACCGCAACCTCTACGGCATCCTCCTCACCTTCGGCGGCGGCGCCATCCTCCATCAGACCAAGAAGCTAGCGCTCCTCGTCGACTCCTCCATGGAGGCCGAAGGCATCGCCTCCTCCAAGGCCGGCGAGTGCGTCTCGTACGCCCGCGAAGTGCTTCGAGCCCTCGGCGTCCCACTCGACGCTCCCACTCTCGTCGGCACGGACAACCTGGCCAACATGCGAGTGGGCTCCCTCCGCTCCGCACCCACCCGGGCCCGCCACTTCATGCGCCGCTACCACGCTCTCCTTCAGCGTGTAGCCGCCGGCGAAGTCGCCCTCCGCCACGTCAACACCGAACATATGGCAGCCGACTTCCTCACGAAATGGCTCCCCAAGAAGAAAGTCGACGCCTGCGTCCGCTACGCCACCGATTCGTGGGCACACGTCGCAACCTGACAGCCCTTCTCCCTCCCCCTTTCCCTCCTGCGCACTGCTCGCTCCCCCGGTCTTCGTTTCTCGCAGTGGGGGGGGTGTTGTGGGTAAGGGGGAGCATTCCACGCGACACACTCTATTCTTGAAGCGTGTCTCGGGAACACTCTCCTCACTATGCGGTGCGCTCTATTCTAAGAGCGCCCCCTCCCCTTTCCCGCCCCGCTCCTTGCTCCCTTCCCTCTCTTCCCTTCCTCCCCGGTTCCCTCGCGTGCGGCTCCAAGCCTGGATCTCTTCCTTCCCCCCCTCCCATGCAACCCCAGCGGTTCCTTTGGTTCCCCCCGCTCCGACGAGACTCGGAGTCCCGTGCGCTCGCCCCTCCCTTCGCTCGTCCGACGTCCGGTCCCCCCCCTTTCTTTCCATTAGTCTTTCCCCTGTTCCTAGAGTTTCCCGCGTCCCCTCCCCGGTTCTCTCCCTTAGGTTTCACCCCTTTTTGTTTCTGGCGCGCTCGCTCGGAAGCAGTCCCTCCGTGTCCACTCCTCGTGTGGCTTCTACCCCGCCCCACTCGTTGTCATGCTCCCCGTCCCTTCCGTCGTACCATGTAATAGGACCTCTGAACTCGCTCCCGCATCGCTGTCACGCCCACCCTCTCCCTCCATCCATCACAATACTCAAGTTCAAGCACAGCCACAAGCACCTCACACACTCACCAACACAGCCACTCTCATGCCACTCCACACACCACAAACACCGTAATGTGAGGAAAGGTACAAGGGCGCCTCCTCAGGAGTAAAATCCCTTTGGGTGGAGTAAAATCCCTTAAAGGGGTTCTCCCATGATCCGCAACCAAAAGAGCGGCAAATTATCATACTCGGACAGCAATCAACACAAGAAAGGAGCAGCGGAGCACGTGATGAGAACGGAACGACGGCAGCACGCAGCGCATCACACATCTCATGCAAGCGTGATGTGGCGCGAAGCCGCAGCGCGGCGTACATGGCACAACTTGTTGAAAATCACGACGCGCAATACATGAAAGCATCTGTTCATCGACGACCATTGAGAAACCCCCACGTTAAGCACGCGCCGATGATGGCGATTGGTTGTGGACGGCCGTGAGGACAAGAGATGTTCATCGGAAGCCAACACGGACCTAGACAGGGCTCGACCGTCTAGATGAGGAATACTGCCCGGCTAAGACCAATGGTCTACGCCACGCTACGTCCGGTCGCACGTCACATCTTGACCCCATTCGCCCAAACTCAACAACAATAAAGTCCCGCTGTGCGCAACAATGGAGCCGAGATCCGGCGGCTCTTCGTTTGGAGAGCGCCGCAAAGCCCCATGAACCACACTTCCGGCTTTCACAGCACAAGAGGAATCGAATTGCCAAGATGGGCGTTGGCAAACACAACATGGCATGCAGCCAGCAAGACTCGAAAGCGACACTGCGCCTACCTGTCCCAAAATCGGACGAGGCATGGCCTCCCGGGGTTGCCCGCGTGTTGCAAAGCGTGCATGACGACGACAGCCCTCGTTGCCAACTTCCAAACCTCTCTTCTCACTGGCCGCACCTACATCATTTCCCTTGACACCTCGAGAATCATCTGGCCCGCCGGCGTTTCAAGGAGAGTAGAGCCGATATCTGATGATGTGTGCCAACACTGCGGGTGTGAGCAGGCCGTCTACGGCCTGGAAGTGGCCGTGCTGCAGTTCAGACCGCTCGGACTCGCCGTAGTTCTGTATGCGGTTGCGAATGAGCGAGGAAGATACATCCTCAGTAACGATCTTGCTCCCAACTGGGGGCACCAACTTGGTGAAGTTGGGGGGCAGACTGTTCGGGATCGTGAAGCCAGGCCGCTCCAAGACCACGAAGTCGAAGTTGTTGTACAGCAATTCTCCGGCGTTGGGCACATTCGGTGCTGGCCAAGTCTTGATAGATTCTATCAAGTCAGCCCCCAACACAAACCTGTGGGAAGGTGAGTTAATGCTCAGCATGTCGAACGAGCGTGAAATGGTCTTCATCGCCGGTGACCACGCCCGGGCACGATCAAAGCGTGCGAAGTGCCACTAGCAAGGCCGGCGGCATGTGTACGCAGCACGTGTGTGCAGCATGCCGCGCATGCGCAGGGCGGTCCACACACATGAAGCGCGGTTCGGGATATGTCTGTTGGAGCTTGAGCATGAGGTGGTAGGTGGAGAGCGCGCTCTCCTCCGCCGCCTCGATGTCGCACACGCGGATTGGAAATTGCGAGCCGAATGAGGTGTTGACCGCCAGGTGGCACCTGCCACATTGCGAGTCGCCGGGAGTGAGTGCCAACTCAGAAGTAGGACCTCACATTGCGCCTGAGGCCGAGAGCGCTGCCACGAGAGCAATCCCACGATGGTCGCTCGGATAAGACCATGGATCAGGATCGTGGGGCGTGGACGAGCGTGCGCCGCCGCCGCGCACATGATGAGTCGGTGCATGTATGGCGTCTTGAGCGATGGCTTGTCGGGCCGCCGTCCGCAGGGCACGATCCAGACCTCGTCAGCGACCCTCGCGTGCACAATCTCGCATGCGCACTTGAGGTGGCCGTCGGTGATGGGGTCGAAACTTCCTCCGAGGATGGCGATGCGGTGCCTGGTGTCCTTGCCCCAGCGGGTGCGCCCAGAGGCTTTGGCCGGCATCGGCATCGGTGCAGGCGTCGCACCCAAGTACATCGAGTGATCTGAGGCCAATTTGAGCTTTTCAGACGGCGGAAGAGGCTCGCGGTTGCTGCTCCATGCGGCCCCCATCTGGCGTAGTGGGCCAGGGTGAGTGCCGTGCGAGTTGTGCCGGAGCTGGAAGGCCACAGAGAACGACGAGAGCGATGAGGGGGAAGGCCAGGAGAGTGGGGAGAGGAGGGGGAGTAGCGAGAGTTCTCTCTCTCTCTCTCTCTCTCTCTCTCTCTCTCCCCCTCCCTCCCTCCCTCTCTCTCGTTCCCTCTCCCCTCTCGCTCGCCCAGTCTCTCTCTGTTCTCTCCCTCTCGCCCTGTCCCCCCCCCCCCCCCCCCCTCCCCAACCGTTCTCTCTCTCTCTCACTCTCTCTCTCTCTCTCTCTCTCTCTCTCTCTCTCTCTCTCTCTCTCTCTATTCTCCTCCCCCTCCCTCCCCCCCGCGCGGTCCTCCCCCTCCCCCCCCCCCCCCCCTCCCCCCCCCCCCCCCTCCTCCAGGGCGCGCAGCGGAAAGGGGGGGGGGGGGGGGGAAGGGAAAGAGACGGGGACGGGGGAGGTCGTGGCCACCTACCCTATCTGTTTCCCCTCCGTCTCCTTAAAAGTACCCTCCCCCTTCCCTCCCCTCCTCTTCCGTCTCCCCCCCCCCTTTTTCTTCTTCCCACATGCGCGGCCTTCCCTTGCTCCTGCAGCCCTCGAGTTAGGGATTTAAAAGTAAACCGCTCAGAGTTCTTGGGTTCCATCGGAAAGGTTGGCCTCGTGGGCTCGTGAGCTGTTTGGACTAAATATACAGAAGCACAGGAGTTTTCTTGTATGATGTGCGAGATCTAAGCCTGAGAGTGGCAACGTCGTCGTTCGGTGTTTTCGGCGAGCGTGGTTCCCTTGCGATGTTACCCTTCGTCTACACAATGCTACTATCTATCACTGGGCCTCAATGGATTGGGGCTAAACATGGTACCCCCGCCGAGAGAGATTTGTCTCCCTTTCGCGCGCGTCTGAGCGCGCGTGCTCTGAGTCTCTACACCCAACACAAGGTTGGACCAAAGACAGAGACCGAACAAATTTTGTCATCAAAATGGTTGTTCGAATCCTCGGACCCGCTCAAGGACGCGGATGTCGGACCCTACGCTTCACAACGGGTCCAACAAGCACTGTTGTCGCAGGCCAAATACATATGTGTATTTGGCTGTATTTGAAGCGCGTCCTGGGTTGTAGGCCTCGAATGTATTTGAAATGTATTTGGCCGGAGGCCAAATACATATGTATTTGGCTGTATTTGCAGGCCCCAGCACCGTATTCCCCATCTAGGACTCAATCCTGGACTCAATATCAATACTCAATACTCTGGATGCGACGATGCGACAGTAAGTTGCGAAGCGCATTGTGCGCATTGTGTTGCGCATGGCTACGGCCTCTGCGCGTCTGCGCGCGAGCGCGCCGTGTGCCCTCTGTTCCGGAAATTGGGGTCTCCTAGAAACAAGGTGAAAAACATTGTTTTTGATAGAAACGTACTGTTCCTGTGTTTAACATCTAGGCTCGCGATTGTCCGTTACGTAGTTTTTCTTTTCACTGCGCCCCCGCAGTCAGCCGCCCACCTGTTCGTGCGCCAGTTGCGCCGACAGAGCCAGCCCGTCGTAAGAGGAGAGAGAGAGCGACAGACAGACAGAGGGAGTCAAAGCGGGGTTGCGAGAGCGAGGGAGCAACACATGAACGAGGAGGCGCAGCCGGTCGAAGAGACGGTGGTTGACCCGCCGCCCGACGATGCTGTGCCTGCCGCCGAGCCCAGTGAGGAGCCAGTGGCGGCCGAGCCCAGTGAGGAGCCAGTGGGCGAGGAGCTCACTGGGCAGGCGGCACCTATGAAGGAGGAGCTGGCACCGCCCACCGAGCAGGAGCAGAAGGAGACAGAGGACAAGGGGAATGAAGAAGAGCACACGGCAGATGACGCGGAGGATGCGGTGCTCTCGGAGGACGAGATGGACCCGAACGACTTCGAGGCCACCGTCCCCGAGGAGTGGCAACGTGTCATGTCGACGCGCACCCTGCGTGAGGGCACGCCGCTCCCGCTCGACGAGCTCCTGAGCGCGATAGGAGCCATTCTAGAGGGTAAGGTGAAGGCTGACGCAGCAGACCCGGCGAGCCGTGTCTCTCTCCCCACGTACACCTGGCAGTGGGCATCTACCACCCATGGCTCGCATAAGCTAGCGGAGGTTGGCCTTGCGAGCATCATCAAGGGTGTGGAGAAGCTCTGGGCATCCAACTCGACCGCCCGCCTCTTCGGCGAACTCAACGGCATGCTCAAAGAGCCACACGATGACGCAGTGAATCGGAAGGTACTCGGCTTGCTATCGGGTGAGGCGGCGATCTGCGAAGCCGACATGATCTCATACATGTTGACAACAGACGGTGACGGAGCGATTGTCGCCGAGCAGAACTCCAAGACCGCCATTGCCAGGCTCAACCTTCCCGAGGCTGAGCTAGAGAAGGTCGAGGCCGTCTTAGAGAAAGGGCCGACCAGGCTGGATGTCCTCCTGCTGGCCACTATCCAGCCCGTCCGCGACGCGCTTGCTGAGGCCGCCGAAGGCGACGCTGCGGAGGTGGGAGAGGAAGAGGGCACCGACAGGGTTGCAGCAGACGAGGAGGCAGCTGCGGAAGTCGCCGTGGACGAAGAGGCGGCGCAAGCGAATGCCAACGCCGAGCGCGTCTCGGCAGCCCTCGATTGGGCAGCAGTGGTTGCCAAGCTGCCCATCGGCACCGAAGAAAAGGAGGGCCGCGTCGCGCTGTACAATGCGTGCGCGAACGGCGCCACGTCAATGAGCCATGAGCAGGCGTCCGAAGGGCTGCTCAAGCATCTGAAGCTGAGTGCAGCGGCAAGCGAGGTCTTTAGCCCTGCGGTCGACAAAGGTCTTGCGCTGGCGGGGGAGCTTTGCAATCGTCGGGCTCAAGAGGAAGGGAGCTCTGACGCGCTCAGTCGGTGGGGATTCTTCCTCTTAGTTGCATACTTGCGCCACTTTGTCGAGCTATTGATGACACTAAACCGATTGACGGCGATTGAAGCGGCCAACTCCATCAGCGAAGACGAATTTAGAACGATTTGTGGCAAGCTGGCGGATTGGAATGCGCCAGTCGACGACCCGATGGCAGAATTTCTCACACTCTCCAACGGCGGCGAGCTCTCCTTCGACACGCTATGCGATTGGTGTCTGAAAGCGTCAGTTGAGGCGATCGCTGCATCCGGGGAGGAGGCCGCGGCGCAGGAGGAAGAAGCGGCGCGCACATACGGTGAGGCGCTCCTCCCGCCTAGCGAGCCACTGGATCCGGTGTTGGAGCGGACGGAGCGATCGAACTTTGACGAGTCGGCGCTGGGCTCGGTTCACAAAGGCTTCTTCGACGCCTCAAAGCTCGATTCCATGGCGGAGGGCGGCGGCGAACTTGAGGCCAAGCTTGCCGCAACCCTCGAGGAACTCGAGAAGTTGAAAAGTGAGAAGGCTGCGCAGGACAAGAAGATGGCTACCGTCCTCGATGCCAATGAGACAATGCGGACACAGCTCAAGGAGTTGAACATGGTAGTTGAGGGGGTAGTGAAAAGGGAGTTGCAAAGGGTTAAGGCCGCCAAGGCCGGGCCGCGCGGGCGTTCTTCACCCACCAAATTTGGCCGGTGAATGTTGTTGCAAGGAGTGCAGCTGGCTCGGGTGCCCACGCGCGTGGCCGCGAGTCCTGAGAGTGCCCTGTCTAGAGTGGCGGTCTCTATGTTTTCTCCCAGGTGAAGGAGCGCTGTCGACGGCCAAAGGAGCGTGCATCCAAGGGGGGCATCTTCTTACTTACACCAGCTTTTTCTTCCTTGTGTCTAGCGTCACAATGTCGGGCGCTGTGCGTACGCTCGCCATCATGGTGCTCTTCTCGAGCTTTGCGCGTGGTGTTGCTGGTCGACGTGAGTCGACGAGGGAGGCAGGAGGATGGCACTATGGCGCGGGGCTTCGGATGCTTTATTCGCCGCTGTGTGCTATTGTGAGCAGAGATTGCTTTCCGCTTTCCGCTTCAATTTGCCTACTGTCTTTCGATAACTATATTTCAGCTAAGTTTATATTTGGTTGCGATAGAGCGCGCCGACGCGGCTCTTCTCTCCTTCGGCCCCCCCGCCCCCGTCAAGGGCGCCAATAGTCCCCATCCATGGAGCAGTTGCTGGCGATAAGATAGAGCTGCTTAACGTCAACTAAGTTTATACTTGGTTGACCCATGGGGGGGCACGAGCCCCCCCCTCTCTCCACTCCTCCCCTGCCATGGGGGAGGAACCACCCATCCTCCTAGCATGCCTGATGGCTTGCCAGGAGGCCACTGCCTTACTGATCCACTCCCTTCCCCACAGGCTCGCCCCATTCGCCCATCCTGGCCCCTCGTGGCCAGCCCATTGCTCCAACCCCCCCTCCCCCCCTGGTCGACAGGCAGACAGGTGCAGCGTGGGGGCTCCAGAGGCTCAGGAGCGCCAGCGAGGGGGAGGCAGGGGAGGCCAGGGCCCAGCCCCAGCCTCCTCTGCCCCCTGAGCTGGCCTCCAAGAGCCTCCAGGGGCCGCCAGAGGGCAGCTGGAGGCCTGGCGCAGGCGCGCCATCGCGCGTGCCGCAGGAGAGGGGAGAGAGAGCGCGGAGAAGGGGGGGGGCGGAGCGAGAGCTCCGCCCACCGGAAAATCGGTAAGTCCCGCTCCTGTTTACAGGATAAGTCGGGACAGAGTCGGCCGCCCACTCGGAGACACAGGAGGAAGGGGGGGAAAGATCACCGGGGGGAGGCGCGGGCCACCGGACCATATCTAAGCCCTTCACCCCTATCCCCCTAGTAGTGTACGGGGGGAGTCGCCTTATGGCGGGGGGAGAAGAGCCGGGGGAATGGGGGTGTAGAAAGTATGCTACGTACTACGTGTAGTAGGTAGTGGTTCCATTCGCCGCGAGTGCGGTAAGAATATTAAAAAGTTTTAAAAAATAGAGCTGCTTAACGTTAAGCGTTGAACACTGTTCAAATTCTGAACAAGAACAACACTTAGCAACAAGCCTCTGAGCCGAACAAGAACAACAACGAGAAGTTGAACAAGAACAAAAAGAACACGAAGCGGCGACTGAACACTATGAACAGTGTTGAACACCGTTGCCAGTGTCGAGTGTCGAGTGTCTCGCTGGGTGGAATGTCGCCGACGAGACCTTGAGGCTTAAAATAACCCACAGGTTAGAAGTAAAAGTCTGTCATCGTATGGAATACGACAGAACGACAACAACAAGGAGATTGAAAGCGAGCTCGAGACCAAGGCTGACACCCATAAGGACCACCACGCCAAACGAGACAAACCATCGAACAAATCGGAGAGCAACATACGTATCGCACCGACGAGAAAGGGAAGAAAGAGAAGGAGAGAGCCTGGGACCACCCCCACCGCACCATCGATCGCGACGGACCACGACGACGAGGAGGAAGAGGAGGAGACCTGTGAGTGCTTGAGGCTGAGGGGGGCTCAGTCCTCAAGGGTAGGAGGACGCGGTGGAGAGAAGGAGAGAGAACAAACAGCGGGCATATGCAAGGCAATGGGGAAAAGCAAGGGGGGCAGTGGGAGGCGGAGGCTTGGCGAGGCGGAGGTGAGGCGAGCGGCGGAGGAATGGCGAGGGAAGGCAGAGGCTGACCGCGCTCGTCCCCGCAGAGGTGAGCCATGCTCATCCCATGGGTCAGAGCGGGCTGATGAGTGAGACGGGCCCAGACGGGCATGTGCACCATGCACATGTGCCGGGCTATGGCCGGAGAGGTGTGAGATGTGTGGCGAGGGCGTGCGGTGAGTGAGGGTTGTCTTCAAACTGTCGAATCAAGCCGAAGCTTGATCGTGGCAAGCCTCAGCGGGGCTAGGGGTATGGAGTGAAGAGAAGTCTTGAGAGAGCGGGGGAAAGGGCGCGCTACATCGCGACGACGGCCCACGAGACACCACCCCATCACTCACTCACCAACAAGAAAACTCCGAAAACTAACGCAACATCGCACAAACAAACCAATGAAACAAATAAGGACAAAGGAACACAAATTCGGCGTGCAATGCGCAATGCGGCGGAGCTTCGAGGTAACTCATCGGCAAAAACAAAACTCACTCAATTTTCTCACACACTACACATTGATAGAAGCACCGCATCCGCCTAGAGTATATAAAATACTATGGATGCGACAGAAGGGCGGGTCGCGCGTCGCGCGGTCGCGCAGCGCAGATGGCGGGTGGGAAGAGAACGGGGCGGATCAAGCGGATAAGGACGAGGGCGTCTGCCTGTGAAAAGACCCCATCGCCGCACGGCGTGAAGAGAGAGAGGCCCGCGACCTGCCGATGGCAGGAACAGCGGGCAGGCGGCGATCGCGCGTCTCTGCGAGTATTTTGGTCTCATGGAGATCCCGAAATAAGATTTGAATCGTTTCTATTTTAATCATTATCGCCATGAAAGCAGAACGAATGAGAGGGGAAAAGGGAACTCGACGGAGGATATTGCTCTGCGCGCCCTCCCTCTCTCTCTCTACACACACACACGCACACACACTCTCTCTCCTTCCCTGCCTCCATCTCTCTCTCATTCTCTCTCTCTCTCTCATTCTCTCTCTCTCTCTCTCTCTCTCTCTCTCTCTCTCTCTTTCTCTCTGGGCTTTGGGGGGGGAGGGGAAGAACGACGGAGAGGAGACGGAGAGTGAGAGAGAGAAAGAGGGGGGGGGGGGGGGGGGGAGGGAGGGAGGAGAGAGAGAGAGAGAGAGAGAGAGAGAGATTCAGAGGGGAGGGGAAGAGGGAGCGGCTGCATGCACGCGCGGCTGCTTCTGCTCGCGCTCGCGCCCTCCTCCGCAAGCCGGCTCGGGCCGAGGGTACCCCAGCCCCGGGTGTTGCGAGCGCCCACCATGGGCTTCGCGGACATGCTCTCCCACCTCGTCGGCAAGACGGAGCCCGCCCAGATCCGACGAGAGACGGCGCCCTCATGGGAGCAGCTCCACCTCCTCTGGAGCGACAAGGCGACCGAGCACGAGCGAGGCTTCCGTGAGCGGTTGGCCGCAGGCACTGGACAAGACGCATGTCACCTTGCTACCATACGACTCTTTGACGGCACCAAGGAGGACGCCGAGCGCGTCGTTCTCTACCGCGACACGGTAACTGCCGTCCACTTCCCCCCCACCTTCCCTCCCTGATTGACCTGCTGACATGTGATGCTAACCATCGAGGGCCTTTGGAGTGCACACGGACAGGTGCGAGTCGACGATGAGCCACAAAGCCCTTGCACTTTCGTAGGCCGCATGGTGCCCATACTGTGAGAAGGTCTGGATCGCTCTGGAGGAGAAGCGAGTGCCGTACATGGTGAAGAAGATCAACATGAACTGCTACGGCGACAAGCCAGATTGGTTCTGGCGCCTCAACCCGTCCGGTGGTATTCCCGTTGCGGAGATTGATGGCCAGGTGATGAAAGAGACGCACAGGGTCTCAAAATGCCCTTGGACTTGCACACGGCGCGAAGGGCGCACCCCGCACCTGTTGACTTCCTCGAGCATTTTCTGACGGAATCTATCGGTCCAATCGTGCAGGTCATTACGGAATCCAATGACATCCTCATGACACTCGAGAATACTTTCTCGGGTGGCTCGTACCGGTCGCTGCTGCCTGCACAGGTGTGCGCGAATATTCCTAGTGGAGTGCACGGCGACTCCGAGACGGATTGGCCCAATTGGTCCTGGGACCCGACTGAATGTGTGCTGACGTGAAGTAACCCTCCCCCCCCCCTCCTTTTCGCGCTTGCGAATGGCAGGGCGACTTCTCTCACGAACGGGTGCGCCCGCTGCTCTCGCTCGAGCGCAAGATATTCTCCTGTTGGTTCCGATGGCTCACGTCGACGATGAATGAGGGTGCTCAGCGGCTCAATTTTGTCAGCTTGATGGATGACGTCGAAGAGGAGCTTAAGAAGGGCGGCGGGCCTTTCTTCTTGGGCAAGGAGCTGTCGATGGTCGACTGCATGTTTGCGCCGTTCCTCGAGCGAATGGCGGCCTCGCTTCCATACTACAAGGGCCTGCCCATCCGCCGCCAGCCGCAGGTGTGCGTTCCGCCTCCCCGTGGGATGCGATCCGTCGGGTGTAGAAGCGCGAGCCTGGTCGACCGGAATAGCAGAGCTCGCCATATGAAGCGCGCCACACTCCATAGACTCCGAACACAGGTGTCTCGTATGGTCTGTCTCGTAGAGGTGTATGCGCGCATAGACAACGTGTGCCCCTTGAGCTTCGCACCGCGTTATGTGACGTCTTCTGAGCAGAAACTTTGTCTTATACCAATCATCCTTGGTTTCTCCATACAGTGGCCAAACGTCGAGGCATGGTTCCTGGCGATGGAGAGCAAGCCGTCCTATCGAAACATCGCCTCCGATTTCTACACACACTGCCACGATCTCCCGCCGCAGATTGGCCGCTGTCAAGTATCGGGCCCGGAAGCACAGGCGTTCGCCGACCGCATTGATGGTGCGGATGGACGTGCGTGGCGGTTGCCCCTTCCTCCGCTCGATGAAGAGCCGCAGCCGCTTGGCGGGTTTGGTCAAGACGAGGACGCCGCCAAGCGTGAGGCTGCTGAGCGTATTATCGCCAACCACAAGGCTGTCGTGCGATTCGCAGCTCGCGCAGGCGGCGGCGCTGGCTTCCCGCCCGTCTCCGCGCCTCTCTCGGATCCCCGTGCGGGAGTGTTTGAGGCGAGCATACCGCAAGTGGACGCTGCGCTCCGTCACACAGTCCACGCGCTTCTCGTCGGCCCTGACAATGCACTCGCCCAACCGAGCGAGGGCCTCGAATCGCCCATTGTAACCGCATCACTCGGCTACTTGCGTGATCGTATCTCAGTCCCTCGCGACATGGGGGCTCCGGCTGCGCGCCAGCTGCGGGCCCATCTCAACGAGGTAATAGAGCGAGTCGGTGCGGCCACGGTGGTGGCTTGAGCTCCACGCCCATGTGGTTTTGTATGACATCTTGACATAGGTTAAACGCATCCTATCTTCTTGAGCACCGATACCGCTTCAAAGAGGCGCGCCAAAAGCGCCTTCTCCTTATTTCTTTGTGCCTGAGTTGGGCAGCGCTCTCTCCACATTTAGGTATAGATTTGCGATGATGTACAATCAAAAAGGCGCAACCTGAGGTCCAGTTTTTCACCCCGCACCCTCCCGTTTTGGCAGAAAGCTATAGGAGCACGCACGCTCCACACTTTGGAGGGTGGATCTGCAACCCGCAACTCGCCACCCCTCATTTCAGGGGTCAGGGGCTCCTCCCCGGGTGAAGCTGACGACCGTCTGACATAAGCTAATTTTTTTATCCCGTACTCTCACTCTCATTCTGACTCATTCTCATTTTATGTTAATTACGCAATAGCTGCACCCACACGTTTCCCTTTGCGCCATTGGCCCGAGTGCCCGAGTGCAACATCTGTGAAGGTGCGCAACCTGAGGCGCCTTAGTTTTTGCTTGTCACGCCCACCCACACCCACCACCCACCGACCCACCACCCACCTCATCGTTGGTCCTTGGTATTCAACAATAGCTTAGGCCATACCCCTCCTATTCGCTATTCGCTAAGCACGATAGACTCGGCTGGCGTCTGGGACAGCTCAAGCAGCCATGGGCATGGGCAGATATAATAAAACAACTGCGAATATTAGTGCCGCTACCTACTGCCACTTGCCACTAGCCACGCACCAACACAACAAGCAACAAGCCACGACACACATGACCGCATTATAATCTCAGGCACACAAAACTATGAATAACCTGATTATACCTCCCCCCTCGCAGGCCGCAGGCCCCCAGCTCCCGTTAGAACTCCCCACAAGCTCATTGGTCATTGGCCGGAGTGGCAAAACCCAGTTAGTCGCCAATGTAGCATGTACATTGACATTGAAGACTTAGTAGGGAAAAGCACCGGGGGGGGGGAGGGGGGAGCGAGCCTTTGCAGTCGTCCTGTTGAGAATGAAAGGCCCTTAGCCCTTAGGGCAAGCCAGTCTGCCCGAGCGGTCCTCCGTAGAATAAGCGACGGCGCCCGGGGAACCTCTTACTTCGAGAGGGCTCCCCTGAGCGTGCTTGCGCCGCTCCCTCCGCTCCTCCAACTGTCGCCAGCCTCTCACTCCGCCCATTTACTAACGTAAACGGGGCTCGGTGATCGTTGAATCCCCGGTTCGGGTTCGGCCTTGTCACAGGGTGGTAAGGCGTAAGGCCACTGAAGGGGCAGGCGCCCTCACCGTCGCCGTCGCCGCCGTCGCCGTCGCCCCTCCTAGAACACCGTCGCTCAACTAAGTTTATACTTGGTTGACCCATGGGGGGGCACGAGCCCCCCCCTCTCTCCACTCCTCCCCTGCCATGGGGGAGGAACCACCCATCCTCCTGGCACGCCTGATGGCTTGCCAGGAGGCCACTGCCCTACTGACCCACTCCCTTCCCCACAGGCTCGCCCCATTCGCCCATCCTGGCCCCTCGTGGCCAGCCCATTGCTCCAACCCCCCCTCCCCCCCTGGTCGACAGGCAGACAGGTGCTGATTGGGGGCCCCAGAGGCTCAGGAGCGCCAGCGAGGGAGAGGCAGGGGAGGCCAGGGCCCAGTCCCAGCCTCCTCTGCCCCCAGAGCTGGCCTCCAGGAGCCTCCAGGGGTCGCCAGGGGCAGCTGCAGGCCTGCCGCAGGCGCGCCATCGCGCGTGCCGCAGGAGAGGGGAGAGAGAGCGCGGAGAAGGGGGTGGGCGGAGCGAGAGCTCCGCTCACCGAAAAATAGGTAAGTCCCGCACCTGTTTACAGGATAAGTCGGGGCTGAGACCGCCGCCCACTCGGAGACACAGGAGGAAGGGGGGAATGATCACCGGGGGGGGGCGCGGGCCACCGGACCATATCTAAGCCCTTCACCCCTATCCCCCTAGTAGTGCACGGGGGGAGTCGCCTTATGGCGGGGGGAGAAGGGCCGGGGAAGTGGGGGTGTAGAAAGTTTCCTACGTGAGTAGAAAGTAGAGGGTCCACGGCCGCGTGTGCGGTGAGACTATTAAAAGGTTTATTTTATTTAGAACACCGTCGCTCACCTGAAGGCCGTTGGAAGAGGCGCGCACTGCGCTTCCATACAATACTTTCATCTGTTTCTGTTTGAGGAAGGTTTCAGGAGAACGCGACTTCTTCTTCTTAGAACTCCCTCCTGAATCCCTCTTCCAACCCTTTTTCAAAAAGACTTGTTTAACTTTGCAAAAACCCTTGACTACGTCTAGAGTATGTGCTATTTGTAGTCTACTCGCGGTAGGGAGGGGGGCGGGCGGGCGAGGGGAGGGGGGAGGGGGGGGGGAGCCGTCGCCGCGGTGGCGATGCGCCGCCGCGCGCGAGGCATCGCCGCGCCGCCCGCCGCACTTCGCCAGGCAGTGCTGCGCGCGCAGCCGCTGGAGTGGGGGACAGTGGACGGCGCGCTAAGCCGCGCCGTCCGCGCCGCTGGGCCCTCTGCACCGCACTCGCTCCTCGGCGCGCTGCACGCGGCGGCGATCCGCGCGGTCGGAGAGCGTCGGAGAGAGGAGCTCCTCTCACCGCTCGTCGAGCGGGCGCGGCAGTGGGAAGGCGGGCGGTGGTTGGCGTACACGGCGGCACTTGGCGTCGTTTCGCGCAGCCCTGCACATGACCGGTTCGAGCGGGCCCTCCGGCTAATCGAGGCGATGCGTGCCGATGGCTGCAAGCCGAGCCAGCTTGCGCTGCAGCACCTCCTGCGCGCCTCGGGCAACTCGGCCGATCCCATGGATAGCATGGTCGTGCAGATGCGCGCTGGGCTGTCACCCAAGCTTGCTGCCTTTAATACGCTCGTCGGTGTCTACGCTAGTTGTGAGAGGGAGCGTCGAGCGCACGCGTCCATTCTGGCTAGCCTTCCAGAAGATCCGAACGGAAGTGAGGTTTGCAGTTTGCCTGAGGATGTATCGGAGGCGCCAGGCGAGGGTGGTGACGCGCGCACACGTGCTGAACAGGCAACCGCGGAATCTGACGCTGTTACCTCCCAGATGAGCGTGGCCCTGCTACTTCAAGTGATGAAGATGTGTAGCTTGAAGCCCAACGGCAGGACTCTGCAGGAGCTCCTCTCTCTTGCAAACTCGCCGGCTGATATTCGGGCCATCGGCGCGTATACGCCGACCCCGTCAACGGTGCGGCCCCAACATTCGCTGGTGGCACAGAATGCTCATTTCCTGCACGCGCTGTTCTCGGCCAGCGCTCGAGTCTCGAGCCGGCTGGCAGTAGGTACGCAGCTCTTTCGATTTCCCGATCTACAACACCGAATGAGCATATGGCGCTGCTCCACTAATCTGTGATACGCTTCGCGAGTTCCTGTCTGCGTATGCTAGATGAATTCGACGGACATTATGGAGCTAGTTATGCGCGATGCAACGCTCGTCTTCACTGCCCGCGACCAATGTGCCACGCCCTTGCTCCTCAGGCAAACTGCTTGACCGGATCCGAAAGCGACAGCCGCTTCCCTCTGAGGCAAGCATGCTTGCCGTCTTGCGCTCTTGTTGCTCAGCTGACGGTGACCCAGCTGCTGCTCGCGGGATCCTACGTGACCTCTGGTCTCGTCACATGCGCATCAGCGAGCGATCGGCATGCAGCCTTGTCCTTGCAGCAGCAGAGAGTGCTGCAGCCGATAGGCCAGGCGCGCTCGAGCTGTTGGACGATTTGGTCGAGGGGATGATTGGTGATACCCACCCGCGCGCATCGGCACAGCGCAGCACGATACGAAGAACAGATCGGGCAGCACATGAAGCAGCACGATCACTTGCGATCTCCGAGTGGCGGGCAGGCCGAGCAAGTGCCGGCGAGGCCACTTCGTATTGTCTCAGCTTGTTGGCGGATGCAGGCGTGGCTCCTCGTCAAGTCCTTGTAGCAACGGTCGCGCACATGTATGCCTCCGAGGGGAACGTGGCAACAGCACTGCAGGTGCTTGAAGGTCGCACAGGAGTAGGAGTCCAGGCTACTACGGAAGGGGCGTATATTGGTGTCCTGAATTGCCTCTCTCACACATCCCAGTTGCCGGATGCGATATCGGTGATGAGGTCGATGACCGAAGCCCAGGTTCTGCCGACTCTGCGTACCCGCGTGGCATTGGCCGCGCTGCTGCTTCGCATGCGCCACACGCGCAATGATGGCGTGGAGGTACCGTGGGTCGCTAGCTTTTGGCGTGACACCGGGCTGACCGCGGAAGAGGTGAATGATGCGGTGAAGGCGTTTGAAAGACTTGATGTGCGAGCATCTTCCGTAGCCGATTTTGTCGTCGAATCGAAATCGGCTGCATTGCTCAACAAGATAGCGAAGGTCATGGACAAGCGCACACGAGGGACTGTCATATCGTCGCATCTAGCCAAGCTTCTCAGAGGCCATGATATGCCCTTGGTGGAAGCGAATCAGCCGTCCGAAAGGAGCCTCCAGTATTCGAGACTTAGTGACGATGTCCTTGGTAGTCACTATCACTAACACAACCACCCACCGATCATGGCGGCGAATTTCAGGGCGTGAGCAACGTGAGCTTGAATGTAGGTGATGTGCCGTGCCCGTACGAATAGGCATAGGTATGACTGCCACCATTGCTTTTACCTTGCACTAGTGTCCGCTTTTGTCTATCGTGCACTATTTTCTTCTCCGCCACATTGGCCAAGTGCATGAGGATGCCGCATGCCGGCGTGTGCGTGAGAATAAGGCGAACCACGCCGAAGTGCATGCGCGCAGCTAGCTAATTCTGCGCGCTTCGGTAGGCCTGATTGCGGGCCGAGGCAGCGAGGCAAGAAGCGTGCTCATTTGGCCCCACCCTACACCCTACTAGCTAGCATGAAGAACTTCCCTCCGGGTATCCTCTAGCCTTCACTCCCTCGTAGGGGCCATCGAGCAGGATATCGCAATAAACGATATCAAACGGATAGGCGCCGATAGAGAGACCGGAGGGATGGGCGAGAGGACGCGACAGGGGCTTGCCGCCATGGTGCACTCATGGCAGCCTCTTTGACATGTTCAACGATAGGGCGGTCAAACACGGCTTTTTAAGTACTAATATGGGGGGGGTCGACATTTTTGACCGTGAGCGGAAAGCCCCGGCGAAAGCGGCTCGGAGGGTCTCCCCGCCTTTTCAGAATCCTCGTCCGAAAAGACGGTGCGAAGTCCCGTCGGACCCCCCCGCCCCCCTGCACACGTGCACACGCTCTGGCGGCTCACACGAGCCGAACTGGACGTCGCTCCCACTGAGAGATGTGTTTCTTTCACTTAAAAGGTGCCTAGACATATATTAAATTAGGGGTCCGACGCCCCATATTGCCTATAAAGCAAATTTCAAACCCTGTGAGGGCAGGGGCTGGTGTGGAGAGGCGAGACTGTGGGGTATGAGTGTTAGACGAGAGCGAGAGCGACGAGAGCGAGAGCGACGGATGACGGCTGACGACAGGACGACGGACAGAGACACCCACGAAACCACTCCGACTCTCGCCCGCGTTGATGCGTTCCCCAAGAGTGCTGCCTGTGCCTGTCGACCAAATCCCGATGTCGTCCAAGTACGGCATGCAAATTTCCCATGCGAGGCCCTGGAGCACCGCGTCCATGAGACGACACATCTAGGAAGGGCCGGATTGGACGCCGAACGGCAGGTAGTTGAACTCATACTTCTGGCGGTGGGTGCAGAACGCCGTGATAGGTTTGTCCCTTTGCGCACGCCACCTCCCAAGGCGCAACCCTATCACAAGAGGATCTTCAACTAAGTTTATACTTAGTTCGCCCATGGGGGGGCACGAGCCCCCCTCTCTCTCCACTCCTCCCCTGCCATTGGAAAAAAAAACTTCTTAATAGTCTCGCCGCGCGCGCGACCCTGCACAGCTTCTATGCAGCCACGCCCGCTTCCCTTATCCCCCCTCCACCTGCCTTGCGGCTCGTCCCCTCGTGCTCTACCTATGACAGGGGAGACCCTCGGGGGGAGGGAGCGAACCTTGGGGAAGATCGGCGAGGCTTCAACCGTTGCTCAGAAGGCGGCAAAGGAGGCAGACATTTTCCGTTGTCTTCCCCGCCCCCCCCCCCCCCCGAAGACAACCCGGTAGTCTTTAGCAGACTACGGGTTTGCGCAACCGCCTTGCTCTGACAGCCGGACCCAAAGTAGCGCACATGGCACATGGGTCGCCCCCCGAAACCGAACGAAAAGGAACGAGGGGGGGGGGGGGGGGGGGGGGGGGGGGGGGGGGGGGGGGCGGAAAGGGGAGTGAGGGTGGGGCAAGGGCGATGTCAGGGTGAATCCCCAGCGCGAGGGACAGCGGCTAGCGAAATAGTGGGCATCTTCAAGATCAAGAATTTTTTGTCAAGGATAAACGCAAGGGCAAGGCTTTGAATAGTAATCAATTATTGCAGGACACTATCGACATCTCCCGCCTGATTGGCAACTGTTCTCGCAGCCACCGACGGAGCACTGTGCGTCACCGAGGTGTTGAGGCGTTTCATCTATGTGCAGGCAGAGGGCGAAAATCAATCGTAATCGGGCCGATCATCATCATCTCCATAGTCACCACCAAGATCGATACGGTTGCCTTGCTCATCCACTACCTCGATTTCCCGCCCCAGCTCAAGCTCTTTCCGCAATTTGGACCAAGCCTCATCGATCGCATCCCACCCCTCCTTCTCAAGGAGCTCTCGCCTGGCAGAGAGATGGCAACCAATAGCTCAGATCGTGGAATTGAGAAGGCGAGATAGACTTGTGTGCACACGGAAGGGAAGACATGGGTCAGCGGTCGGGTGAGCGCATACCAGACGTCATCACCCATACCACCCACTCCAAGGATTCGGTCCTCGGCGCCCCCCGTCTTGGGCTTCCGTCGCCTGAACTTCACTTTGGCGCCCTCCGCATTAATCCTCTTGGGATACGAGCCCTTCAGCTCCATCTCTCCGTCTCCGAGCTTGTAGACCGAGTAAGTGATTCCCTTCGAGGCGGCCTCCAGCTTCCTCCCCAGCGCAAGTGCCTGCGCCAATGTTGAGAAGCGCGCGGTCGACCTTCCCAACGGCGCAAGGTCAGCGCCGCCGAATGAGTTTTCGTAGACAAACGGCGCTGGAGAGTACCAGATGAGTACGATCCGCGGCGGACCGCCAAGCTGGAGGCGAAGAGGCGCGAGCTCGGAGGATAGGGTGGGACGGCTGGCAACGCACAGCCCTGCGCGCCCTCGAGCCGGCAAGGAGAAGCCCAGGCAGACGGCTGCGCAGCCAAGAAGCAGCAGCTTCCGCGCCGCCATGCTGCCCAGCCCTCCCCCAGCCCTTCTCCCCAAACCAAAGAGAAAAGACGAATAATACGATAATTTAGAGACCAAGGAGGAGAGAGGGAAACGGAGGAGGAGAGAGAGAGAGAGAGAGCCGAATTGTTCATCGTCCGTCTTCTGTCCGAGAACTCTAGAGAGTAGAAAGTACGAGGCACTGAAGTAGAGTGCGGCTCTACCGCTACTTTAACTCTTTCTTTACTCTACTCTACTCTACACTCTACTGCCGCCGGACGAAGCGGCCAAATGGCTGCTTCCATAATGCATTTTGTGCCACCACTCGCGACCATCTCCCCCGCCGGCCTACTCCTACCTCTCTTCAGGATACCTCAGGGGCATCCTGAGACACACTCCCATAGTATTATTACTATCTTGAGCGTTAGTACTATGTACTGAGCTTCTGCTTCTGCCACTAGCCACTAGCCACTAGCCACTAGCACTAGAAGTGCACTTGAAGTGCTAGTGGCACTGTGGCATTAGCACCACTAGTCTTGCGCCTTGAACTAACACTAACACGCCTAGCCGCATGGCACATGGCCGCTCTATAAGGGGTAGAGACTAGAGCTAGAGCTTCGCAACGGGCAGCGCTTCGCAGCGAGCACGCGCCGGCGCGGATGGCTCCAGGGGCCGCTAGGGTGCCTGTGGCGCCACCCAAAGGAGCCAAGGGAGCCTACACCAAGGCTGCCCACGATGTTGTAGCGGTGGAGCGGCTTGCGGTCCTCGAGGACGTCCGCCGAGCAGCGGAACATTGCCGAGCGACGGGCGAGAGCGCGCGGCGCGCAATACGCAATACGCTCAGTCCAGTTCCCGCGGGCAATGATGCCAGAGGGTCAAGGGGTGGTCGGACTGTCGGCAGCCCGACACGGCGCTGCATCGGGCGGGGGCGGGAATCAAATGCCGAATCTAGCTTAGATATAAAGGAACTGATCCCCCCGCGGGCGCGACCGCAAATTCTTTACGGGTAGAGCGTGAGCTCGCGTGGACGGAGGGGGGAAGAGGGGGGGCGAATCGCACCATTTCTTAGCACAGATTTTCGTAGTGGCAGGTGGCCGCCCCTGGAGTTTTTATTGGGCATCGCGCCACGGTCAAAAAATGCAGCCCAACCCTTACTAGTCGTTAAAAAGCCCCCGTGTTGACCGCCCTATCACTAGGGGGGGAGCGGGGGTGGGAGCGAACGCTTGGCGTCGTCCGTTGAGAGTGAGTGGCCCTTGGGATAGGCAAACGGCAAACCTGCCCGAGCGCTCCTCCGCAGACTAAGCGACGGCGCCCAGGGAGCTATCACACTGTGAAAAACACCTTCCTGCGGTCATTTAGGCCCCGTGACGGTCTCTCGCGCGTTAGCGGCTAAGTCCCGGCCTGAGGGAGGGGAGAGTCGCGCCGGCGCGCTCCATCGCAACTGACTATCAAGTTAGTTGCGTACCAGGCTGAGTAGTTGCACACCCAACAATCAATATCTAAGGCGCCGTGTCGACTACTGCCGTTTGGACAAGTAGCGAGTGCGCCGTGGTGTGTGCCACAAAGTGCCTGTACTAGAGCTCTCGTGCCTAAAATACGCTCCGCATGCGTGCAATGCGTCCTCGTGAGATATCCGCGGCCAGAGTGAGAGCATCTCCTCAAGGAGGGCGGCGTTGCGCGGCGGGAAGACTCGCACCATTCCCATTGCGATGGCTTCCGAATCTTCAGCCTCTGCAAGGGCAAGCAAGCGGACGTCGGCATTTGACAAGCATTCGTCGGATGTTATGCCTGCCCTCGGACAACCTCGGGCGAGGGAGCAACACCTTTGACCTGTTGGCAGCGTGCGGCATGTGAACGATCGACCCGACATCGGCAATTTCCTATCCAGTCTCTTGGCGGCAACAGAAAGGATTGCGCGAAGCAATTTGCGCTTGACCACTCCGTCTTCAGCTGTCTTTGACACGAGATTTGGCGACATATTTACCTCAGTCAGAACGGGCATTGCGCTCTTGTTGACAAGGAAGTCAAAACGGAGCAGCTCGAAGGTCGACTGATGTGGCACGTGCGTCCGAGGCAGTCCTGCCTCAATGCTCGGCCGGACTGCCACTAACAACGACGCAACGATGGTCTCTAACGTCCGCCACAAGCGGACATCATTATAGCCCTCCGCCCGAAGCTGTCGCCGCAATATGCAGCTAGGCGAGCCCTTGCACGACACAACGTCGCCAGCAAACGCAGATATCGTCCACACGGGCAGGTAGTCATTGACGACAAACGAGTCGGGGCTTGAAAAGCCCGCTTGCGTCCGCGGGTAGGCCTCCTTACAGAAGCGAACAAGCTGTTCTTCGAAGAGGTAGACCCTTAGAGGCCGCACAGAAGATATCATTACATAGAGGCCGATGTCGAATATCTGCGGCGCTGACTGCAGGAGTAGGGGCGTTACTCTCCTTTGCACAATTGCCAGGCCCAGATTCTGCAGCGCCTTGTGGGAGCCGTTCTGCAACGCGTGAATGCCACGATGACTCACCCGTTTGACAAGCCAGTGGGGCATTCCTGCCGTATCAGTCAGGCCCTCGCGCCACAGTCGTTCTCGCAGGGCATGCAGCTGGCCAGGCAGCACGTATGCTTCGGGTGTGCTTCCGTTGAAGAGTCTCGGAGACGAGGCCGCCAGCCCAGCGGTGAACTTGGCGAGGTCAGGCTTGAAGAGAAGGCTATGCAGACCCGCAACGTGGTTGACAGCAAATTGTGGCGGCAATGAGGGGTCAGCATGTGTGGCGACCGAGAACTTGGCCCTGAAGCTCTTGTCGAGCCACGGTTTGGTCCACGACCACCACAGATTCCAATCCCTCTCGCCTGTGAGCGACATGCCGAGCGAGGTTGCAGCGGCACCGACCGGCTGCAATGTGCTCGGCAGGGCGTCGGTTGCGAGCCGCAGCCTAGGCGCACGCAACGTCCCTCCGCCGGCCGACGATGAAGGCAGCATCGGGTTCAAGAGGCGAGACGAGACGAGACGAGACGAGACGAGATGAAACGAGAGGGAACGATAGGAGGGGAGCGGAGAGGAGACAGGGGAGGTGAATGGGGGTGGCGAGGTGGCGTCAGCAGTCGATCGGCGCTGCCGACGGCTTGCAGCCGACGCGGCGGGCGGAGGTAGAGTGTACACTGAACACTTCTACTATCATACCCTCTGAGATTTTATACTACTAGTAGTACTTAATATCACCCATCGCATTAGGCGCGAGGCTGGGCCACCGGTGACTTGATCTTTCATCGTGTGGAGCCAACGCAAAGCCGAATGGTCTACGACGAGAGTGAAGTGACGACCCCAAAGATAAGGCCTCCAATTTCGCATCGATTCTAGCGCTGCTAGAAGTTCGATTTCAGTAACTGTCCCATGGCTCTCAGCCGGACTCAAACTCAAACTACGACCGTAGTAGGCAACGGCGCGCTCTCTCCCTTCGTCGTCCTTCTGAGCGAGGACTCCGGCGATGCCGAGCTTGCTAGCCCCGTCGGTCTTAACGAGGAAAGGACGGTCGTCTCGAGGAGGTGCGAGTACGGGTTCTTCATAGCAGATAGCAGATAGCTTGTGCTTGAGATCTTGTGGATAGCCTGGAGCCTGGCGATAGGCTTCTGTTTGCGACTCGACCGGTACATCGCAGCCTTTCCGCGTGAGAGCGGTTGACGGCGCTGCACGGATCGCGAACCGACGGATAAAACGGCGGTAGTACGAGCACAGTCCAAGGAACGAAGGACGGCTTCGATCGAGTTGATTTGGGTAGGTTCGATTTTCGAGACGGCTTCCACTCTTCCACTTTCTTGGGATCCATCCGAAAACCTTCACGCGAAACAACGTGGCCGAGATGTTCAGCCGAGGTGGCAAAGAAAAGGCATTTCGACATCTTGCAAGTGAGGCCCGCCCAGATGAGACGCTCCAAGACAAGATCAAGACGGTGTAACATTTGTTGGAATGAGGATTGACGACAACTATCAACTATATGTAAATATAAGTTTATACTTGGTTCACGCATGGCGGGGCACGAGCCCCCCCCCCCCCCCCCTCTCCACGCCTCCCCCGCCGTGGGGGAGGAACCACCCACGCTCCTGGCATGCCTGATGGCTTGCCAGGAGGATACTCTCCCATGGGGAAAGCCTCACGGCTGGGCCCCCACAAGGAACAAGGAAACGCAACACAATGCGTCTAACCACAACTTAACCAAAAGGCCTATCTCCCCCTCCCCCCTCCCCCGAAGCCAGACCCAAGGTAGTGCACATGGGTCGACCCCCTGACGGATCGAGCATGACCACTGGCTCGATATGCGACGAGACGGAAGGGAAACGATCGGCGGGAGGCGCGGCTAAGGTGGCCGGGAGTGATGGAATGGCGGGCTGGACCACCTCCTCAGCAGAGGAAGGCGGGAGGACGGGCTTGGGCGAGGGCGAGCGCGACGACGGAGCGGACATGGCTGGGCGGATCGGGAGTGATAGGCTGAGGCTGAGGGAGCGGAGAGGTTTGGTATTGAGGTAGTGTTGAGAACGAGGGACGAGAACAGGAACGAGAACGAGAACGAGAGCGACGAACGAAGAACGACAGACGACAGACGGTTAGGGTGCGATGGACCGACGAGATGACACTACACTCACGTCAACACTCTCCTCACTAACGTATCCTTATCACGGAACGCACAGGAACCTGCTGACAGACCGAACAAGGACAAGGAAGAGAATGCCGACAAGAGAGCGACGGGGCGACGGACGATCCGACGGGACTCTTTGATCGGCATGCACCAGAAGCCAGAGGCCAGGTCCAGGAGGCACGAAAAGAGCGAGTCTCTAGAACCTTGGCCTCGCGAGAGACGATCGATAGCCTCCACGGTGAGGTCAAGTTGACTCGACTCGAGCTACCTTCCAGGGTAAATGAACACTTCTGGTATCACTCCGCACCAGTAAAACAAAATTATCTCTGCACAAGCAACAACACTCTATCTCACACTCCATGAACCCAACTAGCTGCACCCTTGACAATCGCAAGGTCGAAGTCCTTCCCGAAGGTCAATGGTGTGGCACACAATTCAATTGGAAGGAACTGACGGACGGGCATCAGGTGGAACAGTGCCTTGCCACAGCGGTCCATGCAGGCCGTGACGAACGAGATCGTCCAATCGTACATGCATGTTACGTGGACCCAAACTTGAAATGCAGGGCGAAGACAGAAGATCGGTTGTGCATCGACGGACCAGCGGCCTGTGTGCTCGATGCTTCTCAGGTACCGGCCTTCCTCAACAACGTGGGCAACTTCTTTGAACACCACCAAAGGCCAAAACTCCATGTGTGAAGTGTCAAGTTGACTCGAGCTACCTTCAGGTGACAACGGAAAAGTGCTAGCAGGGATTGGGGATTGGGGGTAAAATGCACGCTTTCTCGCCTTTCGTACATAACGTTATGGATATGTTGTGGAGTTTGTTTTTTTTTTGAGGGGGGGGGACCCTCGCCTATGCCCAATGACAGAGCGCACCGCGTACATGCAGCAACACAGTGTTTGTCACTCACGCAGACGAAAGAAATCTTCATCAGCTATGGCGCATCCTACTTTGTGTCACGCGCGGTCCAGCCGCAGAGCCCTCAAGCTGAGGGAGAGAAGACCAAAAGCGAGCGCGCCGCGGCGGGGGGGGGGAAGGGAGGGGGATGGATGAGTCGGTGGAGAGGTGGAAGGTTTTTTGTTTTTGTGTGGCCCCAACTCCCCCACCGTCGGTGCACACTGCCCAGTGGCTCTGTCTCAACCAACAAACCAACCCAAACACCTGCTCCAAAAAAAACAACTGCCCCACCTGACAGCACAACTGATGGTCCAACAGATGCCGCCCCACCCTGACCACGGAAGCGTTTGCTCACACCCCCACGTCGATGTTCCCCTCGTTTTCCAGGTTGTTCTTTGGATCTCTCTATTATAGACTTCTGCGTAGACACGAGCGATAAGGGGACATCGTGAGTTCCAATCAGATATCGACCCTGCCCCACATCGAGTCCATGCACCACGTGTGTGTGTGTGTGTGTTTCGACATACGTGTGAAAGGTGGCCCAGTTGAGTCATGTAACCTCCAGGTGACAACGGAAGGTGCTAGCAGGGATGGGGATAATTGAACGCTTTTGGTCTTTGAGAGCTGATAAGCTGTTACCCCATCCTTGGTTTTTGCCGCAGGGCCGGTCGCCCCCCCTCCGCCCTCCCTCCCCCCTCCCCCCCTTCTCCCCTATGGCGCTCCCCCATCCACACATGCACTTCATACTTCATTTCCCTCCAGAAAGACAACTTGCAGTAGACAGTAACAGTAGATCTCTCTTATCTCTTATGCAGCATGCAGCCCTTCTCTCCCCACTACCCAGCACGAGCAAAAGCAAAAGTACAAATACAAAATAGCGTAGCAGCCATTTGGCATTTGGCTGCTGTGATCCTGGCAGCAAAGAGTTAGTATGGTGAGGAAGAGGGAGCTGGGAAGGCTCATTATAAAGAAGCACCCCCGCCACCACCAACAAAAGGAGGATCACTACTACTCTAGTCTAGAGTAGTGTCACTGTGTCACGAGCAGGAGGCGACGAGTACTCGATTAGGGGTATAAAATGAAGCTTGATGGGAGGCTGTGAATACCACGATACGAGGTTGCTGCGCGCGCGCCTGCCCTCCCTCCTCTCCCCCTCGGTCTCCCCCTCGCCCTCTCTCTTGCCTCACAGCGCGTGCTGCTCCCTCTCTCTCACACTTCTCCTCCTCAAGCCGCCACCGATGGGGCTGGCCAAACTGCTGCGGATGCTGCTGCCTATCGGCTTCTTCCTGATGCAGAGCCCACTTGCGTACAAGGCTGCCGGTGCTCCTCTTGTGCCGCTCCAGGTGCTCGCGCGCTATGTGTACGAAGAGACTGCGGGGAAGCCGCAGGCGGAGCATGTGGCCATTGGCTTGCGTGCCGTGCTCTTCCCCGGCAATCTTCTCCGCGCCGCGCTCTGTGCGGCACCGCTCAACAGGACAGAGGGCGCGCCGAGTCTCGATGTCAACGAGGTGTGGGAGCGCAGCATCCAGCTTGGCACACGCAACGCCTACACACTCAAGTCGTCGACTGAACAGCAGCAGCTTCTGCTCGTGGGCTGCGCTTGCAGCATCCTAGGAGCTCTCCTGTCGCTCCTGCTCTTCCGTGTGCATGTTCTTCTCCTCCTCGGCGTCACAGTGCTCGGCGTGTTCTTCGGCCTCAATGGTCTTACAGCCACTGTACAATACGCTCTCTGCGTCATGCTACCCGTTTATGAGATGAGCAAAGCTGCTGCGGCGACAACGGCCACACCGACAACTACAACTACCAAGAAGATACCAAAACCAGCGAATAAGGCAGGAAAGAAGGCGTGAAGACCACCCATTCCTGTATGTGACGAGAGGACGCTCTGCAATGTGGCTTCTACAGCTCTCGATCGCGCTCACTAATTGACATTGGTTGATGAAGCCAAGCGGAACTGGTCGTGGTAGAATAGGCTCAAATGGCATCGATCACAGAGATGCGTATTCACACAGGACACGTCTGCAAGATGCAGCGTTGCACATTGTGAGATGCGCGCGTGCTATAATTCTGTGCAACTAAACATAGAACAACATAGGTCGGACACGTGTGCGGCTTCCAGATTGTATTTGCATTGCGCTCTCTCATGCGTACGCTCACGTGTAAAAGAAACATCTGAAGATTCTGGGCTACACACCTACTATTGTCTGGATATCTCCTCTCTACTTACACCGCCCTTAATTTCCCTCCCTCCACCTCTTTCCCTGCCCCCCTTCATTCCTTGGTCTTCGGTTTCAGGGGTCCGGCCCTGGTGCCCTACCTAAGGCCTGGTTCGGAGTGTGGGGGCCGGGCAGGCCTATTGTCTTCTTCGTGTCCTGCGTGCCCTCCCGGGTTCGCGTTGGTCGTCAGGCTTACGTCAGGTTCTTGCCATCCCTAGTGATTCCCAGGTCCTCTGTGCCCCTGGCTTATTCGCCTTCGTTTCGTTGCTCCTTGTTCTCCTCGACGGCGTGTGCTATCCCTAGCTTGGTGGCTAGCTCCACTAGCTCCTCGCTGGGTTTGAGCCCACCCTTGTCGTTCAACATAAAAACGGGTCTCAAGTCGCTTATGTCTATTCTTTTTTTTAGGTTGCCTACCCATGCCCGCTTGGGCGGTTCTTGTCGAGTCGGTTCCGTTTGCGAAGACCAGTGCTTTGCTCAGTGTGGTGTATCTCTCTATCGTTCTTATCAATATCGATTCTTCCGAGAATTTTATGCCATCATAATGAATTCTATAGAAGTCTGTGATGATATATCTCCACGCTAATAGATATAGTGTATATATCGCCTTCGGGGCGTCCCCTTTCGGGTAGATGAATAGATTGTCGACGATGTGGTCTTCTCTACTTTTTTCCGCCGCAGGTGAGAACCTGGCGACTTTGTTCAGCGCACATAATATGTTGGTTATCCCCTGGCATTCGCCTAGGTGCGTCGAAGATTCGTCCGCTTCTCCACATATGCGGCACGTATTGGTTCTATCCGGAAATCGGTTGTACGTGCCCACTCGCCTATGCGTGATGTGTTTGAAATGCAGGTGCATATCGCGCGCCGTCACCATTGGGGATGTGTACAGCTTCGCTAGGTGCGCCCATGTGTCCTCGGGAATCTGAAGTCTTTCTTCCCATTTGGTGGGTCCTGCGTGTCGTTTTCGTTTTCGAGTAGTTCGTTGGAGGGCTTCGGTCAAGTGTTCCACTCCGGTCTCGTCTAGCGGTGTTCTGCCGTTCAGTGTGTGTTCGTCCGCCAGCGGGTATTCGAATCTCTTGTTAGATTTGTAGCCCTCTCCCCATTTTGCTGGCGGGGAGGTGTCTAGGTTCTCGGGTGCGTTGGGCAGTCTCGCCCCAATTATTGGAGTGCCCAAGTACGAGAGCTCCGCTTCATACCACGCGCCTTTGATTTTCGCGTAGTAGTCTCCATCCTGCGTTATGTGTATGTGTATTTCGGGGGGTGGTTCTTCCGGGCGGTGTTGTTCGTCGACAGGGGGGTGTCCATGAGTCCTTCGTCCATCGCGGCGAGGGCGGCGGCAGCGAGAGCGGGCGGCGGCGCGCGCTCCATGACCTTATCGTTTTAACGATAGTTCTGCGTACGCTCACGTGTAGCACAGACTCATCTTTATAAGTGATCATAAAACTGTTGCGAGTAGGGGGAGTCCGTCCCGCGCCCGAAGAGGGTCGGTTTCCCCCTCTCCCGCCGGGATCCCCCGAAGGTCCGTTTCGGCGCCGAAGCGGCCCTCCCAGCGGCCCCCTCCCTTCCCTCCCCCCCTTTCGGTATCCCCGAGGACCGCTGCCCCGATGCCGCGGGGGCGGCCCCCCTTGCTTCCCCGCACAGTCCCTAGGCCCCCTTCCTGGTTTCTTACCCCCCCCCACCCTGTTTACTCCCTTGTGTGTTCCCGCGCCTCTTTCCGCGGCGGCATTGTCTCATCTTTTCCCGCCACGCCTTCCGTCCCGATGTCCGACGCCGGTGACCCCCAGCCCCATGATTCTTCCGTGTGCTGTGCCCCCCAATGTGCTGACCCTCTGAGCGGCCCACCAGGCCCTGCCCCGCCCCCTGTCCATATCCACGGCGGCCCACAACTGATGTCCCCCGGTCCCTCCTCGTCCCTCCCCAGCTCCCCATGTTCATACAATGGCAGCTAATAATGATCCACAGCTCCATCCATATCACCACTGCTATCATCATGGATCATGGTAGCGGAGGTCGTTCCCCTTCGCACCGACCTCGCCGACCTCACACGCACCCCCACGCACGCTCCTTCCCGCCGCCTGCTCCCGACGGCCCGCAGCTCGGTCCGCTCCACCCTCCAACCCACTGGCAACCACAGCAACCACAACAGCCACAACAACCATAGGGGGCGCACAGCGGCTGGGCGACCCCCTACGCAAACCGCTACGAGTCTGACGCACCCGACGAATCGGACGACGCGACTGACGCCGGCGGGTCGCCCACCCGTCCACCAACTTGTCCGACCCACCAATACCAACGCCGGCACCAGTCAACACAACCAGCCCACAGCATCCAATGGGGACCCCTCCCCGCCTCAGACATGGGGGGCATCGGCATAGAGCCGCTGACAAACGGCGCGCGCGCGATTGGCATAAGTGCTTGATCTATGGCAGCGAGCGAACAAGATACAAGACTGAGCACACACATCATAGAATATACATATTACACTATACATGCAACTTGAACCAGGGCATCCAACATCGGCAGCGTGTACCTTGCATCCTACTTGGCCGACACATCGTAACTGCCCGACGAAGTAGAGGAAGAAGGTGGGAGACCGGCCAGATGCAGCGCTAGTGTGACCGCATCCATCATCTCCTAATGATTGTCCGCACGACCAATCTCAGACTAATAGCAGCACTCACCATGACCTCATGTGGGTGCGGTGGGTTGTGTGGCTAGCCTTTCTCAGGCAGGCTGCACAATGACGAGCACGATGGAGGATGTCGTTGAGTAGCTAGCGCGGCTCCAACGATTTCAACCACGAGTCAACGAGAGCTCCAGCGGAATCTCTTGCTCTCCGGGGGCCGATGAGAAAAAGAACTGCGACCTCGTCGCTCAGATTGGGGACCTCATCGGAATTTGAGTGCCAGCCCGGCTCACTTGCTTTCCTTTCGCGATCGGCCTCCAACGGCAAGCCGCTCGGTTCCCACTGGGTCGGCTGTCGTATGAGGAGTGCTAAAGCACAAGTCTGCTGCTCCAATGCTCGAAGTGCGCCGCGCGATTCCGAGCCCAGTATCCGCACAGCCGTGGAGCGGTGCACCGGGATGGTAGTTACGCCGGCGGCGCCGTAGCGCACAGTGGTAAGGAGCAGTCCGAGCACGCGTGGCAGCGTTGCAGCATGCCAGTTTAGGCGCTCCTCGGCGCCATTTGTCTGCAAGACGATATGTAGTGCGTCACGCTTCTCTCGCAGTGAAACCGCCAGATGGCTCAGAGGTATGGACCTAAGGACGGCTGTGGAGGCATCTTGCCATCGCGCGAGTAGAGCCTCGGGCGCCAATGCGGGCTTGTGCAAGTACCATCGGATCAGTACAGCCACTGCGGCAGATCGCGAACACACGAGCGCAACAACAGCGAGAATAGCGCGCTCCGCAGCATCCTCGGCTGCAGCGGTGAGCTCAATGGAAGCAGAGCCACGCGATCGCTGTGCGAGGCGCACAAGGGCCTCATTACCAACGGCTAGTTGAGCACAGCGCATGAAATCTGACTTGACCAAGGCTTCATTTTCGATGAAGAGGCGTAGCCGTGTTGGGGCCGCTTTCATTGCGATGGCTGCCGCTGCATCCTTCGCAACACTGCGGCAGATAGCCTCAGCATCGGCCGAGGCGACGGCGGAACTGATTGCACCGATGTTTTGTCCGTCGTGACACGATTCTTGACCGCCATTCGAAAAAATGGGTACGGCGCCAGCCTGATTGCCCGACAAGCGCACCAAGGAGCGTCGCTCTGGAACCAACCTGCTGTTGTCTTGTGCCTCAGCCTCATCAGTGGCAGATGCGGATTCGCCGCTGTAGGTCTCGCACCATCTCGCCCTTCGCGCCGCTTCCAAGCGTGCGGCACTTGAGCTTGTGGCACTTGAGCTTGGTGCTGCAAAGTTTTTTCGTCGCCAGCAGTTTGCTGCCAATAGATTTGGCGGCGAGAAATCATTGGCCGGATGCTGGGCAAGCTGTGCGCATTTTGTCGCGGTTCGTTCGCTTAGCGGCAGACAAGGGCGAGAGATTCGTTGTGATGGTGTCATGGCGCGTACTGCCGCTTGACGTGGCACATGATTCAATGGGTTGAATGTGGTGTGTTGCGAGTCAATGTTGGAAGTGTCGGTGCTGAATCTGTTATAGGCTCGAGGGCTGGCTTTCCAGCTACTCGACGGGCTAGGAGGAGGCTCAATTTGCAATCGACTCGACGCACATGCCGATTCGTACGGAACGCGAGACTTGGATGCCAATGTAGAGAATAGCTTGTCGGGGCTGAGATTGCTTCGGCTAAGACTACCTTGCATTGAGACTATCTCCGTCTTGGGGCTATCTTGGCCGATCACAGAAGGTATACCGACTGGGGTGGGCTGAGAGCTGGCGGCCACGCTCCAAATAGGCGTCTCCATGCGCACGTTCCCTGGTCCGCTCATGGAGAAATTGTGCGCGTGATCTCCATGCGCGCTGCAGATAGAACCTCTACGGCCGGCACCACCACAAGCGATTGTACTAGGGGTCGCATGCTGGCCAGGCCCGAGGCAGATCTCTGTGTCGCCATGGATCACACTCGGAAAACTCCCGCATAACGAATCGGGCGCGCAGCTGCTTTGGTCATAAAATGACGGTTCATCTACTTGCGAGAAACTACCTAGATCAGCGAAATCCGCAAATCGTGGGGCATCAACTGCCCTCGACTCATGGTAGGCTGCAGCACAACCGCTGGGCCTGCTTCCCTCTCGCTGTGCCAATGGTGTGACGACGGGCTCGGAGATGACAGCTGGCACGGACGATGGACATAAGAAAGGCGCGTCGACCAACTCGTGCGGTGGTAATTGCGACCACGCTTGCACCCGCTGCACAATCTCAGCGAGGCTTTCGTTGTCTGGCGTAGACGCAGGCGGCAACGCTTTCTCAGCCACCTGGGCATTATCGCGAGCTGAGGCGCGAGCAGGAGCTCCCAGCCCATCGCCCAAGTAGCCATAGTGGTTGATCGTCGAGAGGACCGCCGAGAGTGTCGAGGCGGGCACGGACTCCGCGTCTGTCCGCAGTTTCCTCACAATCTGCCGCGCGAGAACCCGCTCGGTGCTCCGCTCGCCCCCCCCAGCGCGGCGCGGCTCGGCAAGGACGGGGCGGGTGGGTGTGGTGCATCGCCGGCCGCCGGCCGCGCGCGCCATCAGCTTTGGGCGGGCGGAAGGCCCACAGAGGAGAGGAGAGGGAGGTGGGGAGGGGCCGGCTGGGGAGGAAGCGAGAGGGCGAGAGCGAGAGGCGCCCAAAAAGGCGCCAAGAGAGAGAGGAGAGAGAAAGAGGGAGGGAGAGGAGAGCTGAGATGAGATTCACTTTCTGAGACAGTCGTCCATAACTCTAAGTGAAGGAGGGGGGGGTCGTAAGAGAGAGATGAAGAAGTCCTCGTCTAATATTCTTGTAGAGACAGAGAAGAAGGAAGAGGTGTACGATAGAGAGAGGGGAGAGAAAAGATCTGGAGAGAAGAAGAGATGGAAAAGAAGAGGGAAGAGAGACTGGTGAGCAGGAGGCTGAGAGAGAGAGAGAGAGATGAGGAAGAGAGAGAGAAAGTGTGGACGAGGCGAGACACAACAAGAGAGGGGAATCCCTTACTCTAGAGTACTCCTACAGTAAAGTAAAGTACTACTTTCTTTCGTACTCCTACACCATTCGAAGTTCTCACAGCTAAAGTGCTCTCGCTATCCATCTTGGAACCTGGAAACGGGATTGTTCCTAGTCTCTATTCTCATCATGTATTACACATTCGAGAAAAGACCACCCGAGGGACCGAGGGGGGGGGGGGGCAGCCGACGTGAGCTATTCTTGTTCGCGCCCGAGACGAGAGATCTGGAGATCTTGGCGTCTCGTGGCGCCCCTCTCCACTTTCTACTCTCTACCTACCGGGCAGAGGGGGGGGGTGAAGCCGCTCGGCCGATGGGCGGCTCCTCGGCGGGGCTGGGCGCCGCTCGCCACGTGGTGGTGCTCGGGATCGACGGGCTGCCGCCGCGCGTGCTGGACGATGCGATCGAGCGGGGTGACGCGCCCGCGCTCGCAGCTCTCCGCGACTCCGGCGTCTACTCTGCTGACGCGCGTGGCACGCAGCCGTCCACCTCACTCTCGAGTTGGGCTTCCATCCTCACTGGCGCGCCGCCCGAGTGGCACGGCGTGCACACGGCGGCGCAGATGAGCAAGCCTCCCGGTTTTCCGGTCCGACCTGCGACCTACCCCGACAACGTAATATGGCCCAACCTCTTCACTGCCCTCCGGCAGGCGCGGCCAGACGCCACCACGGCGGCCTTCTTCTCGTGGCTGCCACTCGCCTCGCTGCTCGGACGAGCGGACGCGCTGAACATCTCGCGCGTCCGGTCTTGCAGCTCGTGCGGCGAGTGCCAGCACCAAGAAGCCTCGCTTGCCGCGAGCTTCGCCCACGCACTGAAGCGTCAACAGTACACACTATCCTGGTTGTATCTTGATGTACTTGATGAGTGCGGCCACCAGTATGGCATGTACGACTCACACTCATATGGCCCATTGGTTAAGATGGTCGACGGATGGATAGGAGATGTTGTGCGCGCGCTGCACGTGGCAAAGATGCATAAATCTACCCTCATCCACGTGGTGTCTGATCATGGGCGCAACGCGAGAGACGGGAAATCGCATGGCGGCTTCACCACCGAAGAGATGGCCGTGCCTTGGATCCTTGCTGGAGCCGGCGTCAAGCGCGGCAAACGACTCACGTGGCCTATCTCAACGACTGATACCGCGCCGACGCTCTTACACGCGCTCGGGGTTTCGCCTCCTGTGCAGATGCATGGGCGTGTGGTCATGGAGGCTTTCACTGGATTCGAACCATCGGTTGGTCAAGGCTGGCGCATCATGACGGTGTCCATGCGCAACGACACCACACACACACGGGGTATAAAGCATGCTCCCCCTGCCGGTAGAGCTCAGTCTGATGCACGTGCGCACTTGTCTGCAAACCCCCGAATTCTCATCGGTGGAGGTGCAGCATTCCTCCTGTTTGTTGGGCTCATTTACCCGCGAGTGAGTCGGGCGTGCCGTCAAAACGGCGGAATTTCTACAGGCTTCGCTCCGGGGTACATCATACGTGGATGATTGAAACGGTGCTGCAAGTCGTTCCAATATGCAGAATAAATTGACGTGTTCTTGATACACAATATACACTAATGCTTAGACGAGTAGGTTCTGTTGTGGGGGGGCGGGGGAAGCTGTGGCGGTGTGGATGAAAGTGGAGGTGGTGTAGCAGAGGGATTGTTGCACCGAGGGCAATCCCATACGCTGACAGCGGGATTGGGGCTGCAAGGCACTGGGAGAGGGAGGCGAGGGCGCGGGCATGAAGCTCGACTCAGCACGCATGATCGTGGGCTCGCGTGCGGCAGCTGCAATGGCAGGCCAGAGGGCGCTCATGCGGTCATCATGGCGACTCGGATGACGCAAGGAGCGACGGGAAGCGACCGAAAGCAGCCGGGAAGCGGGAAGAGCAAACAAGGGAAGAAAGAGCGTACAACAGGTAAGAAACCAGGGAAGGACTGCACAAAGGAACGAAAGAGAAATAGATCCCGGAGGGACAAAGGGGACGCGACCTAGACGGTGCGGCCCCAGCTCCTTGGGGACGCGCGAGCGTCGATGCGCCGCCAGCCATGACCATGCGACCTGATCGACCGGCGCGGCGGGGGCTGGACGGGGAGAGAGGAGGGGCGGCGGGGCGCGCTCCGTGACCGTATCGTTGTAACGATAGTTCTTGTTGTCCACACTACACGTACCATTAGCTCACATTAATCTTATGATTGGTCGCCATGCAGGGTAGCCTCGCGCTTCCCGCACTCTCTCGACCCCCCTCATGGGAGCGAGAACCATCCACCCCCTTGCGTTGCCTGCTGCCTCTTGGCATGCAGGAGGGACTCACCCAGATTGCCCACACTCTCCTAGAGAGCTGGGCACAGATCGCACGCCCTGGCCCGCGCCGGCCAGCTTGTCGCTCCGACCAACCCCTCCTCCCTTTGGACCCCCCTGATCAGGAGCCCCTAGCCTCCATGCCCCCATGGCCCCCATGTCGCATTCGCGAGCCTCTGTAGGCTATTTCGCTATTTTCCGCTCTACCGTTATTTATAACCGCGATGGTAAATCATCAATCTTCGTTCTTATGTCTATCTATACGTCTACGACGTCTCCACGCTTCTATCAATCACTACACTTCATTCAATGGTGGTCTACCATTATATCCACGTGGCCAAGCAAGCATGCGCGCGCGCTGGGGACGGGGACGCTTGCCTGCGCGAGCAGAGGAGAGGCAGAAGACATGGTGAGCAGTGTGAGCAAGCGCGCGCGCGCGCACGTGCATGAGCAGCGGGCAAAGCAAGGAGGGGGCAGTGGGTTCACCTGGCATGAGCGCCGGCGCGCCGGCGAGCTCGTCCTCTCTCTCTCTCCTCTCTCTCTCTTCTTCTTCTTCTTCTTCTGCTCTTTCTCTGCTCTCTTGCTTTTTATTCTATTGCACGTGGGGTGTAGGATATATGTTTTTGCCAGAGATATGCGCGAGAGGAGACAGACATACAGAGGGAGGGAGAGGAGAGAGAGAAGAGCAAAGTGTCGAAGCGGGAAAATCTACTATTTTTTTTGCCTCAATAACGGTATTTACCAGTGGCTACTGGTGTCTTGGTTTTCGCGGGCGCGCCAACGCAGCGACCCGCCCAAATATGTGCGCGCGAGCGCCTCGGACCAGCCCAAATATGTATAAATAAGTGTAAATATGTATTTCCGGGCCGACATGCCCAAATTTCAAGTTGATATTTCAAGAAATATCTGCCAGGCCCTAACGACAGGACGACGGACACAAACACCCAGGGCAAACACTCCGACTCTCGCCCCACGACTTTTCTCACGTAACTCGACTGAAATCAAACCCAAACACTCCGACTCCGATCAGGCAGCGACGGAAAACGACGATCAAAGGGCGATCTGTCGGCGCGATCTCGTCTAGCTAGAACGGGAATCGCACCATAACGGAAACGAGGGGCAATCTTGCTACTTGCTACGCAGGATTTCAAGAGACCTACCGAATAAGACGAGAGAAGTGCGACGTGGCTAAGGGGAGATTCGAAGAGGTCGCAAATTAAACTCGATAGCCCCAAGAAGAAAGTAAAGAAACGCGGGGGAGATAGCAAATTAAACCGATTTGCGAGGCGCCTGGGAGGAAGAAAGGTGGAGAAACTTCCCTTCTCCACGAGAGAAAGAGAGAGGGCGCTCCACAACCCAAGAACCTATGCGCCCACGCGCAGCTTTTGACCAAGAACGAGAGAAAGCAGAGAATTATAACGATAAATGCCGAACGACGAAGAGAAGAGAGAAGCCTAACGAGTGTCGATTCGCGAATGCGACAGATTGGGGGAGTAGAAAGATTTTGCTGCGTGAGAAGGCAAAGCATAGGGTCCACGGCCACGTGTCGCACGTGTGCGGTGAGATTAGTCAAAGGTTTACGAATTATATATAAACTTCGTTGAGGAGGATTATCGAGAGCATCGAAATGCAATATTCACTTGCAAGCGGTTAAAAGGCTGCTAGCGCTAGCGCAACCTTCACAGCAGCCAGCAAACAAGCAAAATTCATGTGACGTTGCACCTTCTCGGGGGGATAGAGTGAGAGCCCACCGTGGCTCCCACCGGCCCTACATTTGAGGCTGTTTTTTACAGGCAGTGGAGACATACGCCACATTATTACCCCATGGCGAGATTCCATCACAGTTACGTCTCCCTCCATCGACGGTTGAGACTTCTAAAAGTTTCGAGAAAACTGCTTGATCTCGTTCATGAGCGTAGGTATCGATAGAATGTATTGTGCAAAGGGTGGACCCTGTGGGTACGCGTGCTTCACCAGATCGAGGAAACGCGTGTAGTAGAGCAATAGTTGTGTCAATACCTGAGCAAGAGGCAAAGAACTCATCAGTGTTTGAAGTTGCTGGCAACCCAATTACGAGATTATCAGGCCAGTCACATGTGCGAGTGTGTACCCAAGACGTTTGATCTACCAGCAACAAACGCGCCTGCTTGATTATCTCCATACCCAGCTTGAAGTTAGCAAAAGACTGGACCACCTCGCGATTGATGGTCTCAATACTCGAGCGCCACGTGTCGTAAAAGCCGCGCATGAGTGCGTCCATCGCATTGCGATCCACCTTGGCCGAGTCTGCAGAGGAAGCACCAGGCATGAGCAAGGGCTCCGTGGCCTTGACGAATTCGATCATCTGGCCGTGCTGCACATGCAGCTGCTCCTCGACAAAGACCGACTTTATAGAGTCGAGGAGCTGCTCGAAATGCGTTGACTCCTCACCGCGCGCGCCGCGCTCATTGAGCACAGAGACGATGAGCTCATAGTTGTTGATTAAGAATGCGGCTTGTTGTTTGAGCGTGGTGTGCTGTCGTGCAAGTTTATCAGAGAGAAGCTTTTCGATTTCAGTACGCAAGACGCGCAAAATGTTGCCCAGCATGGGCTCAACCGTCGTCGTCCTCAGAAGCCGGAGAGACGCGACAAGCTCAGCGTACCGACGCGCAATGTAGTGCGGCGCTGTCTCGGGAGACTTGGCCCCGGGCGCGAAGTTTGCCACCGATTGAACGTGCGCTTCCATGATGGTCTTGAAACGCGACCAAACCAACACCTGTTCGTCGAGCACAGAGGAAGATCGTTCACACTCATGCGTGAGTTCGACGACGGAATCACCGTCCCGTGCCTTTGAGGTGGACACGCCTCAAGCAACCCCTCACACCTGGACGCGTTGGAAGAAGTTAGAGAGGAGCGACATGTCGGCGGAGCTCATATGCTCGCGCTGCTCTTGGTTCACGAGGACCAGAAGAAGGCAGCCGACTGCGTCCCAAGAATTGACGAGATGTTGTTCAAGATTCTCCATGGCATGGAATATGGATTTTCCAAAGACGTTATCGAACGCATCAGCATCACCGAAAAACTTGAGCATAAACTGGTTTTCCGACTCCACAACATCGAGAAGCAAAGTGGAAATTGAGCGGAAAATAGCTTCATAGTGAATGGGTGTGCCCGCCTGCCTTACTGCAGGGAGGACGAGGCAAGCTTCGCCAATCTGCTCGAGAATGGCACGCCTTTCGCCCAATTTGAAGGGACCATCCCCACGCGCGTGCGACGGCCGTGACGAGAAGAGCGATGCCCCGTACCCCGACCACTCCTCTGCTCCTAACAAGTCACTCTTGGTGGCCACCTGAGAGCAGAGCGAGAGAAGCAGAGGTGCTCATGCCCGGAGCGTGCGATGCCCTTGCCGGCACCTTGAGAGCATACAAATGTCCCAGTGCCATGCGCACGGACTGTGAGCAGGTGTGGGTGGAGGAGGTGATAGCGTACCTCTGCCTTGAGCGCAAGCAGTCCGCCAAGGTAATCACGGACTTTCATGAGATAGACTCCCGACATGGTCGCAGTATAAGTTTCGCGCACCTCCGCCGTCACCTCAGGCGCGTGTTCTTGGAGGAAATGATATAGACCCCTATACTTGAGGAGCACGCTTGCTTGCAGGATCTGCGTATTCGTCATTTTTCGCCGAAGTCTGCCGATACGGTCGAGCAAGAAATCGCGGATCTTTTGCACAGACTTGATGCGCAGCTTCTCCAGCTCGGGGGAGATATCAGCGCACGCCGAAGTCATGGCTGTGGATTCCAGCTTCGCAAATTGAACCTTCTTGTTGAGTTCCTGCACATGCCCAAGGTATGCCTCATCGACCTCGGCATCACAAATGTTTGAGATGAGTTCTGGGGGCACAACGATCTGTGTGATGAAGGATGAGAGCTGCATCTCCGCCGCCTTGCGATTCCGCAGTTTCACGTTCATCGAGAGTGACTCGTCCTGGAGGTACTTTATCTGCGAGGATATGGATGCGAGGTCTGCTTGAAAGCCGCGCAGCATCGACTCCATGGTGTCTAGGACGCCGTCGCACTCGCGAATTTGCGTATGCAGGCCAGCGAGCGACTCGCTCTCCTTGATATAGTCGTTGATGGACTCTCGTTCGACGGCGCGCAGCGCATTCTCAACTTCCTCAGCGTACTGCCTCAAGTCCTGCCCATTGCTCAACGCCTGCTGCACAGCTGCGTCCGCCTCGAAGCCGGCAAGGTCATCCTCCTCGTCATCGAGGAGCGACTGCAGTGCAGCAGCTGCCTCATCGGCCTCCGAGGTGTGATGCTGCGACTCGGGCTCGGCGGCACCCATTCGAGAAGGGGCGGGGTGCGCGGAAGGGCGGACCAGAGGCAGAGGAGGGGGGTGGAGACTGAAGGCGCAGACAGGGAGAGAAAAAGAGGGGTGGTGTGCCCTCCAGGAGCGCAGCGCCGCTCGCTCGCTCCGCCCGCCGCACAGCGGGGGCCCCCGGCGGGGTGGGGAGGGGGGGGGGGGGGCGCAGGTGGCGCGGGCTCGCTGCCTCGGCTCAATAGATCTTAGTAGTTAGAAGTAGTAGTAAAAATGGAATGGCCCATAACCCATAACCATAACACTGCGGCCCTAGATGGATGGGAAGTACGTTTTCACCGTTTTTGGTTTTTTCTGTGAGGGCCAAAAACAGGCCGTTTTTACCGTCTTTGCAACCCCTTCCGTTTTTGTCTCCGTTTTTGAATGGCAGCGCAAGCACTCATGCACCGCGCGCTGAGCGTGCTAGCACATGCGCGCGCGCATTTGTGGAGTTGTGGAGAGGAAAAGAGAAAAGAGGAGGGAGGGGAGAGAGCGGGGAGGAGAGAGGGGGAGGGAGAGGGCGCAGAGAGAAGGGTGATGAAGGGGAAGGGGAGAGTGATGAGAGGGAGGGAGGGAGGGAGGGAATGGGGGGGGGGGGGGCAGAGAGAGGGGCACAGAGAGAGGGAGAGGGAGGTATATGGCTCTGGTGGTATGTGGCTCTGGTGGTATATGGCTCAGTGGTGGTGGGGGGAGTCAGTACGATCAGGGGCCAATGCAGGCGAATGCGTGCGGCGCGCGGCGCGCGCTCGGCGAGAGTCTAGACAGGTGTGATGTCAGCTCAGCCCCTGCCAACAGGCAAGGGCTGAGGTTGGTTGTGCAGGCCCACCCACCACCCAGCACCCAGCGGGTGTCTGCGATGGAGAGAGAGAGAGAGAGAGGCGGGCGCGAGGCCCCGATTGGCCTCCTACTTATAAAAGTAGTTCGCCTCTGCCATATGCGTAAGGCATGCCCAGTGGAGGGGTGGATTCCCAAGCCTGCTGCCGTCTGCGCTCGATCGCTCGATGGGGCCTACCGTCTACAATCTGCTCCCGCCCCATACCCATGGCCCATGGCCCATGCATGGAGGGGACCAGCATGGCTGCTGTGCAAGGTGTGGCCGGGGCCACGGGTTGGGCCTGACCAATTATTGTCGTCCGACATGCCCAAACTTGCACGACAAGTTTGTCATTCTTGTCGCCAAAAGGCACCCAAACTTGTACAGACTTGTCACTCCGAGGACAAAAAAACTCCGTCCGCGTCCATGCGTCCATTGTAGCACATGCGCACGCCACACCCACACGCCACCGCCCGGTTAATTGTTCATCGCTCCTTGCGTGCACCTGCTAGGCTACCGGCTCTAGCCTGCTACTTACCAATGAATGAAGGAGAGGTGGAGGTGAACATAAGAGTTGAATTACATATCCATTTCATGCACTCTCACTTCTCTCACACACGTTTGGACTTACTTATTGTAGCGCAACATCACAGCAGACTGGATTTGATCTTCTAGGCTAGATGCGCTGTTGCTGCCGTCCTCATCGGACAACACATACTAATCGCTGTGCTGAACGAGAGCGAGAGCGGCTGCTGCGCTTGTGGCGGATGCTTGCTTAAGATGTGGTGGGAGGAGGGCATGAGCGTGGTTGAGAAGCGCGTGAATGCGCGAGAATGCATGCAGCAGGCGTGCAGGCGTACAGCGGGCAACCTGGAGGCTGGGGTGGGGGCGGGAAAGGCGAAAGGCGCACCACTTGGCAGCGGCATGGGGGCGACCCTGTCTCTCTTCCCAAGGCGCACGCACGTATACAGTGGCGTTACGATAATGAAATGAGTTGTAATAATAAAACAACTGAGCGTTAGTACCACTACTCCCACTAGCCCGGTACTATCACGACACCCCTCAGCGCACCTGCCCGCACGCCTTGAAGTGGTGGCACAGACACATACACATATGCATCCCTTCAAATCTCCCCCCTCGCATACCCCCGGCTCCCATTATAACTCCCCACAAGTTACAATGAGGGAAAACCCATTGAGGCGGACCGGTCGACGCCGGCCGACTCTCCGGGGAAAAACACCGGGGGGGGGGGAGGGACCTCTCGTCGAGAAGCAGAACGGCCCTTACAGCTCGCGCCGCGAGCAGTCCTCGAAGAAATAAATGACTGCGCCCCCCGATACCTGCCACAAGGACGTCTTGAGCCACTCCCTTCCTCTCTTCCTCCTGTCGCCAGCCGCCCCCCTTCGCCCGTTTGCTAACGCAAACGGGGCCCGTTTCTTACCGCACTCCATCGGGGGTGGTGCAAAACCCCCCCTCTCCCTCTCTCCATTCTCCTCCACCCCTCTCCCTGCGGCGCGTCGCCATGCGGCGCGCCACGGCCTGCTCTCAGAGGGCCTTTGGGGGCTCCCAGAGGGCCAGCAAGGGCAGCTCAGGGGGCAGTGGAGGCTGGGGCTCAGCCCCTGGCCCCCCCTGCCTCTCCCACGCTTGCCACGCTGGCCATTGGGGCCTCCCTGCGGCCTCTGTATGCCTGGCGACCAGGGGAGGGGGGGGAGTCAGCTCGAGGGCAGGCCCAGTGTGGGCGTGGGAGTGCGAGTCGCGGCCCGCGCCCACGAAGGGTCTGGGCCAGGATGATGATTGCCCAGCCCCTGCCAGAGGGCAGGGGCTGAGGTTGAATGTACGGGCCCACCCCGGGGGGTGTCCGCGATGGAGAGAGGGGGGCGCGAGGCCCCCATTGACCCCCACTTATAAAAGTAGGTTGATAATGAAATGAGTTGTAACTATAATAAACGGGTACATGTACAAACGAGTATAACCTTGCCTCCCCCCCTCCCCCCTTCCCCCCCCTCGATCCCCTCCCGCCCAAGGCCCACGGGGCGCGCTAGGGCCGGGTTTTGTTTTTGCGTCCCGCCTCCCGCTCCCGCCCAAACTTGCACGGACTTGCGGATCTTGCAGTAAGCCCCAAAACCGACCCAAACTTGCAAACAAGTTTGGCAATAATTGGTCAGGCCCAAGCCACGGGCGGCCGTGTGGCGCGACCGGAGTAGCACGCACCTGCTCGGCCTCGAATGGCGGACGCGGTCGCTTCAACTGCCCCATGTGGGCTAGGGGCTGTCAGAGCAAGGCTGATCTCACTCTTGGAGATTGCCTGCGAGGGTGCGCCGGCAGCTAGCGCGGAATGCGGGCATAATGCGGTTCTTGCAGGGAGCTCATGGAGCTTTCCTCGGGGGTGACTACGGGCATGGTGATCGACGCACGACGCATGACGCACGGAGGGCGCGGAAGTGCGGAAGGAGGCTTGTGGGAGGTGGGAGCTTGGCAGGCAACAGGGGATGGCTCAGGCACGTGCTTGACTTGTATTGACTCGTTGACTCGGGGTATAGACTCGGGAATAACTCGGGGGGGCCTTCAGATGGGCAGGAATACAACAGGGGCTAGGGGGCCTCCCTCAACGGTCAACGGGGGGGGGCTGAGGAGAGGAGAGCCGTTGTATTCGCGCACCATCGCAACCAAGTATCAACTTAGTACACTCAGGCCAACCTAGCGTGAGTGGAAAGGGGTATCACTGGAGAGAGCGATCCTCTAGCTCTAGTGAGCCTAGCATGGGTTGTCAACCCCCCCTACCCGCAACAATTTGTACTCTTGCCCCACTAGTGGCTAGTGGACCAGCTTGCACGCTCGCCTACTCCTACTACATAGCCTACGAACAAGAAACCTTAAATGCGACGCGCCACGGACCAGAGATGCACTATCGCTGAAACCGCCGCATCGATGAAACCATTACCCATAGAACGCGAAACTGAGGTGCATAAGCATGCTACCCCCATACGCGGTCTTTCAACTCCTGTTGAAGTGTAGCCCGGACGCTCCTGGACCTGCCCGGCTGGCCACCAGACGTAGAGGCTCATAGGCCGCCAAGACTTTTGCTTGCGGCGCCCCATCAACGTCGGATGGTCCTAGCAGGCATCACGTCAATGCGATGCCTCTCCTTAAGTGGGATCAATTTTGCCACCCCGGAACCTTCGTGTCCTGAGTGGAGAGGAATCCACACTCGCCCATCATGCTGATGAATGTCAGCTTCGCCGTCTGCGGCTGTTGCATCTAGATGATTACTATTGTGCAGAGCTGCTGTGCTCATCAACCATGTGCTCGACTTGCTTGTTGTTCTGACACCGCCAGTAGCCCCCGTTCTCGTTCTAGCACGCTCCGCAGAATCCTCCGTCTCCCTTCCCCATATTCCCTGACACTATTTCTCGCAGCAGCCGATGCGCGTCATCTCGAGCTGCTAGGTAGGTAGCGTGAACGCCAGCGACCGGAGGCCTTGCCTCGATCAAACGCATATGGTTGTCGTGGCGGTGGCAGCCGCAGTGAACGTGACGCCACGGGGCGTCCCAGGCTAAGCCTGCCCTGGCACCTCGTACTTTTCGCCTATGGAAGCCTGTGACTCTTCGAGTGCTCGCCGTAGGCTGGGCTCAACAGAAACCCGTGGCTTGAACACATTGGAGTGTAAGATGTCTCCATCGCGATAGGGTGAACTCTGTGCAGCAATGTTTGGCAAGCACACCAGCGCACGGAGACTATGCTCAAGAAAGAATTTGGACATGTAGTTGTCTACTGGGCAGTCGATAGGCATTGCCGCGAGAAGAGCGCGGGCAGCCGCCGGCCAGATGAGATACGATGACGTCTGCCATGCGTAGTCGGCCTCGCGCAGCACACGGCCGGGAAGGACAGGGAAGGCACGGCGAGAGCGCCATTTGGGCACATGTGCGCCCACGTACAGGACGACCTCACGCTCAGCTGGAAGAAAGGTGGCCTCGACGGAGGCGACGAGCGCAGCCGTCTCGGCACCAAAAGTGGGGGACAGTAGCTCGACGTCATCCTCAAGGATGAGCAGCGGGCGCGCGTCGTCCGGGCGGCATGCGATCGCAGCCCACAGGAGGGCATGTGACATGGCGCAGCCGCGCTCACCGGGCGTCATGGCAAGGCGAGGGTGAGGCACAGTCTTGTCATCAAACTTTGAGTTCAGAGTGGAGTCCCATGTTGTGGTGACGGCCCAATCGGGGGCATCGGCGCCGGTCTGAGCCTCAAAGCGCACGGCAGAGAGGTGAGCCGCAGCCAACTGCGAGCGCATGTGCTGTCTGCGGTCCTCGCGCTTTTTCAAGTTGATGACGACTGTCTCAAACGGTTGAAGCCCGCGGCCATCGATGCCACACGAGGGCTGCATAACCTGATGAAAAGGCTCGATGAGAACGGGAAGCTGGAGCAAGCGCTCTAGTATGGATGGCTGCTCAAAGGCGACCGGGTACAGCGAGAAGGCGAGTGAGGGCGTTGGTGGCGGGGTGATGTACTGCGCGTACGAAACCTGCTGGCCACTCACGTGTACAACAGGTGGTCGAGCTGGCAGTGGAGACATCATGACCGATGCGGCGGGTCCGGGAGCGACGCCGAGCTGCTGGTTGTAAGAGAAGGCTGGCGTCGGTGAACGGTCGTGGCCGATGTACGCAACCACCGGCGCTGGCGCCATGGCCATAGCTGCATCAACAGGCGTCTCGTGATGGATCGGAGGCTTGTGCATGTACGTGTACTGCGGCAGCTGCTGGAGGAGTCGTGCGCGAGCGCGCTCGGCCTCGAGGGCGTTGAGATTGGCATTGCGAGCGGCAGTGGTGCTGACGGCACTCGCGAACGAGTGGGCAGCTTCGGATGTCGTGCGGTGCCTTCTGCTGGATGAGCGAGAGAGTCTCGAGGCAGAGGTCATGATGCTGTCTCCACGGTACTCGCTGGCCGACCTAGTCTTGAGGGTGGCGGAGGGTGATAGGGCAAACTGGGCCGACTTCCATGTCTGGCCGTTGGTCATGGGCACGTGTCTGCCTGTGGCTGTCGTGGTGCTTGGCGGTGACACGGTGGCTGTGGTGGTTGTGGCTGGCTCGCCCAATGGTGGAGGGAGAGTCGAGCGCGGGGAGTGGCGCGACGGGGCCGCCGTCCCAAGCACTTTCTCGTAAGAGAGGTTGGTTCCTTCTCGAGGCGAAAGGGAAGGGCGGGGGGGGGGGGGGGGGGGGGGGGCGCGGCCTTCGCCGAGGAGCGCGGGAGGTCCCCCAAAGGTGATGGAAGGAAGGCCCGCGTCCGTTCCCCCGCCTTTCCACCCTCCGCGCCCCCCCCCCCCCCCCCCCCTCTCTCTCTCTGTGCGTCGTCCTCCGTGCCCCCCCCCCCCCCCACCCGCCGCCGCCGCCGCCCCCCCCCCCCCCCTCCACAATCACCGCGCGGTCAGAGCGGCGGCGCTTTTACCGCCTCGGTGCTTCCCCGCCCGCCCCGCCCCCCCCCCCCCCCGCATCCCCCGCGCTCGCAGATCACCAGGGAGGCGGGGCCACATCGCGCCGTCGGGTGCAACCCAGCGAGGGCCCCCCACCGAGTGACCGACCAGATTCCATCTCGGTCGAGCCAGCGCTCGCTTCCTCGCGCATCTCGCGCGCTCCTCCGCTCAGATCTGATTGCGCGCACAGGTGACGAAACGAGATCGGCACCAGATCACCCCGCCCCCCCCAAGAGAGAGACTCGCCCCCCCCCGCCCCCCGCGCGCCTTCAGTCGCGGTGAGCCTTCCAACTCCTTCCCGGGCGAGGAGGGCCACCTCGACGTACCTCCCCCCGCCTACAGAAGCTTCTCGCGCCAAGGCGGCCGGGGCCACCGAGGCAGCGGCCGGCGGGAGGTTGAGCCGCCGAGGCAGCGGGCGGCCGTTGGGGAAGACCGACGCCCACGGCAGCGAAGCCATGAGGACGGGCGCGCGCGCTGGGACAGCCTCCAAACGGCCGTCAGGCGGGAGATTTTGTTTTCTGTGCCGATCCGAGCGCCGTCTTCCTCGGTCAAATCCACACGAGAAAACAAAACCCCGAGCGAGAGCATGACTGCGAGGAGGTAGTCTAGGGGGAAAGGTTCAAATCGTCCACTGGCGCTCACCGGCCTGCCGATGGCGCCCTTCACGATCCCAATGAAGCTGAGCGGGCTGGACGACGAGCAGAGCGATTGGCGGGTCGAGACACAGGTATGCGCTGCAATCGGCTGAGCGCGGGAAAGCCGTGCACCTCCGTACCTCGGCAGGATAGCGGCAAGACATGCCGCCTGCGAGAGCGGTGCCCGGCGACAGCCATAGATAGCCCTGCGACTGGCCCAAGGTGTCCGCTTCAAGGAATCGTGGCGAGGCGCTAACCGCGAGTCACTCCATGTGCCAACACAGTTCTCGGCGGACGGCAATGAACTCCTAGATGCGCTCGCCGACGCCATATCCATGGTAGAAGACGAGCCACTCGTCATAGCGGAACACGCCAGTTTTGACGCTGCATACGCGGTACTGCTGAACTTCTCGTCCATAGGGGCTACAGAGCGTGCCCGCGGAGCCGAGCTCGTTATCTCCGGGCTCACCGGAGTGACCAAGGCGTGCAAGCGATCCCTGACAGCCTTGGCCTCTGATGCGGAAATTGGGCAGCTCAGAGAAGCCCTCAAGAAGGCGGTCTTCCTGCAGTCGCATCTCATCCAAGAGGCCGAAAAAGTCGCCGCGGCGGTTGGTGCCCCCGCGGTGGCCGTCAAAGGGCGCAGCGGCAGGAGCGGCGCAACCAAGAAGGGTGCGGCCCAGCAGAGCATGTTCGAATGGGCTGCGCTACGCGAGACAGCTGTTGCTCGTTTGCTTGAGAGCCTTGAACTCGACTTAGGCACACTGTGGTGCCGCCGTGCCCCGGATGAGGCGTTGCTGCATCTATACTCGGCAGCTGCTAACGCAGTATTGGAACACGTGGCTGCTATCAAGGCCTCGACTCAGTCCCTCCGCGAGGCACTCTGGCGCCTGATTTCAATACCGGCTGTGCGCTACAACCAAGAGGTGTCAGCCATCACTTCCATTGTATCCATGGTGGTGGCGCATGAGCACTTGCCGGTGCATCTGGCAGAACTCATGCGTCATATGCTAGAAGAGCACCAGGCGGCGCGCCTAGTGGCCAATGTCGTGCGCGAGGTTTCGGCGCTCTCGCCCGCTGATATGGGCGTCGATGCGGCTGCGCCAAAAAATGTAGCTGCCTTCCTCATCAGCCTGGCAACGAAGGCCCCGCTGATGCTCCTCGCCAACATCGAGCTTCTGCATGACGTCCTCTGCTCCGATGCGTACACGCTCCGCTGCGGTGCCGTCTCTGCCTTTGGCCAGTTGCAGATCGCGGTCTCCACGATGATTTCGCCGTTGCCGTCTGAGGTGGAGGAGGTTGCAGCGGCGATCCTCCCGACCATCTTAGAGAGGCTGCACGATACCTCTTCATTCGTGCGGACCCGCTCGCTTGCAACACTTTCGGGACTTTGCGAGGCGCGTGCGCTGCCGAATGCCAGCTTCCATCTTGTGGGCGAGCAAGGGCTCGCGCGCCTGGTGGACAAGAATGCCAATGTGCGCCGCGGTGCTTTGCAGCTGTACGCCAAGCTCCTCGAATTCAATCCGTTTTGCGGAGCTCTCAATCGTGCAGCGCTCATCGCAAGGCGCGATGCCATTCGCGCACAAATGCCGGAGGAGTGGTGTAGGGCGGCGGACAGTGAGCACAGTGACTGCATCGAGCAAATGGATGATGAGTGCAGGTACTCTGAAGACGAAGAGGGTGCGGACCTGAATGCGTCGGCTAGCACGGCAGCAGCTGAGGCACCCTCGCCGCCTGCACACGTGGCAGAAAAGCAGGCAGCACTCCTGTTGCTGGAGCAAGCGCTTTCGCTCGAAGCCCTCGTTTCATTGCGGCTTGATGACGTCACTGCGATGCTTGGCTCGCAGACCAATTCGGATGTGCTGGAGGCCCTGCATGCCATCGTTGCTGCGCACGCCTTCGATCTTCAAGGAGTGAAGCCAGCAGGGTTGCTCACACTCGTCTGGTCGCGCGAACCAACCGTCAAGACGGCAGCGCTGGGGGCCGCGCAGGCCGTTTGGCTGCGCCCGGATGCGCTGCACACGGCATCCGCAAAGGCGGCAGCCGCGCATACCATGGCAGTGGCTTGCGGACTTCTTAAGCTCACGACGACGTGCACAATCGCTGAGCTTGCCTCCCTTGAGGAGGTCATCAAGGATTGGCAGGCGCAGAAGTTGCTCTCCTCTTCGCTTCACAATCTCTTGTGGGACGCCGTCGCGGACCGCCGCCCAGAGCTCCTTGCTGATGAGTCGGAGCCGGGGACCTACCGTTCGGCGGCGTTGTCGTTGCTCAACATGGCGGCAGCTGCCGAACCGGAGGTCCTCAAGTGCAAGCTCGACGTCGTCCTTTCGCTTCTTCGTGGGGCGCCACCGCCCGAGCTTGCACGCCAGGCCTGCATTGCAATGCTCCGGTGCGCCTCGGGTGGGAAATTGGCCGAACAGACGGCTGTAAGTTTCCTCCGGTCGCTTGAGGACCTCTTACCAAGGCGCCCCGCGAATTCCGTTGCCGATACGTGGGTCGGCTTCGCCGAGGCGGCGCTGAACGCAGCCTTCGTGCTCCACTCCAACCCGGAAGACTGGAGTGGGTTGATCATCCGACAGCTCGCGGCCGTCGCCTTCCCCCGCGCCGAAGCAGAGGTCGAAGGTGCAGAGGGCGCGACAGTATGCTCGGCCGCACTCTCACGCCTATTTTTCGTTGTCGGCCACACTTCGATCAAAATGCTTGAGCACATCGAGGGTTGCGAAAAGGCCTTGGTAAAGCGTCGAGCCGAGCGGGATGAAGCTGCTGAAGCGGCCGCCGTGGTACCCAAGAGGAACCCCGGCAAAATGGATAGGGAGTTGGCGACTGAGGAAGAGGATGCTCTTGCTTCCGAGCTTGGCACAACTGCTGCCGCTGCAGAGGCCAACTCAGATGCCCTGCTTGCCTTGGGTGAGCGGTTGCTCGAGCCAACCGGCATGCTTGGTTGCTGGGCGCCACTTGTGTGCAAAGTTTGCACTTGCTTGGACTTCCCGCCCGATACCCGCGCGGCGGCCGTCCTCGCGCTGTGTAAGCTGATGGCTACGTCGTCGATCTTCTGTGAGCAACAACTGACGCTCCTGTTCACGCTTATGGCCAAGGAGCCTGTGCCGGCCATCCGCGCGACCATCGCCGTGGCGCTAGGCGATCTCGTCGTTCGCCACCCCAACCGTCTCGAACCATGGACTGCACGTCTCTACGCGCAATTGCGCGATGAGGACGCCCGTGTTCGCAAAAACGTTCTGATGGTTTTGAGCCATCTCATACTGAACGATATGGTCAAGGTGAAAGGGCAGGTCGCTGAGATGGCTCGCTGTCTGCTCGATCCAGACTCACGCATTTCGGCCCACGCGCGCCTCTTCTTCTCAGAGTTCGCCAAGAAAGGCTCCGCTCCCGTGTACAACTTGCTTCCAGACATCATGTCCTCGCTTTCAGCAGACTCGTCGCTTGGCACCGAGGGTTTCCATGAGGTGATGGGCTTTCTCATTGGCTTCATTCAGAAGGACAGGCAATGCGAAGCCATGGTTGAGAAGCTTTGCGCGCGCTTTAGCATGTCTGATGACGTGCAGCACCATCGTGATGTCGCCTTTTGCGTGGGTGCTCTGCAGCACACAGAGCGTTCTGTGCGAAAACTCGCAGAACTCATTAAAACGTACGCTGATACCCTCACCGACGACGAGGTGCACACCAGTTTCTTGGGAGTGATCAGCCGTGCGCGAAAAATTGCCCGCGCCGAGTTCAAGAGTGCTCTCGACGAGTACGAGACAGAGCTTGCCACTAGGCGTGGAGAGGTCGTGCCAGGAGCCAATGGCGAAGGGGGAGGTGAGAAGGAGGCGACGGCCGCGGTTGATGAGCGCATGAGGAAGGATGAGAAACGTAAGAAGGCTACGCTGCGCCGAGGTCGTGGCCGGAGGGCACACGCAGACTCAGAAAGCGAGAGCGATGAGGACATTGAGAACGCTGAGAACGTGGACGACAACATTGAGACCCCTCGGGTGGGGCGCGCCAAGACGGAAGCGGGGGCGGTGGTCAAGCCTCGCGCCGCGCGCGCCGGCCGGGCGCGCGCCCTCCGATGATAGCACACCGTCCCCATAGGAAGAGGGGACAGGGGTGGGGAGCGACAGAGGGAGGGACCGAGCGTCGCTTGCCTCCCCGTCCTGTGAGAGGTGGTGAAGCGTGCGAGCCCGCGCCGCCCCCATACTTCATGTGGGAGAGTCTCTCTTGCATATGCTTTACTATCCTCTCCTCCTGTGTCCCTCCGGGGTGTGGTCGGTCGTCATGTGAGGATGCTGCGTGGAATCTACTCCTACTCTTACGAGACTTACATACATCAGCATTATTAATGCGAATCCAAGCGGTCTGGTGGACTTCCCGGTGAAAGGATGTCGTCGTGAGATTTGTACAATAGGACGCCGTGGTGGTGTGTGCAGAGGAAAGAAAGCACGCCGGGGGACGAACAACTGATAACTGGCCAAATCCCACAGACAACAAACTACATGAAGGGATTCTTCATCCATTGTCCATTGTAGTTGCTATGTGGCTCAATTCGAGTTGCCACTGCCAGTTCACTCCCTAGATGTAGCTCGGTCACTCACTCATTTTAGCACCACTATTTCCCACCTCCCCTGGGTGTCCAAGGATTCCGCAAGTTCCCCCCTACCTGCCCCGCCAGCCGCCTCCCCCCTCCGAACGACGAACGACCCCCTCCCCGCCCCACGAAAGGCAATGGCGTCGGTGTCGGTGAGTGACCCCCCTGCCTTCCCCCGCTCGTTCGTACGGCGGTCTATTTTGTATTTTGGGAGATTGAGGCGGGCGCTCACGGGAAGGAATCAGAGTGGTGAATGTAGGGCGCATCACTATTAGTTAGCTATTAGAAAGGCGGAGCTTCCGCGACGTCCGATCGCCCGCGATCGGCCGAAGAATGGCTTGGAGATGGTGGCCATGCAGACAGAGCCTAGCTAGAGCTCTCGCGAGCAGGGTGGGGGGTGGCGGGTCAAGGGTCAAGGGTAGGTGGCACACTGGTGCTCAAGGGTCGCACACACTCGTATTGCCCATCCTGATCCTGGCCCCTCGCACCGCAGGAATGCCTCGATTCGATCCGGCCCGACGTCCAGGGCCATGGCCCCGATTGCCGTCGACAAGCCGCTCGCTTGGACGCCTGGAGGTGCAACTCCTCAAGTGGCCGTGCGGCGCGACGGGCCGGTCGCGACCGGGCCGTGGGCCGTTCCGGGCCTGTGTCGAACACGCGATGACCACTGGCTCGTAGGCAGAGGGCCGTTCGATCGAGCCGGCAGCTGACGCGGCCGTGAAAGAGTCGTTGGTTGTTGCTTGCGGGAATATGTCTGAGAGGTCATAGTAGAAGTCGGGTCTGACTGTGTCTACCATCGAGTGCTAGAGACGAAGAGAGGGACGGAGGTTCGGAGGCTCGCAACGCGCGGCGTTGGAGGGTAGGGCCGAGGCTAGCTAGCGAGCTAGAGGAAGAGAGTGAATGAGAAGGAGAGCTTCTTAGGTCCAAGGTAGACACGAGAGACTACAACACAGAGACCCCAAAAAGATCCCACGTCACGCAGTCACACACGAACTAACCTAAACGGGGCGAAAACTAACCACCCCCACGACGGAATGTCAAGCGTCGGCACCAAGGCGGCTCATCGACGCACAGACGTGCGACAGAGAAGTCGGAACAACGAGGGCGGACCTCGCTGGGGGAAATACCACTGATACACGCAGAGAAGACAGAAGACTGTCACCGATGCATGAGGAGAAGACAGAAGACTGTCACCGATGCATGAGGAGAAGACAGAAGACTGTCACCGAACGTTTGATGACATCGGAAGAAAGTAAGAGAAGGGGTAGAATGTCGCCGACGAGACCTTGAGGCCTAAAATAACCCACCGGTTAGAAGTAAAAACCTGCCATCGTATGGAATACGACAGCCTGCGTCTAACCCCCAAAGTCTCCTGGCCCGGGCCCTATGCGTTCGCGCCCACCGTTGATCCTAAATCTTGAGAGATGTAAGCGTCATTCGGCATTCGGATGTGGATCGCATCATAGGGCAAAGCATCTGGATCCATCCATCTTAGTCAACTTCTGTATACCCCCTCTTGCCCCCCACGACCTCACCCTCCTGACATTAAGCGCGCTTGTAGATAGATCCCCTTATTGGAAGTAATGGAGAGCATCATCAATATAGACCCGCCACAACCCGCCACAACTCATTGGTTTTCGTACGTAACGACACGAGCGAGAAGGTGAGACATGTGGATCGTGATTTCAACGAGATATCGACCCTGTCCCAAATCGAGTGAATGGAGTAAGACCGCGTGTGTGTCTCAACATGTGAAGTGTCAAGTTGACTCAAGAAACCTCCAGGTGACAACGACAGGTGCTAGCAGGGATGGGGATAATTGAACGCTTTTGGTCTGGCGATAAGAGTCAAACAGCTCCAGGATCCAGGAGGTAGATGTTAAACCCATATCATCGTATAGAATACGAACACGAATACGACGACAGGATGGCGAATCTTTGCCAAACCAAACGGCTGAGCTTGCCAGGGAGGAGTCCCTCAAATGAGGGGCGGCGAGTCGCCGGCCTACGGCCTACCCTCCAAAGTGACTTTCAGAAACTTTCACAAAGTGTAAAGTGTGGGTGCTTCGTGCTTCTGCAGTTATACCAAATACCAAAATGGGGAGGGGGGGGGGGGTCGGGGGTGAAAAAAGGTGGACCTCAAGTTGCACCTTCTCACTTCTCAGGCGATAAAGGTGGTGTTCTTTCACCGGTCAAAACACGCTGCGAGAGCGGCCGGAAGTGTTAGATCCTATAGCTAGTGACTAGTGAGAGTAGCTGATTCAACACTATCAGGAAGTTGGTCTGTGTATTTTTGCTAAGTTCTAAGTTACAATATTTTGGTTACTATACTCAATACTTTACCACTTTACCAACCATCAGCAGCATCTCGTATTTCCATAAATGTAATAAATGGCGGAGTACAAATTGTGTACAAAGATGATGACTTGGGGTTGGAATTTGGGTTGGGCGCCACGGGTACAATATCTAGGGCAGTTTGAGTGGGCAGGCCGGAAGCCTTGTCCCCCCCCCCCCTCTCCCCTCTCTCTCTCCTTTTCTTGTCTTTTCCCCGGCACGGTGTATTGTACTTTGAGTACAGACAGAGCAGTGTTTGCGCGCCGGCTGAATCGAGTCGAGCAGTGAGGAAGGGGGGGGCTGCTGGCTAGGCGCAGGCAGCACGCAAGTGCCCGGCGTGCTCAGCGGAGCAGATGGGCAATCAGCCGAGCCAGCCGAATGACCAGCAGACCGCCGAGCTCCGATCGCGCCACGCAGAGATTGTGCGCGGCGCGGCGGCAGCGGTCGCGCAGGCGGACGTGCTGCTTATGATGACCGGAGCAGGCTGGTCGGCCGACTCGGGGCTCGCGGTCTATCGGGATATCGCGGACCAGCCGGTCTATGCCGCGCGAGGCCTCACGTACCCTGACCTCTGCCAGCCGCACGTGCTCAGAGACGATCCGGCGCTTTTCTATGGCTTCTGGGGCGCGTGTTACAACGATTACAAGCATAAGCACCTGCCTCATGAGGGGTATACCATTGTGCAGGGGTGGCGTGACACGCTCTTCTCGGATACTCCGGTTGCAGAGGAGGTGCGACGGCACGCCGCCGCCGCGCGTGATGCCCGCGGGCACTTAGTTTCAGAGAACAAGCGGGAAGCAAAGCTATGTGCCTTCTTCAGCTTCACAAGCAATGTGGATGCGCATTGGACTCGCTTCTGCCGACCCGGAGAGCTAAAGGAGTGCCATGGCAATGCCGATTGGTGGCAATGTGCCAACTTCGATTGCTGCAGACGCGCTCCACCCTCCGATGCCAAGCCAGAGTATTGCTGCAATATGTCGCCAAAATGCCAGACAGACAAGCTGCCTCATGGTGTTGAACAAACCGTTGTCGGCACATCCGACGGATGTTCTTCCGTGCTGCTCTCATGCGGCAATACCAGCGGTGCAGGGCTGATAAGCTCGATTGGCTCCGTGCCGATTTATGATCATAGTATACAAGCCGGATCAGACGCCGAGGAAGCCCCAAGCAAGAGTTGCGCAGGTGAAACGTGTGATCCAGGAGACTCACGATGGCAAGCACCCGAGGGTTTTGTTTTCCGGGTGGACACGAGCACAATGCTCGCCCCGCCTGGCCCACCGCAAGCGTCCGCCGACACAGGAAGATGCAACGATTCGGACCAAATGGCCTCATTTTCGTCCAACTGGCCACGCTGCGTGCGTTGCGGCGGTCTGGCGCGGCCGGCTATCCTAATGTTTGATGATAGCGATTGGCATGAAGATGAGCATGCGGCGGAAGACTGGGAGGCTTGGAGGCAGGGTGTGCTTTCTCTCGCTTCGCAGCGTCATAGAAGCCGTGCAACTCCACTGAGAGTCACGGTGCTAGAGGCGGGGGCCGGAGGCAATGTGACAACGGTGAGAAACGAGTCGGAGAACATGCTATCTGCATTGCTGGAGGCAGGCGCCGTCGCCCGCCTGATCCGCGTGAATCCGGAGTTGCCGCTGGCCGACGAGCGACACCACCAGTCCTTCACTTTCTCTATTGCTGCCCCTGGTCTCGAGGCCATCCGCGCAATCGACGAGGAGCTTAAATCACTTCGCCACCGATCGCGCGAGGAGATCTTCGTCTCCAATGAGGCAGCGGTACCGACTTTGCGAACCCTCAATCCGAGGAGCCCAGAAATCGAAGCGCTTCGGGAAGCTTTGCCTACCGGATTATTGGGCATCGAGTCAGCCGTAGGTGCCGAGTCGCAATTGCCCGCAGGCATCATCGACGCGGGAGGAGTGAGCCCGGACCATCGCATGGAGGCAACTAGTGCAACGCTTGTCCAAAGGATCACAGCACGTGCAGTGGATCAAGTCCGATCAGTTGAGCAAGATTTTGCTGTGTTCGATCATCCGGAAGACTCGATGGTTGGGGGCCTAGGCAAAAACCTGAGAGCGACTGGGCCTCTTCAAATGGTAGACTGGGATGGAAACGCAAGGACGAGCTTCTTGGATGGACAAGACTGCAAGGGTTTTGACGAATACCCGTCGGAGACACACGAAACGATTGCGAATTCTCTCTCACGGCCCTTGAGCATCGAAGCCGAGATATGCAATAGTCCGACTGTTCACTTGGAGGAGAAGACGCACTCGCCCGGCAGGAAACGTCGCTTGAGGGACAAAGAACATCTTGCACCTTAACTTGCAAGCAACGATCATTGTTCAAGCACAGGCATGAAGACTGCGACACCTGATGAGCCGTGGGCGTGGGCGGTCTTGTGTTGTAAAAGTGATAACTTTAACTTGGCGAACTGTCGTATCTTGCCAGCGCGATCGTTTGCAATTTCCAAATCAACTAAGTAGTAAACTATTGTTATAGTTTTAGCGATGGAGCGCGCGCGCCGACCGCTCCCCTCTCCCAGCCCCCCGCCGTCACGACGCCCCAACGGGGCCGCCCCAAGCCGCCGGAGCCGAAGCGCTCGCAGGCCTCAGCACCGCCTGACAACGACGTCGAGATGGCGCCGCCACCCTCGCCTCCCAGGCAGCCACAGAAGCAGGGAGCAGGCAAAGTCCTGTTCCCTGCTGACAAGCAGAACCTGACTCAGGCTCAGAACGCCAACGCCGCCGGGCAGCCACCCACTCAAGGACTCCCCATGGGGTGTGGCAGCTCTGCTGCCACCCCCATGGCGGTAACTCCTACCATCTGTGCACCCCTCGGGGGCGGGCACATGACACAACAAACAATCACTGGAGCTTTTGCTCCCTCCAACCAACAGCCAAATCCTCCACCTAAGTCGTACGCGCAAGCCGCACATGGACACAAAGGGAAAGAGCCACAACAGCAAGCCCAGCAGCCACCAGCTCAACAGACACAGCCGCAGTCACGCAAGCGGGCCGACCCCCAGTCGGACCCAAAACCGACTCCAAACAACACCACCTCATTTGCTTCTCCTCCACCAGATGAGGAAGAAGAACCCGAAGACACTCCCTTCTTCATTCAGCTAGCCCAGCTAGCTGAGGACAAGAAGGAAATCAAAAGCGAGGATGTAGCCACATTCATGAAATTCCTACTCTCTAGGCTAGAAGGCCTAGACGCCACTCCAGACGGAATGGATAAGGGCCGAAAGGGCCCTTGGATCTTTTACGTCGATGACGACGCACACGACCAATTCAAGGCCGCCTACGGCGACAAGCTTCAAACAGTACTCTCAGGGGTCCCGCACGAATTTGGAGTCACCTATGGCGCGCTAGCCGACTCAGCACCGCGCAAATCTAGCGCGGTCCGCTCCTCCCTCAAAGAGGTCGCCACGTACATCGTGTTCCGCATCTTCGACCCGGTTAAGGCGTACAAAACTAAGACTCGACTTTTGGCTAGCGCATTGGAGCGCGAAGGTTTCCATGTCCTTAGGGGCAACCAACAACGCGTCAAAACCTCGCTTGAGGGAATCACGAAGGTCGAGGCGGGTAAACGCCCGATTTGGCACTTCTACGTATACACGGACACTACTGCCCTAGGCCATCGCTTCCCGCGGACTTTCCACGTGACCCTCGATGATGGGGAGAATTTCAACTTGGACTACGCGGTCCGCTCCTCGGTGGAATGCGTGACGCCGGAAGGCGACATTGCCATACACGGCGCCCCAGGAGGTTGCAAAGGGTACGATAAGCCGTGGGCCATCTCATATCTGCGCAAGAATCAAATCAGTTTTCGTCAATGCACATGCGAGCAAGACAAAGCAAAAGCGGAGCAACGCAAACGCCAACGCGAGATAAGCAACGCCATGGACTACAGGGCCCTTATGGGCCTTGGAGCGGCGGCACCTTGCCGCCGATTCATGGCGGGCGAATGCAAGAACAATCGCATGAAAGGGCGGCAAATCGTCCAATGCTCTTCCAGCCACGACATCCCCGGATGTTGGGAAAAGGACCCCGCAACGGGCAAACAACATTGTATGGTAAAATGCAATCTTAAAGCTAACAAAGCATATCCAGGATACTGCGTTAACGGAGCTAGTTGCTTGTACCGTCATGGTGGATAATAACGATCTAAAGATTGCAACATACAATTTGAATGGAGCAAAACATAAATTAGCGGGAAAAGATATCCGAATGGACTAGATCAAGACTAGAAGATACCACATCCGACTATATGGACCTTCTTAGAAAACAAGCGAAGCCCCCGCCTCCTCCCCCGAAGGAGCAAGAGTTAATCCCTCAAGAAGATCCGGACGCACATGATCTAGGCGACATTCTAGTGGACAAAGACCATAACTTCTATTCGCGCCGAAGAGGCGATTACCACAAAGTCCAACTTAATGTTCTGGGAGAGCCCCACATCCACGAGCGGATCAGCCCGCAACTATTGCCCGACGAGCTATTCACCCCACTGAAGTGGGGGCGAGCGTACGACGGCCCGGCGGAAACAGCGTATCCGATACCTCAAGAGTACACGCTAAAAGGCACGCAAACTACGCTAGAGGATGTGAGTGTCAGGGTCTTGACTAAAGCGTTCCTCGCGCTGAGGAAGACAAAAGCTCAAAAATCCACACTAAGATGGGAGAAAAGGTTACCGGTCCTCTCGGGAAAGTGGAAACAAGTATCGCAACTGTACAAATATAACTTTTTAACACCTAGGGACTCCTATCTGCATTTTAAACATATCCTACATAGGAGAATAGCTACGGCGAACCGTTTTGCCGACGATCCGACATGCCGCTTTTGTGGCATAGCCCCCGAGAGTTCCACTCACTTGGCCTCATGTATCGCGACGGAGCCCGTCTTTGAATTCATAGAAGGACTTTTAGGGATTTGCCTTAAGCTTAAGCCGGGATCCGAAATACCCCAACGACTTTTCTGCTATCAGATGGACAGACCGCACCCCTCCTCAGGATACTTAGGTATCTTGGCGTGGAGGTATATTCTAACTGACTTCTATAACATCCAGTATGGCAACGCGGACGGCAGGTCCGTCAGGTCGATCTTAAGAGCGATCCTCACGAGATATCACCTGTTAGTAACGGCGAAAGTCGGTTTCTTTCAGAGGCTAAAAAAACAACGGGAGAATATGGGGTTACACGCCCCGAGCAACAAACACATTAAGAAAATCTTAAGCCCGCTGTACACGGTGGACAAGGATTTCAACATAGGAACGTCGGAGGACCTCTTGCAAGCGGCAAGGGGGCTAGACCTACGACACATCACCTAAAGCAGCTAAATCTCCGGGTAGGAATCACAGCAGTTATTAAAGAAGGAATCTAAAGTACTTAAGGGAGAATAACCAAAGCTAACACCGAAAGCAAAGGACGAGCCACAGTCTCCCGCCCCCTTCTCTCCAACTCCTGGCCGAAGCAGCGCGCGCGGCCTCCCCGGAACCAGCTTCTCCTCTAATGAGGGAACTGGGGAAGGGGGAGGGGGTTGTTAGGGGTTAAGGTTGGGTAGTAGGGAGGTACACTAGCACACTGCCTCACGCCGCACTCGTAGCGGGATTTTTTAAGAAGATTTTTTTTTCCAAATCAACTAAGTATTTACTTGGTTCACGCAACTAAGTTTATACTACCTCCGTTCCAAAACTCAGGTTCTTCTTAGTTTTTCCTTTATATCTCTCCTAAGCCTCGCAGAAATAAGTCTGCACCTTCACTACAAGAACCTTGCGGGTACATGCTGGCTTCATGGGACAGTCGAGGGGGGGCCTGCACTTCTCGAAAACACAATGAAACGAGCGATTTTCTAATATGGATGGAGGTGGAAATCGGCCGGCGGGAGCGATTGGCGCGAAAGCGTCTTGCTTGTTCCCAGCCCCAAGGCATGGCGCGCCTGAAGGTCGTGGAACCTCCGCAGCGTGGCACGCGCACAGGCGGTGACTACGTGTGGCGAGGTAGGCGGGGCAGAAAGAGGAGGTCTCTGACCCTCAGCCCTGCCCCTCCCAGCACCCCTGAACAGCCGCGCCGCGACGAGGAGAACCGGCCTGCAAAGCGGCGTTGCAGTCTGACACCCAATCGCCAGGCGCGCATCTTCCCAGTTGGAATTTTTTTATTGGTCCCCAGAAACCCTCGTCATCAAGCACAATAGCCTTGACCTTGCTGCCTATGTTCACATCCCAATTGCCCTCGTCCTCGCCGGCCACCGATCGCCCTTGCTATGAAAACTTGTGCGCTGCATACTCCATCATCACCACCACTTGCTGCAACTCAGGGTTGACATTTGACACGGAGCATTCGAGACATTTCTCTAAATTTGCTGGTAAACCGTGTTTGCTTTGCGCGGTACAAGTCCAACTGCCTCCCGCCATGATTAGCAGCGATGGTCTCTCGGAGCTTCGTGCGCGGCCCCCTCGTGCGACCCCAAAACAGCACTTGCGCAGCGGAAGTAGGGAAGCTAGCCGCACACAACGACATGGTGTCCACGTCGAGAATTTGAGAAAGATGCTGTCCTATCACAAGATCTCGGGCGTGATGGAGATGGTTGATCACAGCGTCTTTCGTGTTCACGAGTGAAAAGCGCAAATCGGTGGGCAGCCCCTTGCTCAAGCGCCGCAGCGCCGAGATAACAAGTTGAGGCAGATCTTCTAGTTGATATCTGTCGCGGAGGTGCTCCTCCAGCTCCATGACCGCAGCAGCCGTCCACATGTTCTTGCTCTTGATCTTGCCTCTCCTCTTCCTACTCTTCCTCTCAGCCTCCTTCTTGTACTTGGACAACGTCTCTGCCATCTTCTTCGCCTCGCTCTGCGCGTGGTTGCGCGAGGCAAGGGCCCGCGGCAACTCAACCTTCATCTCCTCGATTTGCAATCGTTGGAGAGCGATCTCCGCCTCGAGGGTCATCTCATGGGCTGAGGGGCGGGCGGGCAGCGGCTCGACGCGGCGAGGCATGTGTGGGAGTCGAGCCACCAGAGTGAGGGGGGGGTGAGGGGGGGTGGGAGGGACCACCCGCCAGTCGTCGCTACCGATGGCGGGGGGAAAGGAGAAGGGGGAGAAAAGTGGGAAATAATTTTTAGAATCGAAGCATAGTGTTTTGGTACTGTTTTTCTCTGTTTTTCTATGAATGCCAAAAACAAACTGTTTTTACTGTTTTTGGACGCCCCCCCACTGTTTTTTTCATCTAGGCCTAAGGCCTAAGGCCTAAGGGCAGCTGCAGGCCTGTCGCAGGCCCGTGCCATCCCAAGTTGTTCTGTCATATATGATATCATATATGATATCTCAGTATTAGTTGCTCTAGACCTGATACTGAGTGTCATATGACAAGACTAGAGGCTACAATTCAACTAGTTTACTAGTACAAGTTCGGGCGCGGGAAATGGGAAATACCGGCGCTCCCAGCTCCGAGCCCCCCCCCCTCCCAATGGCCGCCAACCTGATGTGCAGCAACGATGGCGGCGGCGACGACGGCGATGACGAGTGTCACACCGCCGTGGAGTGGGGGCGGCGCCATGTGGAGATGTGGAGACGCTCCAAGGGTGCCGCTGTGGGAGCTTGAAATGGTTAGTCATCGAGCAGCAGCATGCAACATCCGATTCTAAGTACTGCTGAGTAAGAAGATTTTTATCGTAATGGCGGGTTTATAAGTGTAGATGTTTGGAGCAAGTATCATATGATATCAGATGTATGACATCATACTCAGTTCCATGGCAAGTGTCATATGACGGTATGACGGAACAACTTGGGTGCCATCGCGCGTAGCTCGTGCCGCAGGAGAGGGGAGAGGGGAGAGAGCACGCGGAGAAGGGGGTGGGCGGAGCAAACCGAGAAATAGGTAAGCCCCGCAGACCCGCACCTGTTTACAGGATAAAAGTCGGAATTGAGGCTGCCGCCAGCCCGGTAGGCGCAGGAGGAAGGAAGGACGTTCCATGTTCCATATTTCTTGTAAACACCCCCCGTCGTACAGGCAACTGCGATAGGCAGCACCTCCCAAGGTGCCTCGCCCTGGCTAACTGACCTCCTGCCCTGCTTCGCGCCATCGGGCGGGTGGGGCGGGGGAGAGGGGGTCGGCAGAGAGAGAGAGTGCGAGCGAGAGCGAGAGAGAGGGGGAGGGAGAGGCGAGATGGTGGTGATGGTGGTGGGCGTCCGTCCGCTGCTGATGGAGGCCGCGCGACATGCGCCGCCGCTCGCAATGGCAGCCGCGCCTCAGCTAGAGGACGATGTGGCCGCCATTGCGCTCGTGGCAGGCACTGCAATTGGCGGCGGATTCCTTGCACTGCCAGCGACCACTGCGCCCGCCGGCTGCGTGCCTTCAGTGCTCGTGCTAGTTGCCTCGTCGGCGGTGCTTCTAGCCGAGGCCTTCATTGTCGCCGACCTCGTCATCGAGATGTCGCAGCGTGAGGGACGACCCGTCTCCTTATCCACGTGCGCACGCAACACGCTCGGCCAGGCTGGAGGAGTAGTTGTGGAAGTGCTATTCACGCTCCTCATGTGCTCCACTCTTTTGGCCCAGTTCGCCAAGGGCGGCTCACTTGTCAGTGATTGGATCGGTCTGCCTTATCAAACCTGCTGTGCGCTTGTTGCCCTCACGCTCTCGTGTTTCAGCCTAGGAGCACCTAGGGGTGTCGTCAACCGCACAAACTCTCGGCTGGCCATCGGCTTTGTGTTGTCACTTGTCGCCATGTTTGTCAGCGGAGCTCCGCTCGCCGACTGGACCGCCTTGTCTCGAGCCAACTGGTCCGCCGCGTACGCGAGTGCGCCGACGTTGCTCCAACTGCTCGTGTACAATGAGATCATTCCTACCGTGTGCAACATGCTGAACTTTGACCGAGGCCGCGTCCGAAGAGCACTTTGCTGCGGCGCGGCTATCCTCTTTGTCATTCTTTCGTCTTGGTCGGCTCTCGGTATAGGTTTGGCGGCCACTATTGCGGATCGTGTAATTGCAGGTGTGGCGCCGAACGTGGGTGCTGACCCCCTTGCTGCTTTGTTGGCCACAAGGACTCCTGTTGGGGCAGCTGCTTCTGCTCTTGCTGTGTGTGCTGTAAGCACAACTGTGATTGCGACAAATTTAGCCTTGCAAACTCTGTTCATTGATATCGCCGACCGAAGCGGGAGGCTTGCTGGCCAAGGATCTGACAAACTGTCCCCCCCGTCCAGCGACATACATTCGAAAATAGCTTCCGCGCTTCCAAAAGTTGCCGGGTGGTCACTCTTCCGTGTGTGTGCCCTTCCGCTGGCAATTGTCACGACCCTTACGTTTGCCTCCGTTTCCCCGAATGCTTTCTTTGGCGCTATCGACTTTGCCGGTGCCTATCCTCTTGCTCTCCTCTGGGGGGTATCACCGCCGCTCATGGCACTCGCTGCTGCAAAGAAGAGCGGAGTGCGCTTGCCGCCCGAACGCGTTCTGATGTTAGTCTGCTTGGGTGTTGCCGCAATCGTATTCGTCTGCTCGAATATGTTTATGGACATTAGCTCTCTGGTTGCATCAAACCTGGCGAGTGGAGTGCGATGGCGATTGGCCTGAGTTAACTACCCTGCATGCAATCGAGCTCTCCCCGAACTTTAACAGCGACATGAGAAGGATAAGGTTGCTGGAGCGCCTCATGGGTCATTGGGATGTTGGGATGGGGAGTAGCTTCCCTTGTTATCAAAAGGGTCTGGCAGTATTATCAAAAAAACCATCGAAGACGCCGGCTACTGCTACTAAGAACTACCCACATGTGGCCATGTGGCTCGGGGGGAGTGGAGTGGCTGTTGCTGTGTGTGTGCAGTGAGACTGCCAACCAAAAGGAAGTGTTGTGACCAGGTATGGGGCACACCAGGGATACCCAGGCTCACGGAGGGCTGAGCACGGGGGGCACTGGGGCTGGAGAGAGGCGGGGCACCAGCGGGGACACCGCTAGCACGAGCGTGGGGCGAGACAGCTCGCCCAGAGCCCCCGGGAGTGCGGCCATGGGCCTCGGGGGCGACTCTCGGAAACTTTGGGACAACAAAAGAGAAAACGCGGGAAACACACGGGGAGGCGCAAACAAGGACAAGGAAACAAAGGGCGCGCACACATGAGAAAACAAGGGAGGGGGATCAAGAGTGATCAACCCCGACCTAACGACCTAACACACTTGGGAAGAGAGAGAGAGAGAGGGAGGGAGGAGGGAGATCGGGGGATCCCGAGCTCGGATAGAGGGGACGCGGACGAAGCCAAACCAAAACTACAAAGGAGGGAAATTAAGAATCAAGGGAGAGAGGCTCCCTTGGAGAAACCTAAGGCCTAAGGGTGGCTCTCCCCCCGACCGCAACCGCCCCCCCCCCCCCGGGTGGGACACCCAAGAAGGGGATGCCCATCGCAAAGCAAAGGGGAGAGAGGCATGCAAGCAAAATAAATCTCAAAACGAACGAACAAAGAAAGAAATGAAGAAAGAGTGGCGATGGACGGACGAAATTACGAGCAAAGAGGGCCGACGGTCGAGGAGACGGCTTGGGGGTCGTCGGAGAACGGGCGGGGCGGGAAGGGAAACACCGACGGAGGGAGAAGGGCGTCGGCGGTCGACGGTCGACGGCGATGATGGCCAAGAAGCCCGCAACGAGAGAAGGCGGCGGTGGAGCGTCGGCCTCGACGGAGGAAGAAGGGGTGGGGGCGCCTTCGAGGCCATCGAACGCAAGGCAAGGAGGGACGCCTCGTCTTCAACCGCGGCCGCCGCGAACCACCTATCCATCCGAACAACGCCCCCGGCAATTTGAAGAACAGATGCGTGACCCCCAATATAAAGAGAGAACACGTAACAGCCGATAGCCCAATGGCGCAAGAGGAAGGAGTGAGACAAGCCATCGGGGATCGGTACACATCGTCTGCCACTGGAAACCTCCTACACCCAGCCCCTAGGTAGCGCACAAGGGGACGAGCCCTAACAACTAAGTTTATACTTAGTTCGCCCATGGGGGGGCACGAGCCCCCCTCTCTCTCCACTCCTCCCCTGCCATGGGGGAGGAACCACTCACTCTCCTGGCACGCCTGATGGCCTGCCAGGAGCACACAGCCCTGCTGACCCATTCCTCTCCCCACAGGCCCGCCTGACTCGCCCGCCCTGGCCCGTCGTGGCCTGCCCCTGCCCATCCCTCTGACCAGCCCCTCCTCCCCCTGGGCCCCCCTGATCAGGACCCCCCAGCCAGCTCCAGTCGACTGGCAGGGGCTCGAGAGCCAGCGAGGGAGAGGCAGGAGGGGCCAGGGCCATGCCCAAGCCTCACCTGCCCCCTGAGCTGCGCTCCAAGGCCCCTGCCGGCCTCCGGGGGACCTGAATAAATAAATAATAAATAATAATCAATGTTATATCCTAGCCAACCCCACTAGCCAATTGGACATAAATTTTCCGTCCCGGAATCCCGCCATGCCTGACGGGCCAGGTGTCCGAGTGATACCGGGGGGTGGGGGCACTGCCCCCTCCCCTCGATATTTGTCCTCCCCCCAGTGCACGCACCGACCCCGCGCACCCCAGCGCGTCCTCTCCTCGAGTCCACGCTGGGGGAAAACCCCTTTCGGGTAAAACAACGCAGGGGGGGGGGGGGGGGCACTCGTGAGATAGGAGCCCAGAAGCGCTAATCTCCCTCGCTAGAGCGAGTGGCCGCGGCGAGCCGCGGCCCTTCTCTCCTGGCTCTGGCGCCCCCGTCTTCTCTTACCCAAACGGGGCGAGAAGACACGTATCTGCCAGAGGGGAGAGCTGCCGCTCCCCCCTCCCCTCCCTCTTCCCTTTTCCTCCTCTCTTCCCTGCGGCGGGGGCCCATGGCGCGCGCCTGCGGCCCCTCTTCAGGTCCCCAGGTGGCCTGCAGGGGCCTGGGAGCACAGCTCAGGGGGCAGGTGAGGCTGGGGCATGGCCCTGGCCCCTCCTGCCTCTCCCTCGCTGGCGCTCCGAGCCCCTGCGGGTCGACTGGAGCTGGCTGGGGGGTCTTGAACAGGGGGGGCCCAGGGGGAGGAGGGGCTGGTCAGAGGGATGGGCTGGCCACGACAGGCCAGGGCGGGCGAATCAGGCGTGCCTGTGGGGAGAGGGATGGGTCAGCATGGCAGTGTTCTCCTGGCAGGCCATCAGGCGTGCCAGGAGAGTGGGTGGTTCTTCCCCCATGGCAGGGGAGGAGTGGAGAGAGAGGGGGGCTCGTGCCCCCCCATCGGCGAACTAAGTATAAACTTAGTTGGCTCCTGGGGACCTGAAGAGGGGCCGCAGGCGCGCGCCATGGGCCCCCGCCGCAGGGAAGAGAGGAGGAAAAGGGAAGAGGGAGGGGAGGGGGGAGCGGCAGCTCTCCCCTCCGGCAGAAACGTGTCTTCTCGCCCCGTTTGGGTAAGAGAAGACGGGGGCGCCAGAGCCAGGAGGGAAGGGCCGCGGCTTGCCGCGGCCACTCGCTTCGGCGAGGAGAGATTAGCGCTCCTGGGCCCCTATTCACGAGTGCCCCCCCCCCCCTGCGTTGCTTTTACCCGAAAGGGTTTTTCCCCCAGCGTGGACTCGAGGAGAGGACGTGCTGGGGTGCGCGGGGTCGGTGCGTGCACTGGGGGGAGGACAAATATCGAGGGGAGGGGGCAGTGCCCCCTCCCCCCGGTAGCACTCGGACACCTGGCTCGTCAGGCATGGCGGGATTCCGGGACGGAAAAGTTGTGTCCAATTAGCTAGTGGGGTTGGCTAGGATATAACATTAATTATTTTAGTTTAGGGGACGAGCCCTAAGGCAGGTAGAGGGGGGATAAGGGAAGCGGGCGTGGCTATATAGATGCTATGCAGGGTGCAGGGTCGCGCGCGCGGCGAGATTATTAAGAATTTTTTTCTTCAATAGCGGCGGCGACGCTCGAGGGTGGTCCGAGTGGTGGCGCTCAGCCCAAAGTTGGGCAAGGCGGGCGAAGACGAAGACGTGAAGGCGCGCTCGGGCTCGGGCACGGGCTCGCCAAGTGCATTGAGGGTGTGAGTGTGTGAGTGTGTGTGTGTGAGCGGGAAGGCGGGGAGGGCGCGCACACAACGCAAAGCGATTTGTCGCGAGCGCTCGGTCACAACTTATCGCCGCATGAGAGGCAGCGACGGGGAGGGGAGGGGCGCGAGGCACCGAGGCACCCCCCCATGACCCATATTACTCTAAGAGTAGGTTTGAACAACAACAAAGTTTATACTTAGTTCGCCCATGGGGGGGCACGAGCCCCCCCCTCCCTCTCTCCTCTCTCCACTCCTCCCCTGCCATAGGGGAGGAACCACTCATGCTCCTGGCATGCCTGATGGCTTGCCAGGAGCACACTGCCATGCTGACCCATCCTCCTCCCCACAGGCTCGCCTGAATCGCGCGTCCTGGCCCGGCGTGGCCAGCCCATCGCTCCATCGCTCCAACCCCTGCCCTCCCCCCCTGGGCGACAGTCGACAGTCAGACAGGTGAAGACTGAGAGCCCCAGGGGCGCAAGAGCGCCAGCGAGCGAGAGGCAGAGGAGGACAGACCCAGCCCCAGCCTCCTCTGCCCCCTGAGCTGGCCTCCCGGCGCCTCTAGGGGCCGCCAGAGGGCAGCTGCAGGCCTGCCGCAGGCGCGCCATCGCGCGTGCCGCAGGAGAGGGAAGAGAGAGCGCGGAGAAGGGGGTGGGCGGAGCGAGAGCTCCGCCCACCGAAAAATCGGTAAGTAAGTCTCGCGCCTGTTTACAGGATGAGTCGAGACAAAGTCCGCCGCTAGCCCGGGAGGCGTAGGAGGAGCAAGGGGGGAACGGATCACCGGGGGGGGGGCGGGCCACCGGACCATATCTAAGCCCTTCACCCCTTTCCCCATAGTAGTGTACGGGGGGAGCCGCCTGATGGCGGGGGGGAGGGGCCGGGGGAATGGGGGTGTAGAAAGTGTCCTGCGTTAAAGTAGTGGGTCCATGCGCCGCAAGTGCGGTAAGAATATTGAATATTGTAAAGTTTTTTTAAGAGTAGGTTTGAAGGAACATGCAGGGGGTACTGTAAAGGGAGTGAGTGTTTTGGGGTATAGGCGATGGCGTGAGTCGGTACCGTGAATGCGTTGTCCTTTATAGCTAGCGGTAGTAGCCTGAATCTTCAGATTTTTTTAGTGTATTGGTAGTTGGTATTGGTATTGGCGGCGTACGTGCTGGTGTTGGAGTGTACGCTTAATTTGTGCTCCCCATGTAGTGCTGTGCATGTCTCCGCTATAGTCGTCAGGTGTGGCTACCTAAAGGGATTTGGAACATAACAGAATTGTGAATTTTAGCCTAGCGCACCCATGCACCCATCCCGCAGCGAGAGCGCCTTGATACTTGATAATAAAATTGAAGCCTATCGTACGTAAAATCGCATGGCTGAAATACGGTCGCGATTTGTGAGGGAAGACATGCGCCCTTTCTTTTTGGCGCAGGCAAAGGGGGGAGGGAGGTCATTGGGGCCTCTCCTGCTAATTGTCATCTAGTAGTAGTCACCTAGTATCTTCAGTCGTTGTGGGCCTTGGGAATAGGCGACAATGATGTTGAACCCCTACCGCGCAACGTGGGGCTTGTCGAAACGTTGGGCACGACGATGAGCACGGCTGCTGCAAAGGCAGCAGGAACAGCAAGCAGCCACAGCCCATAGAAGTGGAGAGATCGCCACAGTACTTGCGTTTGCGCGAAGCCAAGGACATTGAATGCAGCTCCAAAATATGTTAGGCAGCCCATGGTCCACAAATGACTGACAACCTGGCCAGAACGACGGGCAATGGGCGAACCAAGCAGGCGGCCGAGACGAATGAGACGGTCGACCTGCGACGGGCGCTGCTCTCCGACGAAGGAGAATGAGCTGCCATTGCGCATCTTCCCCTCAGCGGCTTGCCCCCCCGCTGCTGCGTTGTGGAGGTCCGACAAAAGACGTGAATCATTCCGTGTTGAGCCTCGTGTGTCTAATACGTCCGAATCCGAGTCGCTGCGGAAGTCTACGGTGGGATGGAAATAAATGCAGCTGCCCAGTCTGCCCATAGCGGCGCGTACGAGCTGTTCTACGCAGACCATACCAAAAAGCCCGGAGAAGAACAAGTAGTAGCCCGGTCTCAAGCCATGCCAAAATGCAGATACCCCAAATGTAATAAACTGGCGAGCACTCCGCCCGCGGATGGGAAGGCGTCGGTAAACATAATCGCGCAGAAAATAATGGACAGAGACATTCCAACCTGCAATAAGCGCTGACGGCGAACACGCTGTCTCGCATTGAAGGGGCCGAACGTTGGCCGGTGACGAGAATCGCGCTAGGTGCCCAGCTGCTTCAACGACGCTCCAACACACATAGAAGCGATAGCGTTGCTGGAAGGAAGAGGCATAAAAGTAAGCAAGACGGCGATGGATTGGCCATTCGAGCCACCAGTCCTCACCTATGGACATTGGTCTGTATGGCAGTCCAGTTGCGGCGGCGCACCACACCGCCAGCGTCAACAGCGCGACGGCCAAAGCACGACCTGTTGCCCGCCGCACGATTCGCTCCGGTGCCAGCGATGCCTGGGCGCCACTACTCATCGCGTTGGCCCATTGGGCGTAGCGATAGAAAGGGCCGGTAAAGAGGCCATGGTAACAGAACGAGTATTCCAGCAGCAGCAGGAGCGGCGGCGTCTCTTCGTCACCGTGCAAGTTGCCCTCAGGATGTGCGGCTCGCAGCGTGTCATCGTCTACGTCGAAACCGAGGGAAGCAAGCCGAAGGGTTAGGACGAGCTGGACGGCATTGGCTGGTCCGGATGGCGAGCCTAGCAGTCTGAGCAGGCCGAGTCCGCCGAATGCGCAGCAGAAGCACAGCCGGCCGCGCGTACCGCGTGGCGCAAGCACGAGCACTCCGTATGCACTGAGCATGCAACCAAGCGGGTAGAGTGCCCCGGTGGGGCCGCATGTACCGAGGAGGAGGAGGATGCCAAGGGCAGTCGAGGCGGCTCGACGCGTGCGCGGACGCAGCACGGGTAGTGCCAACCCAGCGGACAGAGAAAGCACGAGTACGATCGCGTACAGCACGTCGTCGCGCATCGTGCGCTGCGCCGCGCCGCAAGCTCGTTCGCCCCCTCTCTCTCCTTCTCCCTGTCGTATGCTTGCTCGCTACGCCCAACCCCCTCTCCCCCTCTCTCTCCCTTTCTTTCTACCTCCCTCTCTACCTCCCTTTCCCTTTCCCTGCCCCTCTCTCCCCCACTCTCTCCCCCCTCCTCTCTCTGCCTCTTTCTGCCTCTTCCCCCCCTCCCCTTTCCTAACTCTACCCCACCCCACACCCGGCTCTTTCTTCTCTCTCTCCCTCTTAAGTACTTCTATTTGCACTTCTTACTGTTCCCACATAAGCTAAAAGAGCTATCAAATAATCCCGATTATTTCTCGGTCTCTCTCCGTCCGTCTGAGGCAGCGCATATTATAATTATAAGAAACACTAGGGAAAGCGCAGAATATGTGACTAGACAGCTCAAGACGAAGATAACCGTTGAGAGTACGGGACAAAAAAAAAATCTTTCTGAAGATTCGGGGCTACTCGCCTACTAGCTATGGGTCACACCTGTGCCTTCGCTATCTACATCGCCCTTAACTTCCCTCCCTCCACCTCTTTCCCTGCCCCCCTTCTTTCCTTTTTCTTCGGTTTCCGGGGTCCGGCCTCGGTACACTACCTGGGGCCTGGTTCGGAGTGTGGGGCTCGGGCAGGCCTTTCGAGTTTGTCGATAGTGTTGTGTGTGTCTGTCCGTCTTCGTCTTGTTTGTGTTAGTTAGGTCTGGTTCCTAATGTCCCCGGCATCAATTTTGAGTGGCGTGCCAAAGCTTCAATTGCTAAGGTTGTCTTACTCCTTGATCCCCTCGACAGCGTGGACGATCCCTAGCTTGGTGGTCAGTGCCACTATCTCTGCATTGGGCCTAAGTCCGCCTTTGTCGTTTCTATTAAAGATGGGTCTCAAGTCGTTCATGTCTACCCTTTTCTTGGGTTGCCTGCCCATGCCCGCCTGGGCTGTTCTCGCCGAATCGGTTTCTTGTGCGAATAGGAGTGCTTTGCTCAGCAAGGCATATCTCTCTATGGTTCTTATCAGTATTGATTCCTCCGAAAATTTTACACCATCGTAGTGTATCCTATAGAAGTCCGTGATTATGTATCTCCACGCTAATAGGTATAGTATACATATCGCTTTCGGGGCGTCTCCTTTCGGGAAAACGAATAGGTTATCTATAATGATTTCCTCTCTGCTCCTTTCAACCTCAGGTGAGAAGCGCGCGACTTTATTTAGTTCGCCTAGGATGTTAGTTATCCTGGGGCACTCACCTAGGTGGATCGAGGATTCCTCCGCCTCCCCACATATGCGGCATGTTTTGTTTCTGCCCGGAAAACGGTTATATGTGCCTACTCGCCTGTGTGTGATATGTTTGAAGTGCAAGTGCATGTCTCGCGTCGTTATCATTGGCGAGGTGTATAGCTTTGCGAGGTGCGCCCATGTGTCGCCTGAGGTTTGCAGTTTTTCCTCCCACTTGATCAGTCCCGTGTGGTGTTTGCGCTTGCATTTCGCTTGCTGGAGGGCCTCGGTGATATGTTCTACACCGGTGCCGTCCAGCGGCGTCTTGCCGTCTAGTGTGTATTCGTCTGCTAGCGGGTACTCTAGCCTTTTATTGGTTTTGTACCCTTCCCCCCAATGCGCCGGTGGGGATGGGTCTAGGTTCGTGGGTGCGGCGGGCAATCTTTTCCCGACTGTGGGTGTGCCTAAGTATGATAGCTCCGCCTCATACCACCTTCCTTTGATGCTCACGTAGTATTCCCCGTCTATTGTTATTCGCAGTTCGGGTGTCGGTTCCTCCGGAACGCTTTGGTTGCCGGTCTCCTCGCTTCTCGCTGGTGCGCCTCCTATTTCGGCCGCGTTATCTGCCGCCGCCATCAACGTCGTGGCGTGTTTGACTATTATGTCCCATGTTTCTAAGAATTTGTCTCTTGGGATATATTCCCCCTGAAATTGTATATACGTGTCGTTGTTCCTGAGGTATTGCGTGCATTCTTCGCTGCTGCCTCCGGGCTGCCGGGGGACCCACACCTGCAAATCCCTCCGGGGGGAGGCCATGGCGTGAGCGAGCATGCAGCACACGCCGCCTAAGAGCGGCGAAACTCGCAGGGAAATCACGAGCGAAATTTCGACAACCACATTCCCGGGCGAGAGAAAAGGCTTTGAAAAGGAACGGGTAGAGGTAAAGGTAAAGAAAGAAGAAAGCACTTGTTTGTTGTTTGCATTTGTCGTACCCATGGGGAAACCCTCTTGGCTCTTGGCTGGGCCCCCACAAAGAGGCGCATCGAATAAATGCGCCTCCCTGTAACTACGAGCCAGAAGGCCCGCGGTCTCCCCCTCCCCCCTCCCCCGATGCCAGACCCAAAGTAGTAGGTAGGGCGGTCAAACAAGGTTTTTTCTATTGATATTGAGGGTGAAAAATGACCATCTCACGTTTGAGGAATTTTTTCGGTAGAAAGTTCCCCATACACCCAACTAGCACTAGCACATATCCGGGGCCCATTGGGTCCTAGACCTTCCCCTTGGGTCTCCACAATAAAACGCAAAACGCAACCAACTACTGACAAAAGAAAGTAGCGCACATGGGTCGACCCCCGAAACCGAACAAAAAGGAACGAGGGGGGGGGGGGGGGGCGGAAAGGGGAGTGAGGGTGGGGCAAGGGCGATGTCAGGTATGGACCCTAGCGGAAGGGATAGCGGTTGGCAGAGTAGTAGTCATCTTCAAGAATATTTCTTTGTTTGCATTTGTCATTTGTCGTCCACAGCAAATAGCAAACAGCATGTTGTGAGCAATAGCAACACATCGCAAGTGCGAGATCCGCGAACGGGCATCGAAACTTGGGAAGAGAGAGAGGCCTCGAGACTCGAGACTCGAGACGAGAGCAGACCAAAACTACGAGAATTTTGACACACGCCTCTCGGACAATAAAGGGTAATTCTCAAGTTGTTTTTGCATTCGATTTGCATTCAACTAAGTTTATACTTGGTTGACCCATGGGGGGGCACGAGCCCCCCCCTCTCTCCACTCCTCCCCTGCCATGGGGGAGGAACCACCCATCCTCTTGGCATGCCTGATGGCTTGCTAGGAGGCCACTGCCCTACTGACCCACTCCCTTCCCCACAGGCTCGCCCCATTCGCCCATCCTGGCCCCTCGTGACCAGCCCATTGCTCCAACCCCCCTCCCCCCCTGGTCGACAGGCAGACAGGTGCAAACTGGGGGCCCCAGAGGCTCGGGAGCGCCAGCGAGGGAGAGGCAGGGGAGGCCAGGGCCCAGCCCCAGCCTCCTCTGCCCCCAGAGCTGGCCTCCATGAGCCTCCAGGGGCCGCCAGAGGGCAGCTGCAGGCCTGCCGCAGGCGCGCCATCGCGCGTGCCGCAGGAGAGGGGAGAGAGAGCGCGGAAAAGGGGGTGGGCGCGAGCGAGAGCTCCGCCCACCGGAAAATCGGTAAGTCTCGCGCCTGTTTACAGGATAAGACGAGACAGAGTGGGCCGCCCACTCGGAGACACAGGAGGAAGGGGGGGAAAGATCACCGGGGGGTGGCGCGGGCCACCGGACCATATCTAAGCCCTCCACCCCAATCCCCCTAGTAGTGTACGGGGGGAACCGCTTGATGGCGGGGGGAGAAGGGCCGGGGAATGGGGGTGTAGAGAGTATGCTACGTGCTACTTGTAGTGGGTAGTGGTTCCATTCGCCGCGAGTGCGGTAAGAATATTAAAAGGTTTTTTTTTGCATTCGATTTGCATTTGTCATTTGTGAGCAGGAAAACATCCACACTCAACACTCAAAAACAAAAAAGCCGCGAAAGTGCGTCTCGAACTCGAGAGAGAATGACAGCTTGGTCCCCGCACCACGAGCCACAGAAAAGGGTAAAAGAAACGCGTGCATTTGCACGTTTGTCTGCAGAGCAGAGACCACCAGGAGGCCTGGCCCAGCCCCCCCCCGGCCTGGCGGCCAGGTGTATGTAGTGCACGCGGGCCGCGAGCCCACCCCCCGAAACCGAGGACCAAGGCACCAAGGAAGGAGGGGAGGTAGCGGAATGGGAGTGAGAGTGTGGGGCAAGGGCGATGGCGCGAGGCAGCACCGTGAGCGCGATGGGACCCCCGTAGGTGGTAAAAGTAGCCTGAATTTGCGCTTCATGCTGCAGTTTTTGCTTCTACTCCTAGCCTCCACTCCCGATGGCTCTGACTATGCACGCTCCAACATCTCTCGTATGATGTTGTACTAGTATTCAATATTTGACGCTCTCACAAGAATCACTCCGGAGCTGGAGCATGTGCGTTTAGATAAGGGCAGCAAACTGCCGAGGCGCGCAACCCGCCCCCAACGCATAAAACATTGTGCTTGTACATTGCCGTGGCTGACGGTGGCATGCCGCCCGCTCAATCAAGGCATCGGAAAGCAAAGCCTGGGTGAGGCTGCGGCAGGCCCGTTCCTCGTGTAAAGCGCAAGTCTCCGATATGCTGACGACTTCATCGAGAGCACTCCCCAAGTGCTTGACCGCTAACTGCTCTAGTGAGCTCAAAGCATCCCGTGATCAGTGCCAAGTGCGCAGCGCCCCCGAAAGTGTAAACTTGGAGGCGCGGTCCTCACCTTCCAGCACGTTCGTCAATCTTTCGGACCTGCTGCTCGACGTGCTCGATCAGCGCCTCCGCTGCGCGGATCATCTCCTTGCGCCTAGCACGAGCGACCTCACGCCCGGAATTGAGCTCTCCGGTAAGGATGGCGTCTAGACGTGTGGCGAGAAGGCTATTGGCGTTACCATGGAGCTGCGAGAGCTCGTTCCTCAAGCCGACAGGGACAGCTGCAGAAGGATCGCTGAGAACGCGGTCGGCCTCCTTAGAGAGTGCAGTCAGCCGGGCAAGCTCCTTCTCGATGGTGTCCAAATCACTGGAAACCTGCCATTGGCAGATGGAAGCTTATGTCAGCCCCTTGGGGTGAGGGCGAGGCGTCATGGAAGCAAGCTTCGCTCGGTGAATGCCAAAATGCGATTAGGTGCGGACTTACACTCATTGACTTGTTGCTCAAATGCCGATTGAGTGGCGGGGATTGGTCCGGCAAAGCCAAATCGGCATCATGATGGTTTGTCCTTGAATGTGACCATGCCTCGCTCTGAACCTCGTGAACCCGTGAGTGGGGCCGCGGGACTGCGCCGGCCCGACTCTCGTCATCCCATTTTGATTCGCGCGAATGATACTCCTGTCCAGAGCTGCCCCTGAACGGATCTCGCACGCGAGACTCCTGGCCATACGGATCCCTCGTGCGCGCCTCGTGGCCGTAACTATCTGCGAAGTAGCTCCTCGTGCGCGCAGCCTCGTCGTAGCCATGGCCCCTCGAGCGGGGCACCTCGTCGTAGCCGTAGGATCGTGGGCGATGAGTCTCGCCGTAGCCGTACCCTCTTGATGGAGGTGTTGGTGCTGCCTGCCGACCAAAGACATCACGGCTGTACCGTCTCGCATGAGGGTCAGGCATGTGGATGTGGCTATACGGGTCTCGGCCGTAGGTGTCTTGCCCATAGGCTCTGGAGTGGTGAGGTGGTTGATGGCGCGAGTACGCGGTACTTCGGTCGGGCGTGCCCCCATTCCTGCTTACGCTTCTTGCTGGGTAATCGGTATGCTCGCCAAATGTTTGTCCATTAGACTCTGGATACCAGTGGGGTGAGGGTAAGCCTCGGTGCGCCGGTGCGTTGCTTGCCCGTTGGCGCGAGGCGGAGGCTTGACGCATGCCTGCGAGGAAAGGGTATGAGGCTTGTGTCAGTCTTGAAGTGCCCTCGTGACCCTGACGCCTCGTGCTCAGCACACCTGGTGGAGTGCGCCCTGTCGACCATTGTGACGCCATCCTCCGCTCTCTCTGTCTCTCTCCTCTGCTCAGACGGGGTCGGGGGTTGCCTCTGCGCCCTAGCCTGCTCAGTTCCCGCCTCGGCTCGGCTGAGCTCCCTACTGCACTCCCGTGCTCCCTTCCTCGCCCTTTTCACTTTCTCTGATGCTCAGCCTCTCCCTTGCGATAGGGGCGGGCAGGGAGGACGGGAGAGGGGGGCCGGAGGGCGAGGGCGAGCGAGCGAGAGAGGAGGGGCAGGGAGAAGAGGGAAGAGAAAGAGGGAGAAGAGAGAGAAGACGGAGAAGAGAGAGGAGGGGAGAGGGAACGCGGGAGAGGGAGAAGAGAGGGAGAGAAGAAGAGGGTGCTGCGGAGAAAGAAGAAGGAGAAGAGAGGGGGAGGGAAGCGAGATGTGGGGGGGCGGGAAGGGGAAGGAGAGGGAGGGGAGAGGCAAGAAGACAGAGGAGAGCGAGCGGGAGAGAGGTGGGAGAGGGGGAGACGTGGGGGTGGTTGGGGGAGGGAGAGAGGAAGAGAGAGGGAGAGAGAGGGGACGTGGGGAGAGAGAGCGAGAGAGAGAGATAGAGAGGGAAAGAAGAAGAGCGCTGGAACGCGAGGACGGGCCGCATTTCTTCTCTCTCCTCATCCTCTTCTTCTCCCTCTCTTCCCCCTCGCAAGGGGGTCCCTCTCTTCTCCCTCTCCCGCGTTCCCTCTGCCCCGCCCTCTCTCTTCTCCGTCTTCTCTCTCTTCTCCCTCTTTCTCTTCCCTCTTCTCCCTGCCCCTCCTCTCTCGCTCGCTCGCCCTCGCCCTCCGGCCCCCTCTCGCCCTCTCTCCCTCTCTCTCCCGCCCTCCCTGCCCGGGCTCATCTCAGAAGGTCTTGTACGCGGCGCTCTTGATGACGGGGAGAGGGCGAGGAGAGAGAGAGAGGAGAGAGAGAAAACGAAACATCCTTGGGAGCAGAGGTGTTGGCGAGAGGGAGAGAGAGAAGAAGAGAGCGACGAGAGCGGGGGAGAGGAAGAGAGTGATGACAGAGGAGACCCCTCGGAGAGAGAAGAACAGGACAGGGGGACCAGGAGTTATTCAGGATGAGGACGACCTCTCACCCCTCTGTCTTCGGCCTCTCTCTCTCTCTCTCTGGTCCCATCTGAAGCAAAGTAGAAAGTAGAAAGTGCGCGCGCGCTGCTCGCGAGGCTGCTTGAGTTCTTGAATGGCCTTTTTTTGTAGGGAGTCCAGAGCTCTGGTCCGTCGGAGCATCTTCTTTGTACTTCTACAGTTCACACCGCACAACACCCCAAATCCGCCACCACGACAACACAGTAAACCAACGATACAGCCGTTGGCCGAATGGCGCAGGAGGGAGTAGAGAACTAGACCACCGGAAACCGGTACGAGCCGCCTGCTACTGGATACCTCGGCTGTATCGTTGGTTCACAGTGTTGTCGTGGTCGTGGTGGCGGGTTTGGGGCGTTTTGCGGTGTGTGAACTATAGAAGTACGAATACAATGCTCCAACGAACCAGGGCTCTAGACTCCCTTCCGGTCGTCCTCTCCCTCTCTCTCTATCTCCGTCTTCAGGGAGGACGCCGGGAGAGGGAGGGGGGCCGGAGGCCGGAGGGCGGAGGGCGGAGGGCGAGGGCGAGGGCGAGGGCGAGGGCGAGCGAGCGAGCGAGAGAGGAGCTAGGGGGAGGGAGAAGGGAAAAGGAGAAAGGGAAAGGGAAAGAGGGAGAAGAGAGTAGAGAAGACGGAGAAGAGAGAGTGTCGCATTCGCGATCGACCTCGTCCGCGCCCTTTGACTTTACTCGTTAGTTGTTCTACGCGCTACTCGTTATACTCGTAATTCGATGTCTAGTTTTAGGCATCTTCCTTTTATGATTTCCACTACGGAGTCTACTCTAGGGATCACTCTGGCGCACGAGTCGCGAGTCGCGATCGCGACACCGCTTGCCGGGTCCGCTAGCTCTCCCAGCGATGCAAACCAATGCCAGCCTAGGAGGTTCGCCGTTCGATGTGAGCGGTGGTGAGAGCCGTCTTCGTAAGCGTGCAGCTCTTGAAGGAGAAGTATGTCTACTCCCGCCTTGCGTGCTTGGGACAGTACCGCAGCTAGTTTGCCGCCTTTGGTTCCGTTAATGTTGTAGGTCGCGACGCGAATCGGTCCCTCACCTGGATATCCAAGGGTGGAGTCAAATGTGAGTCTGGGGTGAGTGAGGCGGTTGCGCGGTTGCGCCGCTTCGTGCGTTAGGGCGATCAACTTTGCCAGTAGGGCCGCCGCGCACTCTGGGTGGAGGAATAGGCACGTCGGGCCGTTCAGGCAGGACCCCGCGATTTTCTTGTGCGGATGGAGGTGGCAGCGCCCCGCGTCTTTAAAATAAACGACAAAGGCGCCCTGACGCAGGGCACGAACCTGACCGTGATAGTGATAGCACAAGCGCTCCGCATAGCGGACAGACTCGGCATAATCGCGCATGGCCCCTCGCCGCGACCCTCACACCTAACCGACCTCAACCCTAGGTATCACTGAGGCACAGCCATTGATCCCCCCGACAACAAAAGGATAACGCAAAAAGCCGATAGCCATGGTTGGACCGCACTGATGTTTTCCTGTTATACGAATAATACTCTATGCTGTCGGACATTGCTCGAGGCATGGTGGGCGACTCGATGGCGCGACAGTTTTTCTTCGCGGCGGTCTACGTGAGCCGGCACGGAGCCAACGGATGGAACGGACCGATGCTCGACATGGGCGGATGGGCGGTCACGGCGATGTGATCTACGAGTGGGGGCACCTTGGACACGCTGCGCCCCTTGCCGTCGCGTCAAGAAGTCAAGTCCCGCTCGTGGATGCGCCTCTCATTCGAGCAGTGCGTGCATCTCGTCAACCTGAGCTCGACGACGGCCGGTCGGGTGGTGCTGTGGCTGCCGCTGCACTGGCACATCAACAGGGCGTGCGTGCGGTGCGCTAATGCGCCAGCGGCGGGCTCGTGGGCGCACGCGGCCGAGCTGCTGGCGCGAACAGGCGCGACGGTACCCAAGGGAGTCCGTACTAAGCTGGTGATCCCGCCACTAGCTAGCGCGGACAGGACTTGCGAAGAATGCCAAGCAGACTGACGGACTGGAGGTTACGAATGGGACTGAGGGAACCGGAAGGTACGGAAGGTAGGCGGCGGAAGGCACGGCGTTTTGGAGATTGGCGGGTTGGACGGGCTGAAAATAAAATAATTAATGTTATATCCTAGCCAACCCCACTAGCTAATTGGACACAACTTTTCCGTCCCGGAATCCCGCCATGCCTGACGAGCCAGGTGTCCGAGTGCTACCGGGGGGAGGGGGCACCGCCCCCCCCCCCCCCCGATATTCGTCCTCCCCCCAGTGCACGCACCGACCCCGCGCACCCCAGCACGTCCTCTCCTCGAGTCCACGCTGGGGGAAAACCCCTTTCGGGTAAAAACAACGCAGGGGGGGGGGGCACTCATGAATAGGAGCCCAGAAACGCTAATCTCTCCTCGCAAGAGCGCAACTAAGTTTATACTTGGTTGACCCATGGGGGGGCACGAGCCCCCCCCTCTCTCCACTCCTCCCCTGCCATGGGGGAGGAACCACCCATCCTCCTGGCACGCCTGATGGCTTGCCAGGAGGCCACTGCCCTACTGACCCACTCTCTCCCTGGCAGGCTCGCCTGCCTCGCGCGTCCTGGCCTGTCGTGGCCAGCCCATCGCTCCAACCCCCCCTCCCCCCCTGGTCGACAGGCAGACAGGTGCAGATTGGGGGCCCCAGAGGCTCAGGAGCGCCAGCGAGGGAGAGGCAGGGGAGGCCAGGGCCCAGCCCCAGCCTCCTCTGCCCCCAGAGCTGGCCTCCAGGAGCCTCTAGGGCTCGCCAGGGGCAGCTGCAGGCCTGCCGCAGGCGCGCCATCGCGCGTGCCTGCAGGAGAGGGGAGAGAGAGCGCGGAGAAGGGGGTGGGCGGAGCGAGAGCTCCGCTCACCGGAAAATAGGTAAGTCCCGCACCTGTTTACAGGATAAGTCGGGGCTGAGACCGCCGCCCACTCGGAGACACAGGAGGAAGGGGGGGAATGATCACCGGGGGGAGGCGCGGGCCACCGGACCATATCTAAGCCCTTCACCCCTATCCCCCTAGTAGTGCACGGGGGGAGTCGCCTTATGGCGGGGGGAGAAGGGCCGGGGAAGTGGGGGTGTAGAAAGTTTCCTACGTGAGTAGAAAGTAGAGGGTCCACGGCCGCGTGTGCGGTGAGACTATTAAAAGGTTTATTTATCTCCTCGCAAGAGCGAGTGGCCGCGGCGAGCCGCGGCCCTTCCCTCCTGGTTCTGGCGCCCCCGTCTTCTCTTACCCAAACGGGGCGAGAAGACACGTAAACGCCGGGGGGGAGAGCTGCCACTCCCCCCTCCCCTCCCTCTTCCCTTTTCCTCCTCTCTTCCCTGCGGCGGGGGCCCATGGCGCGCGCCTGCGGCCCCTCTTCAGGTCCCCAGGAGGCCAGCAGGGGCCTGGGAGCGCAGCTCAGGGGGCAGGTGAGGCTGGGGCATGGCCCTGGCCCCTCCTGCCTCTCCATCGCTGGCTTTCGAGCCATTGCCAGTCGACTGGAGCTGGCTGGGGGGTCCTGATCAGGGGGGCCCAGGGGGAGGAGGGGCTGGTCAGAGGGATGGGCTGGCCACGACAGGCCAGGGCGGGCGAATCAGGCGTGCCTGTGGGGAGAGGGATGGGTCAGCATGGCAGTGTTCTCCTGGCAAGCCATCAGGCATGCCAGGAGAGTGGGTGGTGGGTGGTTCCTCCCCCATGGCGGGGGAGGAGTGGAGAGAGGGGGGGGGATCGTGCCCCGCCATGGGTGAACCAAGTATAAACTTAGTTGACGGGCTGAGGATGGATGGTGGGCGCAGTGGCGAGGGCGAGCGGGACGACGGAGCGGACATAGTAGTAGCGAGCGTGAGTGTGCGAGCGAGTTGGTTTGGTTGGGTGTTGTAAGACTGCTGGCTGCTTGTTACGACGGGAGCGAGAAGCGAGAGCGAGAACGAGGGAACGAGGAGCGACTAGGGCAACGAGCGTGGGCGACAAAGGCCGACAGGATCTCAATCCGTCTAGTCCGACAACAATCCAAGACACGCACACTCAACTTTCACACAGCATCTCCCTACACCAACGTATCCTTCCCTACTTGGGCGGGGAAGACAAAGAAAGAAGGAAGGAAACAAGGAAGAGAAAGCCGACGTACGAGAGAGCGACGATGCGACGGAAGAGCCGACAGCGAACGGCGGTTACAGCGAACGAATAGGTAGAAAGTAAGGAGGGAATCTACGTGCGTAAAACGAAAGGGGCGAGAGGGTAGGCTTGGCGTTGGGGGAAAAGTCCTCAGCGACGAACACCTACGACGAGAACGAGAGCAGGCGCGGGGGAACGACAGCAAGGAGGGACCAAAGAGAGAGCAAGACCCAAGGTGCAAAGGAGCGAAACAGGGGCGAGACCGGCCACAAAGGGGCGCGACGGCAGGGAGCGAAGGGCGAATTACGAATGAAGAGTCCTACAAGTTACGAGTAAAACTCAGCGGCGAACAAGAACGATTGAGCACGAAGACGCACGAGGTAGCAGAAGGTAGTAAGGCGATCGCGGATGCGACACAGACGCTTTGCGCATTGTTGCTTCCTTGTTTTCTTCTACATTGGTGTTGTGATGTGTCGCTATGCTGCATGTCATGAAGGTGTGCCCATAAGGGCCACCCGGCCGCGGGTCGCGCCGCCTGGTGAGAGGGGCCTCTGCCATAAGGCATGCCCAATGGAGCGCAGGCCCTGCCTGCCTGTTGCCATCTTTCTGAGTCCTGCAGCCTGCTGTCCCCTATGATGGGGGCCAGCATGGCTGTTGTGTGCGGTGTGGCCGGGGCCACGGGCCGTGTGGCGCGACCGGGGTCGCACGCACCTGCTCGGCCTCTGAGGCTGGACGCGGCCGCTTCGCTAGCGACTGGTCCTGGTCCGTGGGGGCAGGGGGGCCGCCCTCGGCGGGGGGCCCGAAGGAGAGGGGAGTGGCGGCGGCGCGCTCCATCGCAACCAAGTATAAACTTGGTTGGATGGGGGTATTTGCCAAGAAAGTAACCGAACCTGCGGTTGCAGCCTCTCAGCCTCCCTCCGCCCTCCGGGTCCCTCGTGGCTCGCTACTCCCCGTACGATGTGGTGTTCGGTGCCCCCGATGATGGCCCCCTCCCCCTCTCTCGTCCCTTGTTTTTGGTCTCACAACATCATTCAATGATCGTTCGCCAGCGTCGCCAACCCTAGCCACTTCACTGCCCCAGGCACAATGGTGTCTCTTGGTCGTGGAGGGACACGGCGTGCCATGTTTGTCAAGCTTTCTACAGTTGTAGCCGTCTAGATAAGTTAACCAAATACTTTTACTAAACAGTGAACGGTACGTGGCCCTGCCCATATTGTGGCTTGCGACCCGTCTGCCAGAATGTAGCTCTTCAATAGAGCGCCCAAAGTTCCTGCTTCCTCCCAGCATCATCAAAGCATCCCTAGCCTGCTCATCAAAGCATTCCATCTTGTAGCAGCTCATGAGCGATGTAAAGATGCCACCCCACCCAAATTCCAACATATCCTGCGCACATCCCGTGGACGGCGCCTTCATGCCTCTTTTTTCTTCTTCCTTTTCGTCTTCTTCACAGGATGCGTTGTTGTATCCCGACTCGATGCATATCCTTCAATATCATTTCGGGCTATAGCTTGCTTCCCTGTGTCCGCAAGAAGAGAGAGGAGGCCCTGCTCGATCTCGCTCCGATCTCCGCGGCCAATCGAGTCGAACGCTAGATACTTTAAGAATGAGGACGCTGCACGCAGCTTGGCATCGGTACGCGCCTTTTCCGTCCCCTCAAGACTGAAGGTGGGTCATGGAGGGGTGGGTAGCGGGCTAAGCTAGTAAGCGTGGCATGTATTCGGGGGCGCAACGAGTGAAGTGCATGCCGAAGCCCTCAAGCGTCGATTTGCTTCATCGCGAGGTCTGCCCAATCACAGCCCGGATCGGGGTAGAGCAACGCTATTGTAGGCTGCACGCTGTCGAGCGCATACTGCGGAGGGCGCAAGATGCTCAAGGGGGGCAGTCATGGCTGCACTCCCCATCGGCATGCAGCGGCAGGTGATTGTCGCTCGGAATGTCTCTGCACGACCATGGCACATTCGGCACGGCAGAGCGAAATCCGAGCTTTGTGAGGTTCGATGCCCCTAGGAGGTGTGGCTGGAGCGAGGGCTTGGGTGCCACACATGATGTGGACACCATCGCTACGCATGTCTAAGCCTGTGGCCGCCTATGCGTACCCTAGAGATGTGTACTAGGCGCATGAGCTGCGCAGCAACCAACACAATCTACACGCCTCACCGTATCAGCTGCGAGAAGGCGACCCCTTGGTTTCGAAAGAAATAGTCGGGCAGCGTCGCAGAGCCGTTGAGGTGCGCAAGGCTCTCAGTCTCGCTATAAACGCTCGCGGCCAAAGCGAACATGTCTCGCTCACTAGGCCCGCCAGCGGACTCGTACGCCATTGTAAGCGGTGCGAAAGGCCGCAAGGCGTAGGCCGGAACGTAGTGGTTCATCATGATCACCTCCGCCCAGGACCCGGCAGCTGGTTTGCGCGGGAACGCGATGCGCGGGAGTGATCTTGCTGAGCTTGCTGCCCATTTGCGCAAGTCGAAGGGCAGGTCTCGCCGCGCAACCTTGGACACTGCACCAATAGGCCATAAGCGGTAGCGAGACTGCCACGACGAGTCCTGAAGCAGAAGACACCGTGTTGCTCAAATGTTGTCGCAGATCGTTTGAGGTGGCCTGCCACCCAGCTCGCCACTTCGCGCGGGGGACATCTGCGTGGCTGGGCCAGAGTGGATGGGTTGGCAGAGGAGGGCAAAGGAGTTGTGATCATACCTGCGGATGCATACCGCCGCAAACATAGATGGAGAATCGCTCGTAGTTGGCGTCCAAGAAATCCACGATGACGAAGCTACCTGCCACAGACCCGTAGGCTGCACCGGGAAATGCAACCCGATCGAGCCCTGAACCAGGCACCCGAGCACGTGAGACGAACCATTTAAATTGTGCATAGTTCAGGTCGACAATTGTCAGGTTCTGCCTACTTCGGAGAATGCGATGAGGATAGCGGATGGCATTCACGACCTGATGCGTGCAGGGTGGGAAGGCCTCTGAGGGTGGGAGGGCCTCTGACTCAAGCCAACATATCCCAATACGGGTGTAGTGTCTTGAGTCATGAGGCTGGCTGAAGTCGCTAGGCTCACTGTCTGAGGTGAACGCCCTTTATTATGAGCGCGTGTGCAGGCTGCCTATACGACTCCAACCTGTTCACAAACAGCAAGCTCGCTCGCATTGCGTGGCGACCACTTCGCACACTAACGTTGTGATTTCCTGAGCGATGGCAAAAAACTTTTCGCACCTCGTCACCGTAGGTGAGCAATAGGACGTTATCCCCAGGAGGTAATGAGCGCAGCACCTCGTGGCCAAAGTCGTCAAACACGCTCGACCCTGAGCAATCCGCTGGAGAGAGCCCGATTAGTCCGCTGTCATTGATGCTGTCCAAGCGGGCAAATCTGGCTTGACCATGAGTGAACCAGGTGGATGTCAGCGAAGATGAGTCAGCTATACTGCCTCCTCGGGCCAAATGCAAGGCTACGAGCACGCAGGACAAGATGGCGGCAGCGGCGCCGGGCGCTCCAGGCATGAGGCACCGGCTGGTGCGCCCAACGCCCAGCCCGAACCAAGCAGAGATGAGGAGATTCGGTTGCGCCCAAAAACGTTGCTGTATGCTCAAGTGGAGGGGACTGGACGCTGGAAGGTTGGCCAACCAGTGGAACGCTAGCACATACAAGGCATACGCAAGGATCATCGGCACTGCGATGCGTCGCAGCCGCCCGATCGACACGGCAGTGCAAAGGCCGACGATGGTGAAGAGACTTCCATGCAGGGGTAGCTCATCCTCGATTCGGCACAAGTACAACCAGATTCGGAGGCGGAATTCTTGGTGACCAGTCGGCGGTGAGTTGGCCAACTGGAATGTGCCATACTCGATGCGGAATAGATGTGTCAGGAAGCCGCCTATACTGCGTTGTGACCCCCATGAACCCCACACCGCCGTGTCTCCTCCCCGCACGGGCAGGTAGACGTACGGAGTCAGCCCAAGCAAACCGCATGCGCCAAGCAGTAGCAACTTGCGCGGTTGCAACAGGAGTCTACCGTCGCCAGGATTGGGGGTGCTAACCTGTGTGGTAGATGGCACGGCTGCCTTGGCTTCTCCGGAGATTAGAACGACCCAGAGAGCAAATGGCAGCACGAAAAATACAGCAGTATGCTGGTTTGTAAGCGAGAGCCCAGCAACAAATGCCCCTGCACATGCGCGTCCAATGGTCCGCCGCGCGTCAAAGCGGACCAACGACAGCAGCAAGCATGCGCAGAGAAGATTATTGAGGGCAAACACCTCACTCTGAACCGCATACTCCCAGACCAAAGGTGCAAAGGCGAAGGCGCCTCCAGCGGCGAGTCCTGCCCAAATGTCATGTGCCCAACAGCCGACTGCAGTGCATAGTATGCCAGCGGCAAGGGCATCGAAGCACGCGCTCGAAAGATTGACCCGCCAGGCAGGCGTCGTGTCCGGAATGGGCAACAGATAAAAAAGGTGGGCGAGAATCGTCCAGCTTGGGTAACCCGGCGGATGCGGCACGCCTGCGGCCGAGAGATAGGCGGCAGCGCTGTGGCAGCACCGGTAGCAGGGAAAGACCGAGGCAGGTGTGTGTGGTGGAGGCGCTCATCGAGCAGAAGCGTGCGAAAGCGGAGGGAGATAGGGTGGGAGGGCGGAGGAGGAAGGCGACTGGGTAGTGGCAGGGCGGCGAGGGCGCCTGTTCACCAAGCAGCATGGCCCGGTGGGTGCGTCATGGCTGCAGGGGTGGAGGTGCCTCCGCCAGCGGCTGTGAGGACTCACTCACCGAGCTCGATGGCGAGCTGCAGCAGCTCCCCCGCGTCGCCGCCGCCCGTCCCGGAGCATATCGTCGGCATGTATGCCGCAAGCGCCAGCGCTGAGAGCGTGGGCGAGACGAGCCAGAGTCCGCGCGGAGCCTCGTCGTCCATGGGCAGAGGAGGGGAGGGGGGAAGGGGGCGCGCCGAGGGGGGGAGGGGGCGGGGAAGGTGGGGGAGGGGAGGAAGATACAGGGGGGGGAGAAGGGACAAACTATTCATGAAATTATATGAATAAAAAATAAGAGTTCACGTAGAAAGGGAAGGAGATCGGGGAGGCGGGAAGGGGAAGGGCAAGACCCCGCTCACTGACCATCACTCATTTTCTCTCTCCAGGCGCGTGTAGATCTAATTTTATACCATTAGAGGCGGGGTGGGCCCGATTAAGAGGGAAACTCAAGTTGCAAGTTGCACCTTCTCGTTTCCCAGGGGCAGGGGTCGGGGACGGTAAGGCTGTGAACACCCACCGGCCATACCAAACGTGTTTCAACCTGGTAGTGGCCCACAGCTACATAGGCTGGTAGTGTTAGTGGACTATAGCTGCATAGATTGGTAGTGTTAGTGGCGAAAGTGGTGGGTGTTAACACGTTAACACTGTTAACACTAACACGTTAACACCTTACTTCTAGAGCGGGCCGAACATGGATAAAAAAAGGGGGGGGTGGGAGTACGCAAGCGCAGGGGCAAGGGGGGGCGGGGCGCGGAAGGGGACAGTCGGGCAAGCGCAAGCGCAAGCAAAGGGAAAGCGGCGACGGCACAGGATGAGACAGAGATAGAAGTCAGACCGAGACATATGAGGTGGGCGCAGAAGGCAGAAGGGGAAGGGGAGGGGGAGAGGGGGAAGGAAATCTGCGGAGGGGGGGGGGGGAGAGAGAGAATCTGCGGAGGGGGGGGGGAAGGAAATCTGCGGGGGGGGGGTTCTGAATGCGAGGGGCCCAGTTCTGCCACCTCCATTACTTACTTAAACGCGTGGACAATTACCATAACAAGTAACAAGCAACCGTAAAAATAAAACTCAAATCTTCGAATTTCGAGACGAAAATCGGCGAACCAGGACTTGAGTCCAGGGAGAATCCGAATCTGCAAGCCTTACGCGACCACGACGAACATAGAAGACGGAATATAACGAACAAGGCTCGTGATCATGCCGAAATATTCATGCCAAAAGGCCTGAGGCCTGAATACAACACTGTTACAATCAATCTATCTGAGCATTAGTACCACTACTCTCACTAGCCCGGTACTAACACGACAGCCCTCAGCGCACCTGCCCGTACACCTTGCGCGTGCTGTTGTCACAGATACATATTACTATGTACTATGCACCCCTCCACATCTCCCCCCTCGCATGCCCCCGGCTCCCATTCTAACTCCCCACAAGTTAAAATGGGGGAAAACCCATTGAGGCGGACCGGTCGACGCCGGCCGACTCTCCGGGAAAAAGCACCGGGGGGGGGGGAGGAACCTCTCGTCAAAAAAGAAGAACGGCCCTTACAGCTCTCGCCGCGAGCTGTCCTCGAGAAATAAAAGACTGCGCCTCGAGATACCTGCCACAGTGGTTCCCGTAGGCGTCTTGAGTCTCTCCCTCCTCCTCTTCCTCCTGTCGCCAGCCGCCCCCCTCCGCCCATTTGCTAACGCAAATGGGTCTCGTTTCTCACCACACTCCATCGGGGGGGATGCAAATCCCCCCCTCTCCCTCGTTCCATTCTCTTCCGCCCCGGTCCCTGCGGCGCGTCGCCATGCGGCGCGCCATGGCCTGCTCTCAGAGGTCCTTCAGGGGCGCCCAGAGGACCAGCAGGGGCAGCTCAGGGGGCAGTGGAGGCTGGGGCTCAGCCCCTGGCCCCCCCTGCCTCTCCCTCGCTCGCCTCGCTGGCCTTGGGTGCAGCCCTGAGGCCCCTGTCTGCCTGGCGACCAGGGATGGGGGGGGGAGTCAGTACGAGAGCAGGCCCATGCGGGCCTGGGAGTGCGGCTCGCGACCCGCGCCCACTAGGGGTCTGGGCTGAATTGATGAGTGCCCTGCCCCTGCCAGAGGGCAGGGGCTGGGGTTGAATGTACGGGCCCACCCCGGGGGGTGTCCGCGATGGAGAGAGGGGGGCGCGAGGCCCCCATTGACCCCCACTTATAAAAGTAGGTTTGAATACAACACTGTTTAACACAGCGGCAAAAGGGGCCATTACCACCATGTTAACACCTTGCGGCAAAATTGCTACATAGATGGTTAGTGTTAGTGCCCGAGGCACTAACACTATCAGGGTGGTAGTGTTAAATGCTTGGGTGTTTGGGTGTTAACTGGTTAACACTTTAACTGGTTCACAGTTCACAGCCCTAGGGAACGGGACGGGGGGCGCGGCCGTGGGAAACTACTCTCGTCTCTCGTAAACGACGCCAACCTACTTTTATAAATGGGGGTCAATGGGGGCCTCGCGCCCCCCTCTCTCCATCACGGACACCCTCCAGCCCCCGGGGTGGGCCCGTACAGTATGGGTGCACCATTAAGAAAACAGGAGTGAAAAGCTTCTAAAAAAAATCTTCTTAAAAATTCCCGCTACATGTGCGGCATGAGGCAGCGTGCTAGTGAACCTCCCTACTACCCAACCCTAACCCCTATCAACCCCTTGCCCCTTCCCCAGTTCCCTCTTTGGCGGAGAAGCCCCATCACTTATTCAAGGCGTGCGGGCAGGTGCGCTGAGGGGTGTCGTGATAGTACCGGGCTAGTGGGAGTAGTGGTACTAAGTACTAATGCTCAGATGTTTTTTATTATTATCTCTCGTAAACGACGATATTACATATTACATATTACACACAACACAATAACACACAATACCGTCGCAAACTTCTCGATTTATTTGTACGAGAGAGCGCGCTGCGAGCTGCACGCTGCCGGCCTTGGTCTCAGCCAGCATGTCGCATGTCGCACTGAATTTACGCTCATGGCGATGGGGCACACCAAGTTGGACGCAGCAACGTCGGATGAGGATGAGGAGGAGGAGGCGCTCTTCGGCGCGCTAGCGGAAGCAGAAGGACATGGACATGGAGTGACGCGCCCAGTGTACGTTAGCGAACTCGATGACGCGCCCAGCGTACGTGACCAGATTTCATGACGCGGCCTTGGTACATTAGCGTTTTGCATGACGCGCTACATGTACGCTTACGACTACTATTTATATCCAGGACTTGTACTCGACTTGGACTTTGGGTATCCATCCCAGTATTCACAATGACAGATTTGTACTCTAGAGTACGAGTGCTGTTCGTCCAACTCCTCGCGCGGTGCGCAGAGAGCGGGGGCGGGAGGGGAGAGAGGGATCTCGCTCGCTGGCTCGTCGCTCGAGGTCTCCGTCCGGTCGCGGCCGCCTCGGCCGTTCTCTCTCCCGCCCTCCCCTCATCCCCACTCTGCCTCCCCCCCCCCTCCCCCCCTTGCACCCCTCCCCCTTCCCCGCCCTCGCTCTCTCCTACCCTCTCCATTCTCGCCCATCTCCCTGCTCTCTCTTCCATCGCGGACGAGCAGCGGCAGATGGGAAGGCTCGGGGCCCAAGAGTCGCCTACTGCGGGAGCCCACCTGCTCATTGTGAGCTCGTCCTCCTACTTTCACAACTATCGGCACACTGCGAACGCCCTCGCGCTCCGCTGCGCCGCACGCGAGCAGCGCGTACCCGACTCGCGGATCGTGCTGATGCTGGCGGGGGAGCAAGCATGCGATGCACGCAACGCAGCTGCTGGCGCGATGCGCCATGCCATCGATGTCAAGCTCGATCTCCTTCCGTGCGACGCACGCGTCGAATACCGTGGCGATGAGGTGACCGTCGAAACCTTCCTGCGGGTGCTCACCGATCGCGTCGAGCCTGGTACGCCGCTTTCGCGCCGGCTGACCACCGGGCCTGACTCAGACGTCGTGTTGTACTTGACCGGCCACGGCGGCGACAACTTTTTCAAATTTCGCGATCTTGAGGAGCTCACTTCGAGCGAGCTAGCCGCCGCGCTGGCCCACATGCAGGCGCAGCGGCGCTTCGGCCGGATGCTCGTGATGCTGGACACTTGTCAGGCCGCGACAATGGCCGAAGAATTCTCAGCTTTCGGGCTTCGCAACGTCATCGTGGTTGCCGCATCAGCACGAGGCGAAAATTCGCTTTCCAGGCAGATTGATCCACAGCTCGGTGTCGCGGTGGCCGATCGCTTCACGTATCACTTGCACGCGTTCCTGCGTGGCAGGCAAGCACTTGACTCATCTTCGGCACTGGCAAAGCCTGCTGCGCGTACGCTTCGGCAGCTCGTGGACTCCTTACCGCGCACGCGCCTGCTATCGACGCTTGTCTGGTCACAGCATAGTTGGGGTGGGGACGTAGAGGGACTCAGCACATCTACGGGCTTGTCCCGCCTTCGGGAGCGGGTTCCGATCGGGCGGGACATCGATGTAGCCGAGAGCCTTGAGCAAAAAGGTAGGGGCGGTTTGAGAGGGATGGCTAGGCTTGTTGCCGGGATGCGGTGCTTGGTTCCGACAGGTGCCGAGCTCGTCGTGGATCAGGGCCTCCGAGCAATTGGGTTCTGCGCCTTGCACGAGGCCTACCATTCGCCGGCAGGCTGGGACAGCGGAATTCGTGCGAATACGGCGCCGCACTTGGCAGATCTCGACGTTGGCGCTTTCTTTTCGGCACCGGCCAAACTGTTCAAACGAGTCGACGAGCCCGACGCGCGATGCGCCCGTGACTCTAACTTCTATTCATCTGCCTCGCTGACGTCTGGTATCAATGCTCCGACTGGCGACACATCTCAGACTTTGGAGCCGAATCATTTCGCAGCCCTCGCCGAATGGCGTCAAGCCTCGGTTGCTGCCATTTATCCATTTGCAAAGCTAAGCATTTCGTCGCCATCTCCTTGCGACACATGTTGCTTGCCCATCTGGTCCGCTGCGGGATGCTCCCACAAGTGTGGCAAGGTCAGCCGTGGGTGTGAAGTCCTTTCGGCGGCCACGGCTGTACTAGCGATAGGATTGGTGCCGCTGGTCGCTATGAGCGCCCTCCTTGCGGTTAGCGCAAGATTTACGCAGCAAAGCAAGCGAGTGACGCCATGGCGGAGGAGAAGTAGAGACCAAGGAGCCCAAGAGTAAAAAAAAATCTGATGCACAAGAGTAAAAAAAATCTGCTTGAAGGCGACCGCTAAGCTACTAATTAATTAATTTCTTAATAGTCTCACCGCACACGCGACCGTGCAGCCTCTACTTTCTACTCACGTAGGAAACTTTCTACACCCCCACTCCCCCGGCCCTTTCCCCCCCGCCATCAGGCGACTCCCCCGTGCACTACTAGGGGGATAGGGGAAAAGGGCTTAGATATGGTCGGTGGCCCGCGCCCCCCCCCGGCGATCCGTTCCCCCCTTCCTCCTACGCCTACCGGGCTGGCGGCGGCCTCGGTCCCGACTTATCCTGTAAACAGGTGCGGGACTTACCTATTTTCCGGTGAGCGGAGCTCTCGCTCCGCCCCCCCCTTCTCCGCGCTCTCTCTCCCCTCTCCTGCAGGCACGCGCGATGGCGCGCCTGCGACAGGCCTGCAGCTGCCCCTGGCGACCCCTGGAGGCCCCTGGAGGCCAGCTCAGGGGGCAGAGGAGGCTGGGGCTGGGCCCTGGCCTCCCCTGCCTCTCCCTCGCTGGCGCTCCTGTGCCTCAGGGGTCCCCAATCTGCACCTGTCTGCCTGTCGAACAGGGGGGGAGGGGGGGTTGGAGCGATGGGCTGGCCACGACAGGCCAGGACGCGCGAGGCAGGCAAGCCTGCCAGTGAGAGAGTGGGTCAGCAGGGCATTCTGCTCCTGGCAAGCCATCAGGCGTGCCAGGAGCATGGGTGGTTCCTCCCCCATGGCAGGGGAGGAGTGGAGAGAGGGGGGGGCTCGTGCCCCCCCATGGGGCAACCAAGTATAAACTTAGTTGACCGCTAAGCTACTATAAGTAATCCCTTCCTCCAGTACCCGCCGACGTATCGCCCTAGCCCCTACCACACTCCCCTTCCCGCTCCCTCCCTCTTTAGCCTTTGTCTTCGGTTTCGGGAGGCCGGCCCATGTACGCTGCTTTGGACCTAGCGTTGGGGAAAGGTCGGGACGGTAGCCCGGTCACTCACGCTTTTTAACCACTATTGCTTCCACCCCTCCTGGGTGTCCAAGGATTCCCCAGGGACCCCCCTTACCCCTTACCTGCCCCCCAGGACCCCCCCCCCCCCGCGCGAACCCCCTCTACACCACGAAAATCCATGGCGTCGGTGAGTGACTCCCCCGCCTTGTCCGGCCCATGGAAGTCTATTTTGGGAGAATGGGAGGATCGCGCGCGTGAGAGAATCAAAGCAGTGAATGTCGGGCGAATCCCCATAAGAAACGCGGAGGTTCCGCGTCGGCCGATCGCCGGCTGTCGGCCTCACAATGGCTGCGAGCTGGTGAGGAGCCCAAGCTCAGGGCACAGCATGCCTACTTTAGGGGCACCTTTTCTCCAGTAGCAGCCACCTTGTTAGAACTTATATATAGCGTCGTATGACATCTTGTTAGCTAGCATTCCTAGCCACATACATCGGACGAGCCATGCGCCAACCGCGCACACCCCCATCGCGGGGTAGGGGCTCCGTTGCCGTCGAAGGGCTACGGTCCCGCAGCACTAAGGTTATACTAACACAACAATAAAACTCCGACGCACCTCTAGATGTCAACAGGCCGATTTTTATTTTCACTATGGGGCATTCCCATGAAGCTCCAGCCTCCAATAGGGTTAAATACCTAGTAGAAGTAAAAGTCTGTAGCGGCGGCGGAGGAAGCGATGGAGCGGAGACTTCCGCGAGGCTTTTGCCGCGCGGGGTTAGAGAAGAGTAAGGGATAGTAGAGAGGGATTGAGAGAGAGAGAGAGAGAGAGAGAGAGAGAGAGAGAGAGAGAGAGAGAGAAGGGAGGGAGGGAGGGAGGGAGGGGAGGGGAAGAGGGTGGAAGGGTGGAAGTGGGGCAGGGGTGTTAGAGGCAGCAAGGAGGAGGTCGAGGAGCAGGTCGGGGAGAGAAGGCGCACGACTAGTGGCCAAGCGGCCAAGTGCAGGTCGAGCTGGAGACACGTGGAGATTGTGGGTGGAGAGTGTGGGTGGGTGGGTGGGTGGGGGGCGCTCACCTCACGCGTGTGGCTGGGAGCCGTGAGATGCTCCGCCTGCCTCTTCGTCGGCTGCCACGGCTGCTGCGCAACCTTTCAGCAGGTGTACACAAGCCGCCGCCAGTCGGCTCTACCGGGGCCAAGCCCACTGAGAGCAACCGGTACGCTGAGGCTGCTCGGGCATGGCGTTCAGGCCGCGAGGCAACCAGTGAGGCTGCGCTCGTCGAAGCACACCGCATGCTCCAGGTCTTACTCTCCCAAAAATACGAGTCTACTGCCGCGTCTAGCTCTGACAATGGAAATCCGGCAGCGAATGTTTCGAGCCTGCCCCCGCCGCACCGGGAGACTGCAGTTCTAGCGTCTGAGCGACTGCAAGCTGCCATCGCCTCGTCCACGCTCCCACGGGCGGCAGCATCTTCAGTGTGGACTGACGGCACTGGGGAGGCAGATCTTCGTTCTAAAGCGTCCTCGGCCTCTCGCTTGGCACTTGAGACATGCCGTCGAGTCGGGCGATGGGCCGATGTGCTGACTCTATTCGAATCAATGCGTAGTGCGGGCCTGCATCGCGATGCATGCGCGTATGAGCATGCGCTCACGTCTGCGATGGTACTCGAGCGGTTCGACCTCGCGCTCGCGCTCTGGCAGAGCATGTCTACGGATATGCCACAACCTCTTCGACCGTCAGCTCGTGCATACAACGCCGCCATGTCTGCGCTCGAGCGGTCAGGTCGCGCAGGCGAGGCACTGGCACTATACAAAACGATGGAGGTTGACGGTGTTGCGCCCGGTGAGCAGGCTGTGTGAGGAGGCCTGCCTCCTTTCCCCCATTCGACCATAGTCACCCTTGATGTCATGCATTTCCTATCACTTGCTTTCCCTTGTGATTAGATTCCGACACGGTCCACGTTGTCATTTCGGCCTGTGAACGTGAGGGTGACGCTACCACCGCTGTGGCTATGCTTGGGCGTCTTGAAGCTGTGGGATTGCGGCCGCCTTCTCAGTTGTACGTCGGCGCGATGCGTGCTGCTGCAGCCTCAGCAGATGGCAAGGTGAGCTTTCACCTAGCTACACATTCGTCCCGCCTCTCGAGAAGGCTCATTAGAATCGGTGCACTGTGCACCTCCCCTTCCCCCTCCTCGCGAGCCATCTTGTACATAAGGTTGCTGCTGACATCCCTCATTTGAACCGCAGAGAGCCGAGGCCATCCTGTCCCGTATGCGCGCCCGAGGAGTCCCCCGCTCAGCTTCAACCTACGCCGCAGCTATCGCTGCATGCGATACCTCTCGACAACGGAGCGATGGCACTCATCACGCGGCCTCATCAGGTCACAAGGGGAATGGGGTCACAAGAGGCACACGAGGAAGTCGTGCCGGTAAAGGCAACGTGGCTGACAGTGATGGTGCCAGCCGATCTCGTCACAACAATAGCGGCATCCCAACAACATTCATGAATTCGAGGCGTCCATCGGTGATCAGCGTCATCGACTCACTCCTGGGCGAGTCGCCACCAATCGTCCGCGCAGTGCTCAGCCAGACAAGCGTCACAACTGCCATGTTGCACGCCTGTGCACTCCATGGCAGGCCAAAGGAGGCTCTCGCCTTGCTTGATGCCGCCAGCGACGTCCACATAGACCGACCTGGCCTGAACACCTGCATCGATGTGACCAGCGGCGAACGCCTAGACAATCGTAGTGAGATCGCCGATGGCTACACGCGCACTTCATTCCATGATGGAATGCACCCATTAGGCGATGCTAGTCAGGCTTCGAATGCCGTCGCGGCATCCACCTCTCTCCCAGAGGCGGAAGGTCGCCTTTGGCGGCGTCTCGCCCTCCGCGCGTGCGCCGCCGGTCCCTTTGGCAACGAAGCCCGGGCACTTCTAGGTTCTCTGGGGACGGACCCGCCACTTAATGCGTTAAAAGATGCAATATGCGCCTCTGCAGCAGGGCGGGAGTGGCGTCACGTGCTCGCTCTGTTCGAGGTGCTACATGAGCGACTTCAGAACTCCAGAGCATTTTCGAGTCGCCGTGGCGGCTTGGATGCGTTGGGAGAAGTTACTGTGTCGGTAGGGATTAGAGAAGATGACAGCGATGGAACCGCTCCATCCCCGTTAGATGATGCGAAAGAAGCACTGTCCGTGTCGGCGGTGGCGGCCATCACAGCGCATGGGAAACTTAGCCAGCTCAATCTAGCAGCCAACGTCTTCCATGCGATCTGGCCTCCTCTCATTGCGGAGCTTGGATCCACTGCCCAGCCCGTGAGGGTTTCGTCCGAAACGGATGTGATGCCTCGACGGGTAGAGGCGTATAACGCATTATTGATGGCATGCCTCGACTGCAACGATCCACAACGCACGCTTGCGCTACTCGCAGCAATGCGCGCTGAGGGGGCTTCACCAAACGCGCTTTCCCTGACGGCGGCCATCACCGCTGCACAAAGGCTGGGGCAGCATGATCAGGTGAGACGCCTGCGCCGCCCTCGTGGGCTTTATTAATGTTCGTGGACTTCGCTCGGAGCCTAGTCGAGTCCCCACCCATCCACCCAACCTCACCATCAAATTGGAATCTCACCACTATACGTTCGACCATCACTTCTCAATAACATTCACGAATGCTAGATATCATTTCCTCGACCACTGCTCCAAACTCCTCGTCGCCTCCATACTCCATCATCTCATTTGCGCAACTGCTTCCTCTGTCAACCATCTTGGTTTCAGGTCCTTGCTCTCGTGGAAGAGCTCCACAAGCCACGCGTCTCATGGCGATGGCGAGACGCCATAGAGGCCGATGCTGCCGTCGGTGCCGCTGCCGATGCTGCCGCCACTCCACGTGTATTTGGTGGGCTGGGAAGTGGAATCGGGAGAGCTGACGATTTGGATCTGGCAATCTCATCTACGAGTCGAAAACTTCCCACACCGGTGCACCATCTTGACAAAGAGATTTCAGACAATGACCCGCCATTGACTACCCTTGGACTTGGCAATACATTGCGTGTGGGTGCTTACAACGGCCGTCTTACCGCTTGCTTACGGGATGGGCAGTTGACGAGGGCAGTCGCTCTGTTTGAAGAAATGGGCGTGAGGGGCGTCCCCAAAAACTCGCATACGCTCGCCCTCGGGGCGGAAGCCATGGCAAGGTGCACTACACAAATGGAGTGGGTTTACATCGCCACATAATCCTTCTGCCCCATCGCCACCACTTTAATACTTTTGCCTCCACCCCGCACCGGATCCGCAAACAGGCCGCCCTCTTTCTTCCCGGCTCTTGAAATCGGACACACAATCACACAGCCACCTTTGTTCCCTCCCCCCCGCGCGCAGCCTCGGCGAGTGGCTTCGGCCTCTGGAGTGTATTGCGCTCATTCGACGTCGTCACAGATCCTCCGGTAGCAATATGAATGAGCCATCCTCAGCCACAGCAAGTGCAACAAAGCCCGGGCACGAAGCATCTTGTACGGGGGCCTTCGCTGCCTCTTCGATGACTGAAACGCCTCCGGCCGTCCCTGCTTCGACCATTGGTGCTGCGATGGGTGCTTGCGTCGGCGCGGCAGAATGGCGGGGCGCTCTTGCTCTCCTCGATCCATCTGGGGATGCAGCTGCGACTGTCGCTGCAAACGAAAGATGTAGACGGGGGGGCGATGCGACGACAGAGCGTGACGCTGTGCGAGAGCATGGCCGCAGTGCGAACATAGCCAAGGCCCCCCTACACACGCTCCCAGTCGCAGTTGTAGCTTTTGATCCTCCCTTGGAATCAACGGACAACGAAACAATGGCGCCCGCGCTGCAAACGAATCCTGCCTTGCCCATTTCAGTTGGGGCCGTCGAGGTTGGACCGCTGTCAAAAGCCTTTGACGATGACGTCCAATCGATTGCATTGAGAGCTGTGGCACGTGGTGCAGTGCCTCCGACCTTGTGCGCTGCGGCAATGGCGGCATGTGTCAATGGTGGGCAGTGGCAACGCGCCATCGCACTCTTCGACGCAGCGTGTGAAGTTGTTTACCCGTCGAGCACAAATCTCGACACGGGAAGACTTAAGAGCAGATCAAGATCTCATTGTGTTCAACAGTCTCCAGAGGGTGGAGTTGACGTAGCCAAATTCCAAACCACCCAGGTGCAAGGGAGTCAGATGGGCACGACTAGCCATGCTAGAGGCGACAAAGCGACGGCGATGGACGACGTGTCGTTGACAGATTTCAATAGTGTTGATCACGAGCACGCGGATGGAAACGGTGGCAACACGGAAGCTCGTCTTACAGATGGCCATACTGACTCCTATCATGTCTTGGCGGGATCGGCTTCATCACTTCCCTTGCTGCACGCGGCGATGCTCGCTTTCGAGGCCGGCGCGCAGTGGGAGCGCGCACTTAAGTTACTATTCGCATTGGGCAAGGCAGGACATTTGCACGAGGAAAACCCGCACGCACCGACCTTGCTCAGCCAGGCAGTGTCTTGCTGCTCCGCCGCCCGCCAGTGGGCCCCTCTGGTGCAGCTCTTGCACCTCCACGGAGGCAATCCTGCTCTTCGCTCCACAATGCTTGTTCGCTCCCTAGAACGCACATCGGACATTCGGCAAATTGATGCGTTGCTCTGTGCGCGACGCGCGACAATGGTGCGCTTACCCGTAGGGGCCGCGCCAAGTGATTTCGGGCATGATTGGAAGAGTTTCCCGGGAGAGTTGAAGGACGTCGTCGCGCAGGTGCAGATGGCTTCAGCCATTCCGTCCGACCCAGATTTTCCAGCATCATCTTTTGAGGAGCGTAGTGGTCACGTCGAGGGGCTCCATCTTCACCGGCACCAAGAAAGTGGTATCGCTGCGACGAATCAGTCTTCGAGTCAGCGCCCGAACAGCTCAGCCGGATCACGAGGCAACGATCCGATCGGTATGGATGTACGGTCTACTGAGATATCGTCACCGCCACTTGAGGGTGCAGAGCTCAGTGCGGCTCTTGCTGCCTTTGCGGCTTTCGGAGCTTGGGATCGGGTGCGTTGCATACTCGATGCTTCCGAGAAGGCTGGGCACCGACTCGGGGTCGTCGATCTGCGCCCAACTTTTGAGAAGGCACGGGCGTCCGAGAACTGGGGGCTGATTCTTCGCTTGTTTTTTGCCACCTCGGATGTCGCAGCCATACCTTCGATGGTCGCGGAGGCTTTGGACAGCGCGAGAAATAGTAGCAACAACACACGTTCCAATGGTGCGAGTGGAGCTCGACGTCAACTAGATGCGGCCGATGATGGAGCCAAGAGAAAAAGTGCAGGCGGCCGTCGTGCATTCCGTGAAGGCAAGGACATCGAGAAACCACGTGAAGCAGCACCTGCGCGGACTTTGGACTTGCCATCTGGCTCAAGAGCCAACGACACATGGGCACCTACTGATGATTGGTCGCGCGCTGCCTCTGCTGGCTTTGCAATTGAACTGGCCACGGATACCCAACCGATGCCAACAACCAAGATGATCATCGCGTCGCAACACTCGGGAGGCAGTACCGGTGCTGCAGGTGTGGCAGCTGCGAGCGCGGCGGCCGGGATGGCAGCTGGGATTGCAGGTGGACCTCACGGGGCGGCAATCGGAGCTGCAGCCGGAATGGCTGCTGGTACCGCGGTTGGGCTGCACGGTACCGATGCCGCACGGCTTTCTCGAGGTGCGGTCAGTGCTGTCTTTGGCATGTCAGAAAGCGAGCTATCGACACGAGCTGCGCGCGACGCTGCTAGCGTGGTGGGGGCCTCTGTGGCAGCCGGCGCCGCAGCCGCCGCAGCTGCTGGACCACATGGCGCTGCGTTGGGAGCCGTGGCAGGGATGGCGGCCGGTATGGCAAGGTTACATCGGGTTCGCGCAGCAGCAGCAGCAGCCGCATTGCGGGCGGCCGAATCCGCTACAATGGCAGGGCCATCTTTTGCGGCTGCCGCTGCCGCATTAGCCACAACACCTCCTACTGCTTTTGGGGGTGGGGCCTTGCGTCGGGGACGCTGGTGGTGGGACATGCGCTCATACCGGATAGCGATGCTGGCAGCACGCAAGTCGGGGAACTGGCGCGCAGCGATTGATATTTTGCGTAGCCTGCGCGAAGTGCCCTCAACGGCATTTTCCAAGTCGCCTGCGCCCGGCGCCGATGCTGCCTCACCACCACACTTCGGCGATTATGCCACTCTTCGGTCTCTTGGTTTCTCTCCACCTACAATTGCTGGGAATGGAGAAACATCCCTTGCTGAGCGCCCTGCTGGAGCGTTTGAGCATGGCGTAGTCGAGATTCATTCCGCACACGGCAGGGCATCACAACCCGAGGGCGAGCACGCATCATTGATGACGCATACCTCGCGTCAGCACAAGCCCGATGCCCAATTCTACACGGGCGCAATTGCCGCCTGCTTGGCGGACGGCTCTTTTGAGGCGCTTAGCGCATCAATGGGCATCCTTGCCATAGCTGAACGTGCAGGCACTGCCGAAGGACCAACATACGGTGCTGCTATGCAAGCGCAGGTATTAGTCCTCGTAGAAGTGCTGCCATTCAGCACTAAACTTCGCGATACTCCAGGCTCCACGCTTGTGTACTCACTTGTGCAAGTGATAGCCCCATTTGCGTATTCTATCAAGTGACTGCCGCTTGGGGGCCGCGTCGCATGTCTTTTTCCGGGGGTAATCTTCGTATTCTCAACCATCTACCGCCTCCGACCTCGTGTTGTCAGGTGAAGCTTGGGCGTCGGCTGGAAGCTTGGCGTTTGCTCCGTCGTGCACGCGCAAGAGGCGTCGAGCTCATCACGCTCGAGCTTAATATTGGATTGGGGGCAGCTGCACGATGCGGCCAGCTCTCGCATGCACTTGCGCTCTTGCAAGAGATGCGCCGCGTCTCGCGCACATCGGGAGGCACATCGCTGAGCCGAATAGCGCCCGATGTTGGCAGCTACGATGCCTTGCTGTTCCCTTTAGCCTCGGCTGGGCGCTTTTCCGAACTGCTCCGTCTGTTCGACGAGATGCAGGAGGATGGCTTGGCGCCTATTGAGCCCCATTACATCCTTGCTCTGCGCGCTTGCGCCGAGCAAGGCCTTGGAATGCGCGCCGCCACGATCCTCTTGCGCATGCAAGCCCGGGGCATGCGGTATGGCCGTGCTGCTGCAGTCGCCATGGTGGCATGCAACCGTGCCCGCACGTACGAGACTTCTCTTGATATCTTCCACGCACTGCAGCGTGATTCGGCCGACCGCCAGCGCCACGCACGTGGCACGGCGCTGAGCGGGGAGTTGGACGGCTCGCCTGCAACTACGTCGCCTGAAGCACTACATTATCCCTTCCGGTCGGTTGCTGTTTTCAACGTGGCAATTCAAGCAATGCGCAAGCAAGGTTTAGCTGAGGAAGCGGTTGAGCTTGTTCGCGCCATGCGCCGTGAATTTGCCGTAGCGCCCGACCACGTCACATTCGGCACAGCTCTCGCTGCCTGCCGCGAGGTCGGTGAGCCTGCACTGCTCACTATGATCCTCGAGGCGCTCTTCCAAGAGGTGGAGCTCCAAACCGCGGGCCGAGCATCGCAAGAAAACGGGCCACCTTTATCGCCTTTCCTTCCGTCTGACGAGATGCATGCGGAGCTTATTGGCTCATTCGGACGCTTTGGTGAACCACGACGAGCACTTAGGCTGTTCGCTCAGGTACATCGCAAGCAACATTTTCACCACATGTTCATCTCTCCCTTCCCGTCCCTGTGTTGAAACCACCTCTCATGACTTGCTAATGTTGCGGTCTTGTTCAAGAACGATATTCCCTCCCTTATCATCGCAGCTCTTGTCCTCGGCTCTTCCTCTACACAACCGCGTGTTCAATCGCACTCTAGTGGCCCTTTCGCATTCTGGCTACGCACGTCCACACCTCCTTGACCAAATCATTGCCGTCGGACACGAACGCGAGGTATGGGGAACACTACACTCATGGAATTCCGATGTCGCTGTTCTCGATTGCCGGCCCTTCCTCACGGGAGCACCAATGCTTGCGGCGTTGCACTATTGGCTGCGGCTCCTTGGCCGGAGTCTCCCGCGAGAATCTATGGCTGTGCGCACTCCGCCCTTCTTTGCGATCATTGCTTGTGACGGGTCGCGTAAAGAGGGTGAGGCGGACGAAAGGCTGCAATTGATTTCGAAGTCCCTGCATGATCTTGCCATCGATCACGCTATCGCTGGCTCGCTTGAAGCCCGCGTGGCGAATTCTGCCTTGTCATACAAAGAGTCTGGCGGGCTGCCAGTAGCTCCGGGGCTCATTCTTGTCCTTCCGTCAGCCCCAGCGCTCGACGCTGCCGAGCGGCTGAATGAGGAAGTCGAGCGCTGGAAAGACTCTACCATCGCTGCTGGGGCAAACGGGCAGGTTGGAAGAGGGCATGTGAAAAAGCATAACGGGGAAATCTTTGGACCGAGGCTTGCACAGAATGAAGAGGGCGCGTGGGTTGACGGAACAAGGAGATCGGCTCCTGTTCGGGATTTTGGCGGTGCTCTTCAGACATGTCCCACCCAATTCACGCTTGAAAGCCTTCTGAGCGGCTCGGCCCCAGCTGATGACCTTGACGATTCCCTTGACGGACTCGCACGGTGCTTAGCTCCACGAGAGATTTGGCTGGAGAACATGCGGCGTGAACGCGTGAGAAGGCAAGCCGCTCGGGAGCGCGTGCTACGTGAGCGTGGGCTTGCGCCACCGCCTCCGGCACTCTCCGAAGAGGAGGCTGCCGCTTTGGCCACCGCGAGCGCACGGCGCAAGCACGGTCCCTCAACCCCGTCACGCTGGCCGACACCGATGCCAGACGGTAATGTGCCGTGGTCAACGCCACGAACGGGGGACTTCAGGCCGAGAGATAACGTCTTCCGCGCTGCGCGTTCACGCACACGCTCGCCAGTGTCAACCATGCCCTAGAACTCCAAATGATGACCGATCTGCCCGACAAAAACGTGGGCGTTGACAGAAGGAACATAGTCTTGGGAATTGATGTCAAGCGCAGTTTTGTATTCGGCATTTGTGCTCATTCTACGGGTGGACGCACACATGGTGCTTGATGAGATGGATGCCGACGCGCGCGACCCGCGCAACTACAGACCAATTATGCTACTCCAAAGCGATTACAAAGTCCTAGCCAAAATACTAACTAGCAGACTAAGCGAAGTTACAGGCAGAGTGATATCGGAAGTTTGGCCCGAAGTTTAGTAGCTCGACGAGGCCAGGTGATAAAACTCCCAATTTCCTTTATCGAAGATCGAAGGCTTTTTCCCAATCAAGGGCTAGTCGGGCTAGCAGCAGGCCCAGCTCCCCGGTTTTGTCTAGGTAGGCTCTTGTGAAAAAAAAACATCTGAAGAATCTGGCCCTTTCAGCCATTTGTATCTTTGGAATCTGGCGGGGGGGCGCTTCCTCTTCAAAGACCCCATTCTCAGTCCTTCGAATTTCTGGTCGTTCGGTTTGCCGCACGAGGCCCTGGTTTTCGACCGCCTTGGCGAGCGCGCTGATGGTTATGAAGTTTTTCAACTCAAATTTGTAGTTCCGCACGACTAGGTGTGCGAAGGCGCTCACGAGCGAGGACGACCGTCCGATAGTGAGTGATCGGGCTACTTGAGACCCGGGTTGTAAAATCAAACCCGCTTTATGTTTTATTGATTTAAATACTAAATAAACCCATATTATATCCATATTTTACGGGGATGAGATGTAAAAATAAAATCGTTCGCATGGTGCCCTCTTTCGACGGAACGCGACCTGCGTCCTGCGTTCGCGGTGTCGGGATGAAAAACAACGACAACGACACATACATAAGATTCCAAGGAGAATACATCCCAAAGGGACAAATTTTTAGAAATAGAAACCTGGGACGACACCATAGAAAACCACGCCATATCAATGATTGATGGCGAAGGCCGGAGGCCGGAGGCCCAAGCGCGAGAGATAGCTCGACACCAGAACGGAAGCTCCCGGAGCGAGGCAACCAAGAGAAGCCGCAGCCGGGGGTACACATATCACAAGAAGGAATCTATTATGCTAATCTCAAGGGCCCATGGTATGAAGCGGCGCTATCATATCTAGTATTTGGGCACGCCGGTACTAGGCGAAAAACTACATGGCACTCCCTAGCACCTGGACTTGGACCCCGCCCCGCCCCGCCGGCACAATTGGGCGAAGGATACAAATCTAACAAAAGGCTTGAATACCCGCTGGCCGACGAGTATCGAGTATGCATTAGACGGGCCCCAAACCCGCACTCTGAACCAGGCCCATGGTAGTGCACCTGGGCCGCACCCCGGATACCGAAGACAAAGGAATGATGGGGGGAAGGTGAAGGGGCGGTGAAGGGGAAATGAAGGGCGATGTCAGCGGATAGGTAGTACCTAGTTCTAGTTGGTGTTAGTCCCGAATCTTCAGATGTTTTTTTAATTTATCGTGTTGTTTCGTCAAGGGAATTTCCACTAGTCTATGTGGGGTATTCAGTATTTACTAGTATTAGAAATTGAAGCTGAAGCTATCACTCAAGCCTTTGGCGCCAAGCCCACTCCCACCACTATCACCCTTGAATAACCATGCCGGGGTAGGTCGTTTGTGCCCATCGAGCGCCTGTTCGTCATGCCATCTCTTTGCCCGACGCGCATGCTCGACAGGATGCAAGTGCTCGATCGCGACATTACGTTCGCAGGCACGTGCGTTCTTCAAGTACAAGAACGCTGCCAAGATATAGCGTGTGCCCGCAACAACCGGCTCACCGCCATGTAGCAACTTGCCTCCATCGAAGGCGATCAGGGATCCTTTCGGAGGCCGAATCGCGCGCCTCATCTCCCAAAAGTAAGTCCCCCCACCGTCGTACTCCCGCGGGCAATTGAGCGGGATCGTGAATGAAAGTGAACTTTCGTCAGTATGGAGTGGTAGGAGCCGCTGCGCCTCGCTGCTATACTTCACGACGAAAGCATCGTGAACAGCAATCGAAGCGGTCGGCAGACCTAGCTCCGCTTCAAGCCAAGGGGAAATCCGCGTGCGGAAGGCGGTTGCGAACCAGCTCATGAGCTGCTCACACTCGTGGACAGGGATGTCCGTTGTTGGCACCGCATAATGTCGCGAAGTGCTCCACCCGCCCAGTTGGGCCGCCCGGTCCTCGGCTAGAGCGACGCACGCGTCACAGTCATGAGCTGAGAGCAATGGGGCCGACGAGCAAACGACTTGTGCGCCGGCTTCGCAAAAAAGAACGTCGGAACCTGGAAGATCGCCAGGAGTACTGTGTATCATGCCAGCAGGCATGTGCTCAGCCTGAGCATACTTTTCGCACTTGGCCCAGGTGGCTGCGAGGCCGCCGTCGTCATCCATCGCAGCGCTCTCCTCGACCTGGCGCGCACGTAGTGCTTTCATTCCGGCTTCCCAAGCCTCTCGTGCCGAGACGATATCCCCTCTTGCGAGCCAGCATGCTCCAAGCAAATGAGCCGCCTCGCCATTTGCCCCACCTGAAACATTTATCTGGCGCCGTGCCAGCACCGCTGCGCTCTCGTATCTCCCTTCTTGGACTGCGGCAACAGCGAGCTCGAGCCATGGCATGCTTGGTTGCTGAGAGGTTGCAAATGCGCATGCGAGGGCAGAGCAATCGTTATCAGCTCTGAATGTGTTAGGACTCACAGAGGAGGAATCGAATTGACAACGTATGCACGGGCATGAATACCCTTCGCCAAAGCGGAGTTGGAGCTGCCGGCGGCGCTGAGGAAGCGGAGCTGATGAGTCTATCCATGACACTGTAAGCGGTTCAGCTTGGGCGAGGTTGCGAAGCGCCAACGCCCCCATCCTCCATCCAGATGGGGGAATCGAGGTAGCTTCACGCGCTCCGAAACCTCGGGCAGTCTGCTCGGAGAAGGCGCTGCTTGAACCGGATGGACACAGACGAGAGAGAGGTAGAGCCTCGATTTGTACGTTCGGCAGGCACGAGTGGGCTGGATTCCCACCGGGGAGCAAGAACGCGAACTGGCCACATGCCTCAGAAAAGAGCGAGGGTGCGCGCTGGTGCAGTAGAGACGCCCGCCGCGCATTCGTCACTCGTAGCGCAGTTGATACGACATCGCCTTTGTGCTCTGCCGTCGAGGACATCGGTGTATGTTTGACCTCCGACGCGGCCGCGATGGCCTCTTCTAGCAAGAGCGCATCGAGTTGCTCCTCGCTATCCGCACCCACATCCTCAGCGGTAGCCGTGACTGTTGATGCGGAGGCGCACGCCTTCATCGACATGTGGCCCGCACTCGCGTCGGAAAGACGCGATGAGTGGCCACTACTCAAGACACACCTCGCTGCATCCAAGAGGGTTCCGAGGACCGGCTCTGTATCCGCTTGATGCTGGACCACAAGCTCTGCACACCGGGCCACAATGGGCGAATCAACGACGACAGTGAGCAACGATCTCTCGAACGAGGCCACGACATCGCAGTATACCCGCTGGGCAAGCAGCGAAGCTACTGCCTCGTGAGCACCGTAGGGGAGGCGCTCGATTAGGGTGGCGTGCAACAGGCACCAGGCCTCCTGAGAGGTCTCCTCGACAACATTGGAGTCCGGCTCGCACGCGTTGGCGCCAGCTGCTGCACACGCAGCAAGGAGTTTCGCGGCCTCCGCCTGTGCGGTGTTCGCAAGGTCAGCATCGCTCTTCGCATGTGACATGGCAGCTGCGATCCGCGCGCAGATGGCCTTTGCAGCCAAGATGAGCGTCTCGCTCACAGCGCGGCTCATCGAGTGAAGCTCAGACATCGGGTGGGCACTGCCGACACCGCGCACGCACGTGAGCCGGTGCGCTGACTGGTGGGAGCGGCGGCAGTCCGCGCTGCACCAGACCTCAGTACAGCCGCCACCGCACACGACCGGCTCGTCCGGCTCGTGCCCTAACCCGCCCTCGGCCCGCCAGCCCCCAGGGCGCTCTGCACGCTGCACGGCGGCCGAGCGGCGCACTCTGCGCAGCGCGAGAGCGAGCTGGAGGCGGAGGGGGGCGGCGGGCGCGCGGCAGTGGGCACAGAGGAAGAGTAGCTCGCGCGACTCCAGCGTCTGCTCGCACAGCAGAGCCGCCTCGTCCTCCTCGAGCGGCTGCGCCTCCCCCTTGGCCAGCGGAGAGCGGCACGCGTGCCCCATCAGGCCGACGGCCCCAGCAAGACGCTGCCGCTTCTCTCGGGTTCACACTAGAGGCTGCCGCTTCATGGATAAGACCCATTTCTAGGGGGTAAATTAAGGTGGTCTGCCGATGAGAGGGCCCACCACCGGTATTCTCTCTTGGCGGCGGGTGGCGCGAGTGGTTGGGCGGCCACCTGCCTCTCTCCGAGGGGCTGTGGCTCCACATTTATGGGCTGGGTACCAGCCTGACGGCCTAGGGGGAGGCATGTGAGTGCATGTCGACGCCCCCGCCGCGGGAGGCGCCTCAGCAGTCAGCAGACGCCTCGGTCGAAGGTGTCGTTCCGTCAATTGTGGGACATCAGTCGAATTGAGCGATCGAATGTCCACATAGTTCTATTTTAAAATTAAATGCAGACTAGCATCAACTTTTTTTTCTCTGCTTTCCCCCGCGGCGCATGGGGGACGCCGTGCCGGCGCCTTTCCCCTGCGTTTCATCTAAGGCTGACAACTACATAAACACACCGTTTAGGAGATATTTCAATGGAGCACCTGTGATTACTTGCAGTCACATCGGTGCACGCCGTGCATGGGCACGGCGCGATGTGCATCGGTCCCCCCGCGGAGACGCCGTACGTGCGCATGTCAACCTGTTCCCTCTGCGTACCCCCTAATGCCCACAACTACGTAAACTGGTCGTATAAGAGATGTTTCTTTACGCAGAACGTGTGATGACTTGCAATCACATTGTACACGCCGTGCGTGGGCACGGCGCGATGTGCATCGGCGTCCCCCCGCGGGGGCGCCGTGCGTGCGCATAAGAACTTCCAGGAAGGTGCACGCCGTGCGTTCACTATTTCCGCGGGGGAACTCTGGGCGCAGAGTGCGGTCGGGAACCGTGGAGACACCCCCTGCCCCCTGGAACCGCCCTTTGCGCCAGCGCAGCTCTGAACTCCTCGTCGCTTCCCTCACGTGCGCTGCAGCGAAGAGGTCGAGGATGCGATACTCAACCTGTACGTGGAGATTAGGGACACGTTTGGTGACCTCAAGAGGAAGAAGCTCGGCGGCGTTCAGTCGAAGCAGAAGAAGCGCGAGGAGGAGGAGAAGAAGGAGGAGGAGGAAGGTGAGGAGGAGGTTGAGGAGGAGGTTGAGGAGAGGGTGAGGAGGAGGCTGAGGAGGAGGGTGAGGAGGAGGCTGAGGAGGAGGGTGAGGAGGAGGCTGAGGAGGAGGGTGAGGAGGAGGGTAGGAGGAGGTTGAGGAGGAGGAGGAGGAGGAGGAGAAGGCACCCCCCAAGGGGCGATCGCGGGCCGACGAGAAGCTGCGCCGTGCTCCTCCGACCTCTGTGTTTTTGGAGAAGCAACGCAAGAAGAAGCGCCGCCGGCGTGCCCCTTGACCAGGGCGGCTTCTCTTCGACGAGGTCTACGCCCAGCTGTCGGAAGATGCTTGCAATGCTCTCCTGTTCAGGAAGGCCGACGCTCAATATGTTCACTTTCGACGCTTGCCTAGTCCAATGCCACATGGGGCGCAAGCGAGACGATGGGGGGCAGTTCCCGAGTATATTGGAAAGCACGACCATCAGAATAGCTTCCATGAGCAGCGGGAGGCTACTTGAGTGAAAGCGCACATCTGGCTGGCATTCGACTGCTGCGACGATGAATTGCAGTTGGTTGAAGATTGGGCAAGAGTGGGGGGGTGCTTTTTGGATGAGCGAGAGGAACCGCTGTACCCTGGGGTGAGCCATGGGGAAACGTTGGAGCAATTCCTGCTTTTTGGCCTCGAACACCAGTTCCATGTCATGGTCAGGGTCATCGAGTAGGATGGCGCTCTTGAAGAGAACGTCGAGAGCGACGGTGTGTGCACTTTGGGTGTACGGCGTGAGAGTTCGCTTGACCGCGGGCTCGTCGACATTGGAGTCGGTTCCCTCCTCGGTGCATTTGCGCTTGGTGGAAGTCTGGGAGCGCTCTTCGAGTTGAACATGGTTGGACGGAGCGCTAAGCTCCTGCAGGCTCTTTAGTTTTGGTTTCCTTCCCTGGGCCGCCTTTTTCGTGCGTGCCGGGCTGTGTGTTCTCGGCTTAGTAAGACCTCTTACCAGGGTAGTGAATCTCACTAGTGTGGATTCTAGAACGGGTATATAGTGGTATTCGTATGGGCGCACAACCCGATAACCTGCCGAGAACTTGTTGGCGATAGAGGTCGCGCTCCTTGTTCGCCTCCGCCACCAAGCGCGCCATGTAGTCGTTGTGGTTGCCGAGCGCCTCGAGCTTCGCCGCCATCGCCTCCATCTCGGTCAGCTCCACGTTGGCGTCGCCCGTCGGGCTCTTCATCATCTTGGCCATCTTGATTGCCCGCTGTACCCGCCGTTCTTGCTCAGCTCGACGAGCATCGACCTCGCTTGGGACGTGCACCCACGGCGTCAGTGGCCGCTTCACACACCCCTTCGTCACGTAGCCATCGCCCGCCTCCGAGATGTACTTCCGGAGCTCGGTGCAGCGGAGGTCGATCTCCTCCTCGCTCATCATGACTCTGTCGCTCGCTGCCGTCGCTCGACGCTCCGTCCGCTGCCTTTCCCCCCCTCCCCCCTATGTGACTCCTCTCCCTCACTCTAGTAATAGAGTCATCAATAATAATCTAACTGAGCATTAGTACCACTACTCTCACTAGCCCGGTACTAACACGACAGCCCTCAGCGCACCTGCCCGTACACCTTGGCGCGTGCTGTTGTCACAGATACATACACCTATGCACCCCTTCACATCTCCCCCCTCGCAGGCCCCCGGCTCCCATTCTAACTCCCCACAAGTTAAAATGAGGGAAAACCCATTGAGGCGGACCGAACGACGCCGGCCGACTCTCCGGGAAAAAGCACCGGGGGGGGGGGGGAGGAACCTCTCGTCAAAAAAGAAGAACGGCCCTTACAGCTCGCGCCGCGAGCGGTCCTCGAAGAAATAAATGACTGCGCCCCCCGATACCTGCCACAGGGACGTCTTCAGCCACTCCCTTCTTCTCGCCCCTCCTGTCGCCAGCCGCCCCCCTTCGCCCGTTTGCTAACGCAAACGGGGCTCGTTTCTCACCACACTCCATCGGGGGGGGTGCAAATCCCCCCCTCTCCCTCATTCCATTCTCTTCCGCCCCGGTCCCTGCGGCGCGTCGCCATGCGGCGCGCCATGGCCTGCTCTCAGAGGTCCTTCAGGGGCGCCCAGAGGGCCAGCAAGGGCAGCTCAGGGGGCAGTGGAGGCTGGGGCTCAGCCCCTGGCCCCCCCTGCCTCTCCCTCGCTCGCCCCGCTGGCCTTGGGTGCCGCCCTGAGGCCTCTGTCTGCCTGGCGACCAGGGATGGGGGGGGAGTCAGTACGAGAGTTGGCCCATGCGGGCCTGGGAGTGCGGCTCGCGACCCGCGCCCACTAGGGGTCTGGGCTGAATTGATGAGTGCCCTGCCCCTGCCAGGGGGCAGGGGCTGGGGTTGAATGTACGGGCCCACCCCGGGGGGTGTCCGCGATGGAGAGAGGGGGGCGCGAGGCCCCCATTGACCCCCACTTATAAAAGTAGGTTGAGTAATAGAGTCATCAAGGGTCGTAGCTCACTGCATCTCGCGTGTCTTCGGAATCATTCCCTCGCTTTCGTTGTTGTTGCAGATTGTTTCTCTTTCTCCGTTGATTGCCGCTATTTGCAGGAGATGAGACGCGTGTCGTCTGCGGTTGCACCCACCGCAACACCCGAGCAAAACTCCTGTAAAAGGGAGAAATGGGTGGGACGATGCTTACAAATCGGTCGCCGCGTCAAGCTTCCGAATTTGTGCTCAAAGGGCCCACGGGTGCTCTCGTCTTCTATTTTCAGCGTCGCTTTCAACGTTCGGTTTCTCGGTTATCCTTGGCTTCTCTCGCCTCGTCGTTCTAATTCTGGATTTCTTCCGTTTCAGTTGCTTTGTTCTCTTTCCATGCCGCTCGTCGAGACGACTCGAATTTAGTCGGGGAGTGTCGTATTCCGTACGAGGACAGACTTTTACTTCTAGCCTGTGAGCTATTTTAACTCTCAAGGTCTCGTTGATGGGTATATCGCCTCTTCTCCTACTTTCTCTTGATGTCATCAAACGTTCCACGATTGTCGTCTGTCTTCTGTTATAACTCGGTCGCAGCTCCCCAGCGAGGTCTGCCCTCGTTGGGCCGACTCCTCCGTCGCATGCCTGTGCGCTGCTAAGTTGCCTTGGTGCCGACGCTTGGCCGTCCATCCAAGTGCGGTTAGTTTTCGCCCCGTTTGGTTTAGTTTGTGTGTCTCTGTGGACCGGTAACTTTTTGAGTCCCCGCGTTGTAGTCCCTCGTGTCTACCTTGGACCTAAGAAGCTCTCATTCTCATTCTCATTCTCTCTCTCCCACTAGCTCGCTAGCTAGTCTCGTCTCTACTCTCCGACGCCACGCGTTGCAACCCTCCGACCTTCCGTCTACCTTTTCGCTCGTAGCGTTCGATGGCAGACACTGTCAGACCCGATTCTTACTATGACCTTTCAGACATCTTCCCGCAAACAGCAATCAACGAACCCTCTACGGCCGCGTCAGCTGCCGGCTCGATCTAACGGCCCTCTGTCTACGAGCCAGTAGTCATCGCATGTTCGACAGTCCCTCACCGACGCCATTGCCCTTCGTCTTCGTGGGGTTGGAGGGGGTTGTTCGGAGGGGGGAGGCGGCTGGCGGGGCAGGTAGGGGGGGACCATGCGGAATCCTTGGACACCCATGGGAGGCGGAAAATAGTGGTTAAAATGAGTGAGTGACCGAGCTACAGTAAAGAGTAAAGCGTGAAGAGTGAAGAGCAGTGGACTTTGATTGCGCTGCGGTGCCCACAGTACTTTGTTTACTCGCCTACACCGCCACGATGCCACGATGCATTCGGCAGCAGAGATCGCCGCAGTGGGGGGGGGGGGGGGGGGGGGGGGAGGGCCACGGGGACAGTGGATTCGTGGGAGGGAGGGCGCCGTGCGAGAGCTCTCTGGAGGGAGGGTACCAAGTAGAAGAAGGGAGCTCCGCCCCGAGGGAGAGAGGGATGGAAGCGTCTCAAGTAGAGAAGAAGAAAGGAGCTCCTCTTTCGGCTTCGAGAGGTCGCCGCGTGATCGGGAGCGAGATCATAGGAGACGCCGCAGCGGAGCAGAAGAAAAGATATAGAAGGGGAATCGAGGACAGAGGCGAGGGGGCGGGTTCGGTCCTCTGATACTCTCCTACTCTTCTTCTCTCCTCTCGTTCGCCTTGCTTTCGAGTATATGGTGGATCTCGAGAAGGACTCTCAGGAAGCATGGGGTGAAGGGAGCAGAGGGGGGAGGAGAGAGAGTCTACACATTGAAGAAGAGAGTGTGGGCTGTCGCCGCGGGGAAAAGGAGGTCATCTGCCGAGGAGATATATAATAGAGAGAGAGAGAGGGATGAAGGGGGGGGGGGGGGGGGGGAGGGGAAAGAGGGGGAGAGAGAGTACTCCTACGGGGATGGTGCGCAGCGTGCGTCTCGACTCGGAGGAATGCCGTCTACGCCGGTTCGTCTCCGGCGCAGCGCTCCGTCGCGAGCGTCGTCACTCTTGGCTGGACCACAAGCGTCATAGCCATGACCCGGACGACGAGCACGCCGCCGCAATCCTCCTCTGGCCCCACGCAAGCCAAGGCGAGAGAGTCGCTCTTCTCGCAGTTACTCTCTTCGACTACGTGAGGCACGGCAGGCACCAGGAGCTGGTGAGCCGCGCCTCGGGCTTCCCGCTCACAAATGCTGCTCTCGACGCCCTCAGGTCACTCAGGACCATGCTTGCGCAGTCGGAGCCGCCGCCAGTCGAGCACGTGCAGCGTGCAGCGCTCATTCCAGTGATTGTCGAGCTGCTCGCGCCGCCACCCATGGCGCACACTGAGGGGGAGATGGTACGGCTGCTCCGCGCGCTCAATACCGAGGCAGCCTGTTGTCTTGCTAACATCGCCGCCGGCACGAGCGTGCAGTGCCGCTCGCTCGTGGAGAATGGCGCGCTGCCGCCGCTGCTGTTGCTGCTCGACCCATCCAACTCGAATAGGGAGGCGCAGCAGCAGGCCGTGTGGTGCCTCTCCAATATTGCTGCCGATTGCGCGAGCCTGCGGAAGATTCTTTTGGACTGTGGCACCGTGCACCGGCTGATGGCGCTTGCCGCCTCGCTCTTGCCTCCGGGCGGCGCTCGGTACCTGACACGCGGATCGTCTGCGCTCATATCGTTGCGCAACATCACCTGGGCGCTCGCCAATCTCCTCAAGGGCCCGCCGCCGGCGCGCGACCAGACAAACCTGGCGCTTGTCCAGCTGGCAGATCTCGTCACTGTGGACGATCCTGAGCTTGGTGAGACAGCTGCGACAGCCCTCGCGCGGATGATCGAGGACGAACCTGAGTTGTCCGAGCCTATGATCGAAACGGGCTGCATGAATGGCTTGCTGCATGCACTAGAGTTCGGGACTGGGAGCGTGCAGCATCAGGCTCTGAGCGCGCTGTCGGGGATGCTTGTGAGTGGTACGGTCACCGCGACGGCAGCGGTACGGAACGTTGGGGAGAGGCTCTGCCAGGTGGGCATCGAGCAGGGGCTCATCCGCTTGCTCCCACTCGTCTTCGACGCCCACATTTCCCGCACTCGGCGCGAGGCTTGCATCGCCCTCTCGCGGCTTGCGCGGCTGGCGATGGCGCGAGGCGGCGATAGCCTGCGCACAAGTGTTGGAAACATCATCGACTCGCCCATGATCGGACTGACGATGCGTTCTCTCTCGTGCGATGAGTTCAATGTCAAGTGTGCGGCACTGTGCGCATTGACTAGCACCGTCAACGCTTGCCTCGTGAGCGCCGCCCAATCCCTTGGCTGCATGTCGCGGCCCTTGAAGTCACTCCAGCAGCCGACGGATACCAACGCGGTAGCCTGCATGCGGCGGCTTCACCGCTGGCCTCGGCGCCACCCCGGCTAGTCCGTTGCCCGACGCCGCGAAATCTTACTGTAGCGCCCCCACTCCGACCTCACTGCGGCAGGCGATGCCACGACCGGCAGCTGCGTCGCACCTCTCTCTCCTCGTCTCCAAGCACAGTTTGGCGCCACCGCTCGTGCAGATGCTCTCCACAGCCGATCCTGATGCTGTCCGGCTGGCTCTTGACGCCACCGCCACTATTTTTGCCGCTGGTGATCTCCTTGATGCTTCTTCGCATGTTGGAGGAGGCATCGTGCACGGGGAACGTTGCCACGAGCCGTCTACACAACTCAACCCACTCGCCACTGCCTTCGACGAGGCGGGAGGCATCCAGAGGCTAGAAGAGCTGCAAGCTCATCCGAATGAGGTTATCTACGAGCGTGCAGCTGCCCTGCTCGACTCGTATTTCGGCTCCGACGCCTGCTCTGCAATGGACGCAGCAGAGGATGGGGCTTTGGGAGCGATGGATACGCACGCCTTCAGCAGCTCTCCTGTCGTGTATGGGGCAGCACTGCAAGCGGTAGCTGGATCACCGCTCTTCGCCTTCTAGACGCGTAGCCATGAGGGGAGTTTTTACCGTGCGGAGGTACCGCGCGATCCCAACATAGCCGCACCATGCTTCCTCACCCCAAACTATCACCCAACCAAATTATTCCAGAAGTTGGATTCAGCGATGAAAATTAGTGGCGTCCGCTGCTCACACGCCCGATGGCGGGGCATAGTGCGATCATCCTCATCCTTTTCAACTGATTTCTGGCGCACCGTCGTTTGCCTTCTGGCTGTCTATTCTGTCGGCGTTGCCAGGTTGCAGGCAAGTAGTTGGCAAAGTACCCAACGGCCAAGGAAAGGTTTGTAGGCTGTGTTTACCCGCGGTTGTGAAGGTTTGGCGTTGTTGGTGGTGGTCGATGGTTGTAGGTCCAGGTGTCAGGTGGCTGTGTGTGATGTGCGGCCGTTAGCTAGACTAGGCGGCGCGCTCGTAAAACGATTTAGCCTTGCGCGCCCAAAAAAAAAAGGTGGCGTTCCGTCGAAAGAGGCGACCACGCGACACGCGAACGTTTTATTTTACATCATGTGTGATTAGAAACAATGTTATTGATTTCCCCGGCACATGGCCTCCAAGGCGCGCCGCTGAGCGCAAGGCGCGGTGCAGGCTGAGCATCCCGTCTTCCTCTTCTCCAAAACAACCTACTTTTATAAGTGATAAGTGGGGGTCAATGGGGGCCTCGCGCCCCCCTCTTTCCACCGCGGACACCCCCCGGGGTGGGCCCGTACAATCAACCTCAGCCCCTGCCCTCTGGCAGGGGCTAGGCAATCATCATCCTGGCCCAGACCCTTCGTGGGCGCGGGCCGCGAATCGCACTCCCACGCCCTGCGTGGGCCTGCCCTCGAGCTGACTCCCCCCCCTCCCCTGGTCGCCAGGCATACAGAGGCCGCTGGGAGGCTCCAATGCTCCAATGGCCAGCGAGGCAAGCGTGGGAGAGGCAGGGCGGGGCAGGGGCTGAGCCCCAGCCTCCACTGCCCCCTGAGCTGCCCTTGCTGGCCCTCTGGGAGCCCCCAAAGGCCCTCTAAGAGCAGGCCGTGGCGCGCTGCATGGCGACGCGCCGCAGGGAGAGGGGTGGAGGAGAATGGAGAGAGGGAGAGGGGGGGATTTGCACCCCCCCCCGATGGAGTGTGGTAAGAAACGGGCCCCGTTTGCGTTAGCAAACGGGCGAAGGGGGGCGGCTGGCGACTGGCGACAGGAGGAAGAGAAGAAGGGAGTGGCTCAAGACGTCCTTGTGGCAGGTATCGGGGGGCGCAGTCATTTATTTCTTCGAGGACTGCTCGCGGCGCGAGCTGTAAGGGCCGTTCTGCTTCTCGACGAGAGGTCCCCCCCCCCCCCCCCCCGGTGTTTTTCCCCGGTGAGTCGCCCGACGTAGGTCGGTCCGCCTCACTGGGTTTTCCCTCATTGTAACTTGTGGGGAGTTATAATGGGAGCCGGGGGTTTGCGAGGGGGGAGATTTGAAGGGATGCATATGTGTATGTGTATGTGTCTGTGCCACCACTTCAAGGCGTGCGGGCAGGTGCGCTGAGGGGTGTCGTGATAGTACCGGGCTAGTGGGAGTAGTGGTACTAACGCTCAGTTGTTTTATTATTCCTCTTCTCCAAAACGCTCTGCGCACTTTCAGAACTTTCAGAACGCGCTACGATGACGTCTTCATCTTCTTCGTCTTCTTCTTCTTTTCCTTCTCAACTAAGTTTATACTTAGTTCGCCCATGGGGGGACACGAGCCCCCCCCTCTCTCCACTCCTCCCCTGTTATGGGGGAGGAACCACCCATGCTCCTGGCACGCCTGATGGCTTGCCAGCAGCCCACGTGCCCTGCTGACCCACTCACTCTCTCAGTGGCAGGCTAGCCTGCCTCGCGCGTCATAGCCTGTCGTGGCCAGCCCATCGCTCCAACCCCCCTCCCCCCCTGTTCGACACAGGCAGACAGGTGCAGAGTGGGGGCCCCTGAGGCCCAGGAGCGCCAGCGAGGGAGAGGCAGGGGAGGCCAGGCTCCTTGTTCTGAATCCCGAGTTTGGTAGCTGACCGGCGCACTTCCACCATAGGACCATAGGACTCTTTTCACAGTTCACAGTACGCGGTCTCTTCGTCTGGTTCCATAGGACGCTTCAGAAAAGAAGAGTCCATCGCGATTTTTGCACGCGGGGAGGGCGACAGGAGAGGAGGCTGTGAAGGGGGGGGGGGGGGGCAGGCAGGCGAGGAGGGGGCTGGCAGGGGGGTGGGGGTGGACTTCAGGGAACTGCTCAACGCTTCAGGGAACTGCTCAACTTCAAGGAACTGCTCAATTGCTGAAATTGTTGAACTGTAGAAACTTTCCAACTTCAGAAACTGCTCACCCTTCCTCGTCTCCTCCCTATAGACGTGTAACGAAACTTGCTTTCTGCATTTACGCGGTGCTCTTTGGTCTTTGGTATGGACATACACCCATTAGATTTGCAGAGTCTACGATCAAAGGGCATACTTGGTGCTGTGGATCGTGATTTCAACGAGATATCGATATCGACTCTGCCCAAAATCGAGTGAATGGAGTAAGACCACGTGTGTGTTTCAACATGTGAATTGTCAAGTTGAGTCAAGTAACCTCCAGCCTCCAGGCGACAACGAAAGGTGTTAGCAGGGATGGGGATAATTGATAATTGAACGCTTTTGCTTTTGGTCTCCCACTCAGGGGTCTGTTTTGAGTCTGTCTTTGCGTTTGTGGAGTGGTGGTTTGGCCCCAGCCCTGCCGCCAGGGCTCTGCTGTCCGTTCGTCCCCTTGCTCGCGGCGGGGGAGAGGCTGGACGCTCTTCTCTGTGTCGTTCTTTAGGGTCTCGCCCCTGGTGTTGTTGAGCCTCTGTAGATTTCCGGTGCAGGGATTTCTGCACCATGCTGACGGCCCCCTTGAAGGGTGCGTAGAGGTGACTGGCCTGGCCTGTGCCTCGTGCTTGCGCACGAGGTCAGTGCCGTGGCGATGTAGGGGCCCAGCCTTGAGGCTTTCCCTATGGGATGCGGCATTGAGCCGACTTGAGTCACTGGGTGGGTGGTGGGTGGTCTTTGGTGACTGGAAGGATGTGTGGGTGTTGTTGGCCATGTTGGCCATGCTGGTGTGTGGCTGTCAGAGGGTGGCACGGGGCGCGCCTCGTGCGCACCTTGGTGGGGGTTGCGCCCTCTCGTGGGCGCTTCGGGTGCGATGCGTCGAGCATGGCCCGATCGTCCGTCGTGACGGGGGGGGGCGGCAGGAGAGGAGGGGAGCGGCGCGCTCTCCATGCCCCTATCGTTTTAACGATAGTTCTAGCTAGGTGGTTCAGCCCAGCTTCCAACATGGTTCCCTACAACTAGGTACCCGATACACTCGTGCGAGATGGTTCCTTTCCGAAAGCCGCTCATCACAAGACAGTCATGCAAGGTTAGGATTGCGCCAGCAACAATGTACCTGTCGCTCCCCACAAGGTCTACGGCATGGATGAAGATCTCCGGAGCTGGAAGTGGCACAACGTATTATTGCCCTAGTCTCCCCGGCGCATGCATGCTCGCAGGCTCTCTAGCGAGGTGGTAAATCTTTCAGCTATCCAAATCCGGGAGTTGCCCGATGCTTTCGTATGTGAGTGAGGCATCTCCCCAATTCGTTTCATCCAAGAAGTCAGCTAACGGCGTGAGCAGAGCCGGGAACTCGCGCCGTAATGAGGGAACATCGATAGAAAGCTGGGTCTCGCGGTAGAAGCGGATCACTTGGTACAAGTCACGGAAGAAAAGGAAGGAAAAGAAATACCTTTAAGGGTGGAGGTGAAGTTAGGTTGGGGGTCAGCAAGAATAGGTCACATGCAAATATCTGTCGCGGTACAGTGTTTTGTGGCACAGCGGGCGTCGTCGTTGGGCAACGTAGCGTAGGTCCTCCGATTCATCAGGCGTGAGTCAAGGCACTGCCTAACAAGGAGGGCCTCGACACGTGTTGTGATGATGATGACAAAGTGCACATGTTTCATACGATCAACTCACAAGAGTATCGGGTTAGTGTGGACAACTACAGCTCGCTGTGCCTCTCCAAAAGCAGCCGCAATCTGTGAGCAAAAGCAGGATGATAATATGGGCACAGGATCAGTTGCATTGGCAAGAAGCTGTGCAGAATGCCTGCATGTGGCGATAACGGTATACATTACAGGTGGGTGGTGATGGATGCATGTGGGTATAGGCAGTGCCACCTGCTCGGGCGTTCGGACGTCGGACGCGACATTTATGGCTCGCCCGGCAAACGTCTCTGGGGCGCAGAAGCAAGTTCCAGCCAGCCGGCCCATATCCCGGACAGAAGCCAGGTAGATGGGAGTTGTCGGTGGGACGGCGAATGGAAACTTGCCTTTTTCAATGATGCTTGGCCTGGTGTACCTTTCGAAGAGACACGGTCATGGCGTGGTGAGAGTGTGTGTGCGCGCGAGCTGGCACAACGCCCCCAATTTGAACAAGCAGGTAAGGCTGTTGAAGTTGCAACCATGGGCGAGCGCAAGCAAACAGAAGCATCCCCGTACTTCTTCCAAAATTCCTCCATGAAGAGAGTTGCCCTCAACATTGTACAAGGCAGCCCAGGCTGGGATCGGAAGACCTCTTCGGCGTCCTGTTTCTGTCTGCTCCGGTCCACGCGGGGGCACTTGTTCGTCGTGGCCGCCGAATTGTACACGAGAAGCTTGACGGTGCCGCACGCGGCAGCGGCAGCCGCGAGCGTCCTGGCTCGCTCGACCTCTGCTGTCTCGAGCTTTGCGGTGTCGCCGACAGTCGAGTGGCAGTAGACGGCAGTGACACCTTGGAGTGCTTGCGGCAGACTATCCTCATCATCTAGGTCCGCGTGCACCACTTGCACGCCAATCGCCGCCAGCGCCTCGCAGCTCGGTTGAAGCGGCGAGCGCGAGAGGACACGCAGCTGCGATGGAGCAAAGCCAACGTCGAGGAGCCCCAGGACGGCGCGCGCGCCGGTGCCGCCGGTGACGCCGACGAGTGCGAGTAAGTGATCCGGCTGCGCCAGGATCGCGCCCATCGCGGGCGCCGCCAGCAGCACCACGAATAGCCGGTGAAGCGAGGTGGGCGGCGAGTAGGAGGCCATCGGCCGCGCTGCTGCTGGCCGGGAAGGCGGAGTGGGGGGGGGAGGGGCTCCACTCGCTTGTTCAAGGGGAAAAAGAATGAAAGAGAGGAGGAATACTTCCGAGAGAGAGCAGGAGAGCAGGGCGAGGGAAGCAAAAAGAAGGTAAGAAGAGGAGAATGAAAAGAGGGAGAAGTGAGAAGGAGGAGAAGAAGAAGAGCCAGGAGAGAGAGAAGAGATCTCAGCGAAAGGGGAGAGAGGACGGACACGGGCGCGGCGGGCGGAAAAAGGGGTAGCCGTGGCGCTACTGGGAGTACTTTACTTCCTACATCTGCTTAAACACCGCCGCCCCCGCCCCCCGTCACTAGGGAGTACTTGATGCCCCGAATCGGAAGAAACCTTCTTTCCGTCACAATAGAGGGTTTTTGCAGGGCTCAAGAAGGTCCCAACAAGAGGCCCCCTCAATAGCACCTGGGCGCTCTTGGGGCTCTATTGGGGCCTCGTTGCAAAAGGTGAAACGCGCGTTCTCCTCTCCAATAGTGGCTCGACTTGCCTTCTCCTGGGTTCCGGGCGTCGAGCTCGCGGGGGGGAAAAAAGGAACAAGGAAGGGGCTGCGTAGACACGAAGGGAAGGGAAGGAATGCGGGATCCGTGGGAATGAACACTGGGGGGTATCGAGGGGGAGAGGGAGGCCGACAGAGCGGGGCGGGTCGGCGAAAAGGGGACGACCTAAAGATAGAACGGGCGTCGAGAAGGGAGAGGAAGCCGGCGGGGCGGGGCGGGTCGCCGAAGGCGGGCCTGCGACCTAAAACTAGGACGAGGCGGGCGTGTCGTTCCCCCCCCTACCCGCAACAACCCCGTTTCTTCAAGTATCCCGTCACGTTAGTTATCTACGTGTTACTGTGAATGTGCGTGTGATAGTGGTGTGGGAGAATTATAAGAGGAATTTTATCCGGTTCTGTTCTGGAGAGAGCGCGAGCGATGGTGTCGCTCTCCCTCCTCTCGGCCGCCCTGGTCACCATGATGGTGCCAGGGCGATATTCTCGCATCCACATCACACGCTCGGGATCGTCGCCTTCGCCCTCGCCCTGCTGCAGCCGCTCAACGCGCTCGTGCGCGGCACGCCCGCCGCCCGCACCACACGCCGCGCCGTGTGGCGGGCCTAGTTGCTCCATCAGCCTAATATTAGGTCCTGATATCATGATATAAGGTCCACCACCCCTGATACCTGATATTAGGTCATCCGTTTATAAGTATAACTTTCAAAGGAAAAAGAATAGTTCGCACTATCCGGCTAGAGTCGGGAGATCGGAGATCGCCTAGTCACGACGACGACATCACATATACAGGCGGCGCCGCGGCGCCCAGGACAAGGAGAAGGAGGTAGGTAGGGTGAGGAAAGCTCCCGGGCCCCCCTTTCATAATCACCACCCTAGAAAAACTAGCAGCCCAGACGCCCAGACACGCATTGCAGGAAGGAGGTCTCTCTACTAATACTAAAACTAAATAACACCATTAGCCATTATAGATCTAAATTAGATCTCATTACTATTATTACACTACCATATTATAACATTAGTAACCTGCTATGAGGACCTGATATTAGGTCCTGATATGAGGTGTAAGGTCGCCGAGACCTGACGACCTGACACAACTAGGGTGGCGGGTCGCGCACAAGGGGACGGGCTACGCCGTGCTCGGCGTGGGCGTCTACCAGGCCCTCTCGGGGCGCGCCCTCATGCCGAGCCAAGGCGACGCCGTTCTCGTCGCGTACGTGGTGCTCCTGGGCCTCTCCTTCGGGGTGCTCGCGGGGGGGCTCATGGTAGGGTGAGAGTCCCCACGGGAGGGGAAGAAACCCTGAGGGAAAGGAGACCAAATGAAGGCAAGCCGCCTCCCCCCCCGCAGATTTCCTCCGCCACCTCCCTCCGCGCGGACAGTCTCAGTCTCTTCCCCTCCGCAGAATCCCCCCCCCCCTCCCAAGTGTAAGCACTTAGTTGAGGGGGTGGTGGTGAAAGAGGATGTGTGTGGTTGCGAGGAAAAACGGAGGGGGAGGGCCGCGTTTGTGGCGAGAATGCATTAAGAAGTGATTTTTTCATACCCATACGTAATCATGTAGGATGTAGGAGGCCAACGACCAACAAACAAGTGGCTACATAAAAATGCGATGCAACGCAACCGCAGTTTAAGAGACGCAGCCGTTCACGCCACTCCTCTCCCCGTGATGTACTTTGGTAACTGCGCCTCTCCTTCCAAATCCTCGCGATTGTCCATGGCTCGATGTCATACGTTGTCGGCACGATCACATGTGGGCGACACCAGTCTTCTTCACGGGGCAACCGCTAATGTCCGTGTTCCCAATCCAACAAGAGAATAAACACAGGTACACTAGGATTCCGAGAAGAGATCAGAACCAACGAGCAGACTGTCCGAGAAGACCCCTCGTCTTCGATGATCTCGGGCGAATTCCGTTCTCGCTGCCTGGTGCGCGGCGGCTACCAACATCGTTCCCAGTTCCATGATTAGCTCGCATGTCCGGCGAGCCGAGAGAGCCCAAATCATACGGGACCAATGGAGATTGGCGGATGGAATTGGGGTCGGATATGGCATCGCTTGATGCCTCCATCCGCCGCCTTTTGTGATTGAACCACGCGTCAGTAAGCTGCTCTTGGACGTGCCCTGGCCCAGAGCCTTTGTGGATGACAACATCGATGCTTCCCCTCTCTAGAATCTGCGCCTCCTCGCCTCGTGTGATGCCGGAAAAGAGCGCAATCAACCCATTGAAGCCGCGTTCTCGCAACGTGTCAGCGATTTCGCCACCATTCACAACGTGATCATCTTCACACTCGATGTAATAGTCCAGCACCACCACGTCTGCCATCCGCCCGCGCGCAATTGGGGTCGTGGAGCTCTCTTGCTCGTGGGGAGCAGCCGAGCTAGAGTCTTGGACTTGCGTTGAGGGCGGCGCAAAGTCGGAGCTGGGCCCCGAGTGGCGAGGGGCTAGACCGGAGCCCGCGCTAGCCTGAGGGGAAGAGGCTGATGACGAGGGAGGCACATTGCCGTAAGGGACGAAGGGCGGCGCCAGGCCGAGTGCCACATCAATGAACGAGTCCACTTCCTCCTCGTCGACACCAAGGGCGCGCGACGCAGGGTGAGCGCCCATTCTTTTGAAGACGTTCATCATGTAGGAGCGCAAGATCGCTGAGTCATCGAGCGCATACATCAAGACATCCGAGAACGAGTTCGCGACGTGCTCGGAAAAGGTACTGAGAAAGGGCAGAGGCTAGGTCATGAGAGTGCGATCGTGTTGACTATGAAAGCAGAGGAACCTGTTTGGTGAAGGCTACGCGTGCACCGCCAGCCAGCCACATTGCATCGCACCTAGGTGTGGGTGAGTCCAATCCTGAGCCACCTATGTCGTCCGATGTGCTTGACAGCCGGTGCGTAGTCGTTGGGTATCCACGAAAGAACCGCCCAGCCTCGGCTGAGGGGCAGGCAGAGGGAGTTCCTGACCCGCCAGCTACACTCAACGACTGCAAGTCTGCCAAGACGTCTCTCGACTCCTGTGTGTGCACTCCGTCGTGCAAGGAGCTTGGAGCGAAGGCAAACGGATTGGATTTGGGAGAGTCAGTGCAGCTAGCAGATGGGCTGATCCGATGGCAGGGAGGCGCCCGACCGCTACTTGGAGCACTGCCACCAATTGTGCTCCTGCAAGCATTCCCACTAATATGCCGAGACTGATTGTCTGCCGTGGCCGGCCGATCGTTGGTCTTGGAGAACGGCAATCCCTCAAGCGACATACTGGGCTTCGACCTCCGTCGTAGGGTCTCTGAGGCTGAGCCCCGCTTCGCGCCTGCGTGCACACCAGCATCGCGGAGGTCCTGCGCCACAGCTTCCTTCTTTGCCGCGCCACGTTGTGAGAAAGAGCGTCCCTTGCGTGCTTCCGTATGCCGGCGCATTGGCAGCGTGAAGTGGAATGTGGTCATTACTCGCGCAGATTCCCCGTCCGTCGCCTTTGACGATGAGGTTGACAGCCATGCCTGCCCGCCTGCGGATGCCACGCCCAACATGACCGTGTGCAAGCCAACACCCGTCGAGGCCGCGGTGGAAGTCTTGTCGAGGGTCACCCCTGGCTGAAATGCCCTTGCACACTCCTCGGCTGTGAGAGCACGAACATTGTCTCGGTTCTCGTTGGTCAGCTGGACATAGAGCTCGAGGCGGCCAGAATGTTCCCCGCCACGAGCCCAGGCCACGTCGTCTGCCTTTCCTGCCTTTGATGTCTGAAGGCGCGAAGTTGCGTCTTCGCGGCTGCCGAGACCGGGCAATCTAATAGAGCCATGGAGTTTATGCGACTCATGCTGCACGTCGGCCTTCTTCCTAGCTATCCGCTCAGAGGCTGTCAGCCAAAGCTTCGTACCCGGCTGACGGTATTTGATAGCATTTGAAAAGCCCTCCTCTAGCAAGAGCTTCAGCAGCGCAACGTCCACCTCGACCGTTTGCGCGCACTCAATGCGGATCTCCGCTCGTGCATGCCTCCCTCCACAAACAGATTTGAATACATCGCGAAGGACCGATGGGCGAAACTGCGAGGTGTAGATGCCCTTCTCTAGCTGTAGCAGGACTTCCCGACGGTATGTCCACTGAATGGTCTGCTCCATGAGCGCATCGACAGAGGCCAGGCGGGAGATGAGCTCCGGGTTATCCGCCAGATCCTGTGAAGGGCAACATGGAAAGGAAAAGACATGCACATATGGGCTGGTAAAATGGGTGTAGAGGCCCGCGGTGCCAGCCCATGTGCTTGCCAGATCAGCTGATAGGCGATGCCCCCCTCCCCCGCCCTGGTCGTACTGCCATCCATTCGGAACAACCAGCAAACCAGTAGGCATCACGACAAATCCATGTGCCCTGGTTTACTACGAGAACAAGCCACCGCTTGAGCTCGCGAGATGGAAGCCTTGACATACCTGCACAACCTCGATCTCAGCTCGCGCCTCAGCGCATTTGTTCTTCAACAAATGGTTTAGCTTCGAGTCCGCAGCAACCTGCTGACGCATCTGAACGAGCAGTTTGGCCTGGCGCATGTACGCCACTCGCGCCGTAAGCTCGAGGAAGTGGGCGGCCACCGAGGCGACAACGTGCACAATCAGGAGGGATGCCGTGGAGTCATCGTCTTGAAGTGCCGAGTGTGGTGTCAGGAGTGAGCCTGTGGCACTGAGCAAAATAAGCATACGTACCAATGGGCCACAAAAGTGTAGCTGCATCATTATCGGGAAGAAGAAGACGGTGAGAACCATGATGGCTCCTGCCGGACTGTCGAGCCGGTCATTGTGCGTCTCAGGCAGCATCCACGAACGGGAAGCTATCCATCCTATACGCAAAATGCTCACCACCCACTGTATGAGCATATAAGTCCGAGGTACGATGTTGACGAGGATGAAAGCTCGGCGCGCGTAAACGCTCGCCTGCTCGGTGGGCACCCACTTATCCAGGACGACGCGCACTGTGATGTACGTGATGATGATCATGATACGGTACAGTACCAGGTTTGGAGCCGACTCCCAAAGCGGAGTGTTTGGCCTCATCTCTGCACGCACGAGGTGAAGCGCCCACTGCGCGAGCAGCAGGACGAGCATGAAGATGGACTGCCCAATATGAAGCACCGAGGCCGAATGGAACGCGTCCTTCAGGAAGGCTGCCTCAAGGGCGGGTGATGAGAAGCGGAGCCAGAGGGGGTCGACGTGCGCAAAGACGACCGACACATCGCCCGCATCTAACACCTTGGCGTCGGCGCGACGGGGCGTGCGAGCAGGGCTCTTCCCGACCAGCTGGTTCAGCGCGCCATATTCGGGCCCGTTCCTCAGATTGGAGAGGGGCAACGTCTCGGGGAACATCGCGGGCTACCGCGGCCGCCGCCTGTCTGGCCCTTTGGTCCCCCTCCCCCCTCGCCCTCGCTCCCTCCCCCCTTTTCCTCCCTCGCCCCCCCCCCCCCCCCCTCATCCATCACCCCCCCCCCCGCTCCCCCTCCCCCTCGCTCCCCCTCCCCCCCCCCCCCCCCCCCCTTCCCACGGCCCGTAAAAGTACTCCCCCCCCCCGCCCCCCCCCCCCCGCCCCCCCCCGCGCCTCTAGTTCGCTCCCTCGCCCGCCTTCTCGGCAGCCTCTCCCGCAGGAACTTGGAGATACCCGCCAGGTGCCGCCGCCCCCCGCCCCCCCCCCCCCCCCAGACCCGCCCGCGCGGCGCTGCCCCCCCTCCCACCCCCCTCCACCCCCCACCGTAGCAGAAGAGGTCCCCTCTGGACTCGGCAGCCACAGAACCCCCGCGCCTAAACAGCAGCCGCGCCCCCCACTTCTCTCTCGGCGCACAGGTTGCGATTCTGGCTTCTCATCGAAACAAGTCCACTCTCTCCTGCAACCTGTGACGTGCATCTCCCCAAGTTTGTCGATTCCGATGAGGGAGGCGTGCCCAGAACAAGAGGAATCCGCGCAACAAATCATAGGGTCCACTGGCGGATGATGTTTAATTTAGACGCCGCCAACGGGAACGGGGAGTGCGCGGGTGGCGCGGGTGAGAAATTGCGCATCATCAACGCGTCGGATGGCAGAGGGTGACGTGACGAGGATTCTGACACTAGAGGGATTTTGAAGGTGCCAACAGGGTCTCAACGGGGGGCGGGGGCTCAACAAGAGTTTCTTCTCTGTTGGGTGCCTGTTGAGTCCCTTTCGCAAAAGGTCGAGTTCACTCGCGGGGGGTCCCAAGTACCCAACACGCGGTGTGCTCCAGGCGGCCCGGCAGAGCGCGGCGGCCATGCCCACCAGGCCATACACCGCCCGGGAGTTGCGCAGGTCGAAGCTGGCGATGTTGCTGGCGATGGCGATGGACGAGGCCGACGAGCGGGCGCGGAAGAGGAAGAGGGCGCGCGATTGGGCCTAAGTTCGCCAGGGGACAGGGGATGACTTTTTGAAAGCCCTGCTACTAGCTGTCGCGGCTGAGCCGCTGATGCGGACCACGCGCTCGCGCATTGGCCCAGAGCGCATGTCCATCGCGCGTTTGGAGCTCGAGGCGGCGAGGGCTGGCGGGGGCAGGAAGGTAGTGGTGCGCGATGTGTACGCGCGCTTCGTTCGGCGTGCGACTCGAGGACCTGCGGCGCTTTGTTGATGCGCTCCAGATGCCTGCGGGCCTCCGTCTGGGCGGAGGCCATCTGATAAGTGGAAAGGAGGCCATCTTGATCACCTTGCGCAGGTTTAGGCACGCAGGTGAGATAGATGCTTTCTCACCTGCCGCATCAAGCACCGCGCACCGCGCACTCCGCACTCCTTCTTCTGTTGTATTCTTGCCCATCGGAAGGCTACAACTAAGTTTATACTTGGTTCACTCATGGCGGGGCACGAGCCCCCCTCTCTCTCCACTCCTCCCCTTCCATGGGGGAAGAACCACCCGCTCTCCTGGCACGCCTGATGGCCTGCCATGAGCACACTGCCCTGCTGACCCATCCCTCTCCCCACAGGCACGCCTGATTCGCTCGCCCTGGCCTGTCGTGGCCAGCCCATCCCTCTGACCAGCCCCTCCCCCTGGGCCCCCCTGATCAGGACCCCCCAGCCAGCTCCAGTCGACTTGCAGGGGCGCGGAGCGCCAGCGAGGGAGAGGCAGGAGGGGCCAGGGCCATGCCCCAGCCTCACCTGCCCCCTGAGCTGTGCTCCCAGGCCCCTGCAGGCCACATGGGGACCTGAACCTGAAGAGGGGCCGCAGGCGCGCGCCATGGGCCCCCGCCGCAGGGAAGAGATGAGGAAAAGGGAAGAGGGAGGGGAGGGGGGAGCGGCAGCTCTCCCCTCCGGTGTTTACGTGTCTTCTAGACCTCGTTGGGTAAGAGAAGACGGGGGCGCCAGAGCCAGGGGGGAAGGGCCGCGGTGTCGAGTCGAGCGCTACCGGAGGGCTCTGAGCCACTCCGTCGCGAGCGGCACCGGCGGCTAGCGCGGCGCTTTGTCCCTCCTCCCCACCGGGAGTCGGGTGAATGAAATTCTGGACTGGGTCGGGCAACCCCATTCGGGTGTATGGACGGGGAACGAACGGCGAACGAAGGGCTGTGGGGCGGCGAGGCGCTCCTAGCGGCCCTAGTGTGTTGGGTTTTAAGAGATTGTTAGACCTACAAAGAACTCTTCCCTCAGGGAGGGAGCCTAGGCTGCTAGAGTGCAGCGACGCAGCGAACAACGACGGACAAAGAGCCTGAGAACAACAGGATACACCGACTCACGAACACACCGGAATCATTCACCCAAACAAAGCAAATTATCAAGCAACCGCGACCCCAAATCACCGATAACTCAAACACGTCGCGAGAGACGGAGAGAGAGAGCGAGAGAGAGAGAGACTCCGCAGCGACGGCCGGAGCGTGTCTCCGTTGTAACTTCCCACGTAGCGGAGAGTCCGAAGGGGAGCGTCATGTCGCGCGACCACGGCGATCACTTTGGATACAGATCGCAACGAGATGTCTTCACGACCGAATAAATCTTGCCGTTGAGCGTGAACCTTCTAGACGCTTCTAACGAACAACCCTGAGTAGCAACCAAGGGGAAGAAACACCAAAGGGGCCAAGGCTTGCATGTAACTTGCATCAAGGGGAAAGATTCCCTCACCTAGGAAGCGAACCTACACCGATCTCCAAGGGGAGATGGCAAATTAAACCTCAAATCTCGAGCGGCTAGAGCAACCGACTCGCTCGCCAAAACCTTGACCGAGAAGAAAGAAGCAAGGACCTACAAGCCAAGGGTAGCGGACCTAGGGAATGTGAGAGGAAGTTTCCGAACGCCAACGCGAACGCCAAACGCCGAACGCGGGAAGGCAACGAAACCCTAACCAGGCCAAGCATAACCTACGAAGAACAGGCCTGGACAACAACGAAAGTCAGCAGGTCCCAAGAAAGAACCGGAACCCAACAAGAAACAACAAGCCTTGCAAGAAGCTAAACAAGCCTTCACAAGGTAACTCGAGAGCCTGAGACAAGCGCGCAGCGAGTGACAGGCGAACTGGCTCCTTTGGGTCAAGATTACCCGAAAGGAGGAAACCTGGAATCTAGACCTGACAAACAGGCTAGAAGGAACGAAACAAGAACTCGAATTCTAGATCGCAGCGCGGAGTGGTCGACGACTAACTTGAACCGACGCCCCCAAAGGTAGGGTCGCCAATTTCGGATTGATTCCAGGGCAGCCAAGAGCTCAATCTCGGTCACCGTCCAATGGCGTTCGGCCGAGGTGAGACTGCGAGCGTAGTACCCAACGACTCGTTCACGGTTATCGTCTCCTAGCTGCGAGAGGATGCCGGCGATACCCAACTTGCTAGCCCCATCGGTCTTGACGATGAAGGGCCGATCATCCCTGGGTGGAGTCAAGACGGGCTCCGAGGTGATCGCTGTCTTGAGCTCTTGGATAGCTCGGCGACACTCCTCGGACTGGGACTCCTTTGCCACGTCGCAGCCCTTCCGCGTGAGAGCAGTGAGGGGAGCAGCCTTAGCGGCGAATTGGCGAATGAATCGACGATAGTAGGAGCAAAGGCCGAGGAAAGATCGAACCGCTTCCAAGGAGTTGATGGATGACGGGTCGATGTCGGCGACAGCTGCGACCTTCTTCGGGTCCATCTTGAGACCTTCCCTCGAGACAACGTGACCGAGGTACTCCGTAGAGGTGGCAAAGAAGACACACTTGGACATCTTGCAGGTCAGGCCGGCCCACTCTAGCCGTTCGAGAACGAGGTCTAGCCGGTGAAGCATTTGCTCGAACGAAGCCTGTGCCCTGGCCTCTTCGGAAGGACCCACGCCCGTTGACCAGATGCCCACATCATCGAGGTAAGGCATGCAGATCTCCCACGCTAGTGCACCGAGAACGATGTCCATCAAGCGGCACATGTAGGAGGGACCTGATTGGATGCCGAACGGTAGAAAGTTGAACTCGTATTTGCCGCGGTGGGTAGTGAAAGCGGTGATATGTTTGTGCGATTCTTTGATCGGGATGCCCCAAAAACCAGAGGCTAAATCGAGAGTACATAAGAAGAGAGAACTGAGCGGCCCTTGGCCGGACGCTAGCCTATCAATAGCCTCTACAATGAGGGGTAGAGGGCTATCCTCGACGCGTAGCTTGGCGTTCGTGTCGCGGTAGTCCACGCAGAATCGAACGGAGCCATCTTTCTTGCTGACCAGGACTACTCGGGAAGCCCAAGCCGAATTTGACTTGCGAATAATGCCAGCGGCTTCCATCTTGGCTACCTCCTCTTCTATGATGAGCTCGCCTGCGCGGCCCACTCTAGACGGAGCGTGCCGGTGAGGAACAGCGCCGGGGTTGAGTGGCAACTCCACCTCGAGAACGTGCGTATGGTTTGGAGCCCCCGGGTGCAACGCGAAAGCTTTGATGCGCCGGGCCAAGAGTTGGCGTACTTCTTCTCGTTGATCGTCGGAAAGAAGCCGGTCCGGATCGATGGTGGCTGAGTCGAGTAGAGATCGTTGCTCCTCGCTCAGCGCGGTGACAGGGTCACCATCCCCCTCGCTTCCAGTCGGAGTCCAGCCCCGGTGCAACTTGAAACGCACCTGGAGCGAAGCTATCGGATGCAGAGACGGCAGGGTCAGCGCATTGACCCCGGTGTGGACGATCGTCACCGCGATGCGGTGATCGTCCGCGGGCGTGACCACCGTGGGCATTACGAGAGGAGACGAATCGAGAGCCTCGCGATTTGGTAGGCGGTCGACTAGCATCGCGCAGTCCGAATGATCTCGGAGAGCTAGCGGAACCCTGACCCAGATGGTTGCGCGGTGGAAGGCAGGAATCGTCACCGCTTGCTCCGTGTAGAGAAGATATTCGGACGAGGTAGACGCCGGAGCTTTGGCCGCAAACTCGTCGGCAGACTCAAAGAGAGGTGTATAGAGTGGCTGCCTAGCATCAGCAGCAGCCTCACCCTCCGATCCGGCCGGGATCTCTCGTGTTGCCGTCGACCTCTCCAGAAAGTCGACAGTCAGCGGCTGACCGGGTGACATCGAGATAGCTCCGACGAAGCCGGAGTCCGCGACTGGGGGTGGCGCCGTGGAAACTCTGACTACGCATTCGGAAAGGACTCTTGAAGAGTCTTCTGAATCGCCAGAGGCAGGACGGAGGCGGAGGCTTCCCTCCGAGCTCGCGGCGTCGAGAGAAATGGTAGCGGAGTGGGCGGCCAAAAAATCGTTCCCGAGCAGAAGCATCGCGTTTCCTTCGATGACCGCGAACGAATGACGGAAGAGGCGACCGGACAAGGAGAAGACGAGGCTAGCCCGGCCCCTAGTGATGAGAGGAAGGCCGTCCGGCCCATGTAGGTTGGGGACGGTAGCGTCCGATACGCGTTCGACGCAAGCGTCTTCAGGTAGTCGATCGAGAAGAGCAGTGGTGATTACTGACGGGCCCGCTCCAGTGTCAGCCAGGGTGCTGTTCACCGTGAGGGCAACGTCGAGGCGGCTAACATTTGGAGCTCGCGCGTAGGGGCGCGGGCAGCTTCAGTAGACTTGGCGGCCGAGGAACAACCAACCACGGCGATCCGGTGGATGGCCTCGGCAGTAGAATTCAGGGGGAGGGGGTCGTCGCCCTGAAGTTTCGGTGGGCTAGACCTGAAGGGGGTTGGCTCCGGCGGGCGATCCCTGGAACAGGGATCCTCCGGAGAGCCGAGAGAAAGAGGAGACGCCGGCGTCCGTGTGGGGCGCGACGAGAGATCGTAATCGACGGCCCCTGCGTCTCCCGAGTCTGGGGTGACCACGGCGTGAGCGCGGAAAGCCGCAGCTCCCTTGGAACCTTCAACTTCATCGACCCCGGAAGCCGACCCTTCCGGGTCGGGAACCAGGTCAGAAACGAGAACAGGTGCAACTTCGAGACGAGAGAATGAACACGATGACGGAGAAATATAACGAACCGGGGAGAGAGGTGAAGAGGAGACACTAGTCTCCGCCTCAACAGCACGAGAACCTACGGTAGACAACGACGATTCGTCCGCAGAGCGGCTCCGGCTATGGCCCTTGGGAGAGAGGTCTCCAGAGGGGTCCCGCCGGGAAAGAGCAGAAACAGGTAAAGCGCTGAAAAGTTGTGTCCAATTAGCTAGTGGGGTTGGCTAGGATACAACATTTTAATTTTATTATTGCCCATCGGAAGGCTGTAGGCATGAATATTCGTGTAAGGTACGCGCCCACACTCGTAGTTGAACAGTTCTCCGTGTTGCCACTGACGCACAAGACACACAGATTCGGATTCCCCATGGTCTCAAGTCCAGGTTTGCAGATTTTGGTCTCGAAATTTGCGATTCGAATTTTTTTTGCTGTCACTATAATTGTTGGCTCGTTTAAGGTAATGAACCGGCATGACTTCGACTTCTCGTTCTGCAGTCGCTCTGCGAGACTCTCTCTCTCTCTCTCTCTCTCTCTCCGTCTCCGTCCTCCTCTCCTCGGCCGACGGAGGGAAGTTTCGTCCAACCAAAACATTCTCCGGTCCCTGACGAATAATTGGGATGGCCCATAGGGCCTGAGGGCAATGAGAATGAGCAATGAGGAAGACATCCTCGCTCTTGATGTCCTTCTTGTTCTTGTCCTCAGCTTGCTGAGCAAGCTGAATAAAGAAGGGAGTGTCTTCCGGCTCCTCCTCCTCATCAATAAGAGGGGGGGGAGCGAGTTGTGTGGTCGTGTTGAGTGAGAGTCGGCATAGGATCCGACTGTGGATCGGCGCGCTTGCGCGACTGCTGTTGTGGTTGTGGGGTAGGCTGTGTCTGGACTGGCCTCTTTGGGTCCTTCCCTTTAGGTTTAGGTCCATGTGAGCGGCTTCCGCATACGATTTCTGAGCAGAGGCGCAGAGGCTGAGATTGGGTTGGAAGCCGTAAAGGCCCCAATGATTGATTGTTGTGTCAAGTGCCCGCCCCCGAGGGGTGCACTGAGCACTGATGGTAGGAGTTGCCTCCATGGGGGATGTTGTTGGGGGGGCAGGCCGGTGGAGGCAGGCGGCAGAGTCAGACTCTGGCTCTGTTGTCTGTTGATCTGCCTCTCCTGTTCCCTGCTTCTGTGCCTGCTGGGAAGGCAAGGGCGGGTGGGCTATGTCGACGTCGGTGTCAGTCAGGGAGGCGGCCTGTGAGCGGCCGCGATTCGGCTCCGGCGGGCTTGGGGCGGCCCCTGTGGGGCGTCGTGGCGGCGGGGGGCTGGGAGGTGGGAGCGGTCGGCGCGCGCTCCATCGCTGAAAGTATAACGATAGTTTTTCAAGAGCAGTTGCGAAAGGTAGACGTAGTAGAGGTAGATGGCATATTCAAAGGTTCTTTCTGCCGCGCTCGCATAGATAGCGCAACAAACAGCACCACTTCACATCCATCACTAGCTAGCCTTGTAGCTCCTTGATCTCATCAGCTCAAACAGCCAAGACTGGCCTCTCGCCTGACTCACCAAACCACCAATCAGATATACCGGGTTACCGTTAGATTGCAAACCGGCAAATCGACAGAATACACAGTACGTGTGTAGACCCCGAAACAGTATGTAGCGTCTCGATTTGTGCCAACTAACTCGGCTAGGTCTTCAGCGTTTGATCTATCGATCAACCTGCACAAATCCTTCCCTTTGATGAGAGGCTCGCCAAGTATCCAAGGGCGCCCACAAATCACGTCCTGGGAAACCTGATCGGCCTCCTGTGTCCATGTCACGGGGCCACGAGTGGTATTCAAAGTATTGGTCGACAAGCTCCCGAAGAGCATGCATGCTTGTGCTCATTGAGCGGCCGGTCCCGCTTGCATGAGAACCGAGCTGAGCCACTTTGCTGCTTAGCATGTTGCCCAGGCTGAGCCGCACCTCCGATTTGGACTGCCTCATCTCCTTGGGCGTGTGGACAGCTCCACTGTCAATGAGGCTGAGGCTCTTGCGAAGCACACTAATGCTCGTCTCATTCGGCATCCATACACCGTGAAGGCCCCCAGAAATGATGCCGTCAGCGGGCGAGCCGTAAGGGTAGTCAGAGTTCTCATTCGCCGGAGCAGAATGCCGCATATTAATTGACATAGTCGATAACATTCTTCCAGCTTCCGCGAGGGCTCCTTCTGAGATCGCCCTTTTCAACGAGTTGCTAGCAATGCTCACATACGAAACGCCCCAGCGCTCTTCAATGAGCCATGGTTCATCCTCGCAGCCAATAACATCGATGACCCCACCAAGCTCTCCATCAAATGGTCCAGTGTTTTCAAGTCCGAGAACGAAATCCGCACTACTTGTGGGCGCCGGCGCGATGAGCGATGAGATGCTACTGCCTAGCAAAGCATCATGAAAGTCCAGCGTCGACACCTTGCAGCCGCTGCCATCAATATGCGATCTTCTGTTTTGAGATGCGATGCGGCTGAGGGCCGGCCCGGTGCCCACGACTAGCGGCTGTGCTCCACGATAGTCGATTAGCGAGGCTAACAGCGGAGGGAGCGGTCCGGACGAGCCAGCCACCATGACTGTCTTGCCGGCATGATTCCCACCCATATGCACTCCCACGCGGTCCAGCGCAGCACAGGCAGTGAGCAACAGGAGAGGAAGGCGCGCGGCACCGTCCCATGAGACGCCTCGAGGTTTGACAAAGGGTTGCATCTCTACGCTCACCACTTCACCCCGCCTAGGCGCCTTTGAGCTCCGCACAAAGCCAATGACCTCTCTCGCACCATCATGCAGCTCCCCGTCTGCATCACACATAGTGCCGGCGGCGACGCACAGGTGGGGCTCGGCGGAGAAGGGACCTCGGCTGATGAACCCGTCGGCGCTGCTCCAACGCTCTCTACATAGCGCGTCCACCGGCGCCAAGAGCGCCGCCTCGGTGCGCAGGCTGAAGCGCATCACCCCCGGCTTCGCTTCCCCCTCCCTCCCTCCCCCCCCCCGCGCGCGAGGTGTGGGCGGCTGGGCGCAGGATGAAGACGGGGAGCGGATGAGGAGGTAAAGCCCCAAGGCCTTGATGATGACGGCGGTGATGAGAAAGAAGGTGCAGAAGAGGAGGAGCGCAAAAAGGGGGAGGGGCTCTTTACTCCTTCTAAAGTGTTTTTTACTCTGGGTGCTGGGTGCTGGGTGCTAATCAAGTAATCAAGGCTTCTAAAGTTTTTTTTTCTCTGGCGCGAGACGGCGGGTGGCGGGCGCGCTAGCTGCACAGCTGCACACTGCACACCTGCCCGCCTCTACATGCCTTCGCTCCATGTATGGGGCATGGGGGTTCGGTGATGACGTAGAGGGTGGAGGCCCAAGGAGTGGATAGATGTGATGACGCGGCTGCAGCGGATACCCGGGTATTCCCCCTACATGTTATCTCCCTGGCACCATCGCGGTGACCAGGGCCAGGGCGGCTGAGAGGAGGGAGAGCGACGCCATCGCTCGCGCTCTCTCCAGAACTAGAACAGAACCTAGCCCAGTCACTCATTGGCCCAGGCCAGAGTTTCGCGAAATGTTTTGCAAAATTTGGGTGGACCACCAAAATAGAAATTTGTGACCGAAATTTGGGTGCAAGTGCGAAGCGCTGAAGAACGGCGCGTAGCGCCGAAGCGAAATTTGGGCCCCGAAGCCCCCCCCTCCCCCCGCCTCCCCCCCCCCCCGCATGCGCACGCGCATGACGCCCTCTAGCTCTGCTAGCTCCTGCTCTAAGCGGCCGAGGCCTGCCTCCTCAGAGAGGGAGAGGGTGCCGCCGTCCGAGTCCGAGTCCGAGCCCCGCCCCCTGCGCAATGTGGTGCAACAGATCACGGCATCAGAGGCGGAGGAGGAGGACAATGCCCCGGAGTCGGAAGAGTCGGAGTCGGACTACGATAACGCCATTGAAGAGGACAGTTCCGAGGACGAACTGCGGGCGGCCTTGGGTGAGGACAGGAGGTCGAGGGAAGATAGGGCTCGGCGCAGTCGCGCGGATCGGCCGGAAGGTGGTGCAACAGCTGCCAGCCACACATTGTGTTCACCATCCCGGGGTTCATTCGTACCCGGGCAAGCTTGTCTGCACCTCTCGATCGGCGAGTGCGAGGTGGTGGAGGCTGCCCGCAGTGACGGCCGGGTGCGTGTAGCGTGGGAAAGGAAGAGAGGAAGTGGTGAGACGGCCACGTCCGAACAGCTCTTGCGCTGGGTAGAGACGGCATCGCTAAAGAAGATAGGACTGCGCCGCTCTCCACGGCTGTCGGGAGCCCCCCAACAACCACAACCACGCCGTGGCATCTTTGGAGTTGAGCTGCCAGAAATGGCAGCACACGAACGTGACCGGCTGGCAAAGAGGAAGCCACCAGCGGGCGTCCGCGGCCGAAAGGTCGGAGTACGTACCTCCAAGCAGACAAAGGTTTCGATCGCACAGCGCTTGCGTGAATTCCCCAACCACACCTTCCGTGCATCCGCAGGCGAGCTTTATTGTGCAGCGTGCAAGCAAACGCTGGCAAACATCAAAAGCTCCATTACGGCTCACGTGCATTATGCGAAGCACATTGCGGCAGTGGAAGCTTTGGCGACGCGCACCGAGGCGGATGCTACATTGGTTGGGGAACTAGGAGAGTACTTCACCAATCACTCCGACGAGGCGGGCGCCAATCTTCCACCTGATCTACATCTCTTTCGCTACCGTGTCGTCGAATGCTTCCTTCACGCTGGGATACCTCTCGAGCGCTTGGTGTTCATTCGGAAACTTCTAGAGCGCAGCGACAAGCCCCTCACGGATCATTCACATCTCCGCGCCACTTATATCCCGCAGGTCGCAGATCGAGAGCTCGCCTTGTTGCGTAAAGAGGTCCAGGGTAAGGTTGTGAATAGGTTGCAATCGGAGCCAACATGTTTGAACCTATTAGTGCTCGAGAGCCAACATATTAGATAGTATTAGCAGCATGCCGCCAACATATTAGATAGTATTAGTGCTTTTGAGGAGGGGTATTAACGGTATTTGCTTGTTAACATGTTAACAGTACAGGTATATGTATGTATTATAATAAGGGCTAAGGGGCCCTTGCCCTTGCTTGCTTGACCCTTGAGGTACCCTTGCTTGTTGCTTGGTTGGTACTACTGAGGAGAAAACGAAAGAAGAGCCGCGGCGTGAGCTGCGGCGTTAGTATAGTAGAAGACAATATAGAAATAGAAGTCATATACAAAATAACAGCTTTTATCAATTTCTACTTTTGTATCGCTAGACTACTGACACAAGTCCAGCATTGATTTTTCGGTTTTTCGTCGGCAACCCGACAAGCAGTAGCAACATGGGGAAGCGCAAGAGTCAGGGGAGCAGCGCCGACGAGGAGTTGTTCGAGGTGGACCGCATCAAGGCGCGCAAACTGGAGAACGGCCACCCCGTGTACCTGATCGCATGGAAGGGCTACGCGGACGAAAAGCACGACACCTGGGAGCCCTTGTCCAACCTGGCCGGCATCGAGCAAGACGTGGCAGCGTTCGAGGCCAAGCAGCGGAAGGAGATGCTGGACTTCGCGGAGAACCTGCGGGCGAGGAAGAAGAAGCAGGCGGACACGAACAAGGCGTTGGACAATGAGGAGGCCGACAGCTCGGCACGAACAACCTGGGCCTCTCTGCTGCACCCCGCCAATGCGGGCGGTGCGGATTCAAAGAGTCTGTTGAAGGGAACCATTTCCAAGTCCGCCACCGGACTCGAAGGGAAGAAGAAGGCAGCCATATGGATGAGGTACAAGCCCGACGTGTCCACGAACGCCAAGCCGAAGCACTACGTTTGCCAAGAGCTGGTAGGCCAAGGTGAGAAGGCCAAGATCTGCGGCACGGTCCTCAACGCATCGACAGGTCCGACGAGCTTGTGGAATCATCACGCCGGCAAGCACAAGAACGCCTACCAGGAGCTGAAGGGCTACCTCAACGTCGAGGTGTCCGACCCCGGCGTGAGCATTGGCGACTCGTTCCAACGCACCCTTAAGGCGGCTGCGTTCTCTGACGCCCGCAAGGCTGAGTGCGATTTGGCGTGCGCTCGCTGGCTCGTCAAGTCGGCGAGGCCAGTGTCGTTGCCCGAGACGGACGAGCCGTTCCGCAACATGATCTCCATCTTGACGCGCGACGCATGGAAGCCACCAAACCGTCGCAACGTGGCTGACAACATCCTCAAGCTCTCGGCAAGTGGTCAAGTGCGCGTCCAAGTTTGGTTTAGCAACATGGTGATGGACGGCGTCAAACCATCTATGGCCGGAGACATCTGGTCGCACAAGGGCTGCTCCCTCATGGGCATTTGCATGTACGGCATCAACTCCAACTGGGTGCTCGACGAGTGGCTGGTGGCCGCCACACCGTTCGGTACGACTCGGCACACGGGCAAGGCCATCGACGATGTGACCGTTGAGGCTTTGCAGCGCCAGGGCCCTGATGAGTCGCTACAACAAGCGCATAGTGGGTTGATCGTGGCTTTGAAGCAATTTCTCATTTACTTTTATCTCTTGTATCTCACTATTGCCTTACGTGATTACTATTGATTGCGTCCTATGAGTATGAGCTATGAGTTGTAAGTAAGTGTAGCACCTACGCGAATGTTAGCTAGGTGCGTATCGATGCGCGCGGAGCGCGCTAGCTCTATAGCCGAGAGCAAAGCAAAATACCCGCGAAATTTGGGTGGAGCGGGCCCGAAACTTAGTGAAATGCGTGCGAAATTTCGAAACGAAATTTGGGCGGGGCCGAAACGAAACTCTGGCCTGGGCCAAGTCACTCACTATGGGGGTGCGGAGGGCACCAGCTGCAATGGGTAAATGACGGGCTAAATAAGCTCCCTATAGGCTCCGGTAGGATGGATCAGCAAAAAAAGTGGGGGTTGTCCGGCGAAATTTTCGAAAAATACCGAATTTCAGGCCTTCGAAGACGGTGCGCGAAATACAGTCGGGCCCCCTCCGGTATATTTTTAGTGAGGCCGTTCATGCAAGGCACAAATATCGAAAGACGAGGAAATTGCTGTCGCCAGCTCACTAGGTCTACCACGCTTGGAACCATATCAAGAAATGCCGCCCTAGCACTCACGCCAATCGCCCCACATCGCGTCGAAATTGGCCGTGTGTGGGTCGACAACAACGCCAACGTTACCCGGCCGAACGAGCCGGAGTGCCCAACTTTCGAACACGACCGGGCGCGCTGCTGGCGCTTTCACGTTCACCCACTTGGACAGAATGGCTCGCCAGGCACCATATCAAGAAATTCCGCCCTAGCAGTCAGGCCAATCGCCCCAGCCGCCCGCGCGCATCGCGCTGAAGTTGGCCGTGTGTGGGCCGACAACAACGTTAAGTCTACAGGCCGAAGCACGCCCGAGTGCCCAACTTTCGAACACGACCGGGCGCGCTGCCGGCGCTTTCACGTTTCACGTTCACCCACTTGCACAAAATGGCTTGCCAGACACCATATCAAGAAATGCCGCCCTAGCAGTCACGCCAATCGCCAAAGCCGCCCGCGCGCATCGCGTCGAAGTTGGCCGTGTGTGGCGACGTCAACAACGCCAACGTTACCCGGCCGAACAAAAAAAAACCTTTTAAAATTCTCGCCTCGCGCGTGGCTATGGGGTTAACTACTGTAGCCACGCCCATTTCCCTTCCTCTCCCTCACTTCCCGCCTTGCGGCGACTCCCCTCGTGCTCTACTTAGGGGCCCAGGTTGCGGGGGGGGGCCGGGTTGGGCGGGGTGCACCGGCCCCCGGTGGTCTGTTTTCGCCTTCCTCCTGTGCCTTCGGGTGGCCCGTTAGAACTGTCTTAAATAAATAAAATAATCAATGTTATATCCTAGCCAACCCCACTAGCTTATTGGACACAACTTTTCCGTCCCGGAATCCCGCCATGCCTGACGAGCCAGGTGTCCGAGTGCTACCGGGGGGTGGGGGCACTGCCCCCTCCCCTCGATATTTGTCCTCCCCCCAGTGCACGCACCGACCCCGCGCACCCCAGCGCGTCCTCTCCTCGAGTCCACGCTGGGGGAAAACCCCTTTCGGGTAAAAGCAACGCGGGGGGGGGGGGCATTCGTGAGATAGGGGCCCAGAAGCGCTAATCTCCCTCGCTAGTGCGAGTGGCCGCGGCGAGCCGCGGCCCTTCCCTCCTGGCTCTGGCGCCCCCGTCTTCTCTTACCCAAACGGGGCGAGAAGACACGTCACTGCCGGAGGGGAGAGCTGCCGCTCCCCCCTCCCCTCCCTCTTTCCTTTTCCTCCTCTCTTCCCTGCGGCGGGGGCCCATGGCGCGCGCCTGCGGCCCCTCGCTCAGGTCCCCAGATGGCCTGCAGGGCCTGGGAGCACAGCTCAGGGGGCAGGTGAGGCTGGGGCATGGCCCTGGCCCCTCCTGCCTCTCCCTCGCTGGCGCTCCGAGCCCCTGCGGGTCGACTGGAGCTGGCTGGGGGGTCCTGAACAGGGGGGCCCAGGGGGAGGAGGGGCTGGTCAGAGGAATGGGCAGGCCACGACGGGCCAAGGCGGGCGAGTCAGGCGGGCCTGTGAGGAGAGGAATAGGTCAGCAGGGCTGTGTGCTCCTGGCAAGCCATCAGGCGTGCCAGGAGAGTGGGTGGATCCTCCCCCATGGCAGGGGAGGAGTGGAGAGAGAGGGGGGCTCGTGCCCCCCCATCCCCCATGGGCGAACTAAGTATAAACTTAGTTGCTTTAGAACTGTCTTATGGACGCGGTTGTCTCGTCATTGGTGAGTTGTCTTTCTCTTGTAACGCTGTCTTCTTCGCGTGGGTCATATTCGGGGAGGGAGGTGTGCTTCGACCTCAGGCGAGTCTCTCGGCGAGGCCGAGTGCTGTCGCCACGAGGCCGAGGTTGTCGTTCATTTGCAGCTTGCCCTTGGCGTCCTCTTTAAATATGGGTGTGCTGAGCTCTGACGGTTTTTTGATTTTAGGCTTTTGCCCCGGCCATTGCCTTCCCCGCCTCCGCCCTACCACAAATTAATTATGACGGGGCTCTCAGTGGGCGAGAGCCGCGTCTAATAGACGTCTAATTTTAAATTTAGGGTAGAAGTTGACCCGATATATGCTGGTATGTGGGATGTGGGGATGTGGGATGTCAGCCAAAAAGAAAGCGCTGAGCGCGCCAAGGAGGAGTCCCTCAAATGAGGGGCGGCGAGTCGCCAGTCTACCCTCCAAAGTATGGGTGCTCCTGTACTTTTATACTTGAATTGGGAGGGGGCGGGGGTGAAAATCGGGACCTCATGTTGCATCTTTTGAATTCCCTAGTCCCTAGTAGTGCGTAGTGACATGTGTTGTTTGGATCCTGAGTTGTAGTACTCCTAGGTGTGGTTGCAGAATGGGAGGTAGACAAATTTCAACACACCAACCATTTTGCGACCATCCATGCCTTCTTTTGTTCTTGATTTTGAGGTCCTCGGCACGACTACTCCTCCCTCATTGCTTTTTGAGCCCGCAACTCCTTGGCTCCCCCTCGACCAAGCATAATGCACACGAGTAATGATGAGTGACCGTGCACACAGTGCGCCATGTTTGTGAAGCATTGCCTAGCACTATTGGTGCCCAGGGCAGCGCGCACGTCGCTCTTCTAGCAGAGTGAGATGTGCTGTCAGATGTAACATCGCTCATGACCACACTATCCCAACCGAGACCAACGCTGCGGCCAGGCCTGCAAGGGAAGCAATAGGCTCAACATTCGTACAGCATCTGTGCCGATCGCATCCTCGCGCAAGATCCGTTCTCTCAGGTAGTACACGAGCTCGTCAGGCGGAGTGGTTACTAGGAGCTCATGCAATCGGCGCCGCTCGTATTCTACTTGACTCGTGTGCAAAACATTCCCAGACGTTTGAGCACACGGAGGCGAAGCATATGTTGCGCACGTTGACAGGCTGCCAATCCACCGATTTGCGCTGCTGCTACTACCTACAGACCTATTGGATGATGCAGATCGTGCTGCCGCCTGCTCTACTGAGCCTGGACTCAGACAGAGCAAGTGTGCAGCACTCTCGACACGCGAGTTGTGAGATGGAAACATCGGCGCAACGCGCAACGCCTCCACGGCGTCCGCCTCATCAAACCCAAGCTCCTGCAGCAAGCGTACGTCCCGATCGCATACCTGACGTCTCACAGGAGTTTCCTGACCCCGCGCTCGAGAAGACGACATTGCCATCCAATCGCAATAACGGCCCCGCTCGCTCCGCTCTTCTTCACAACCCTTCTTTTTTCTGCTAACCGTTCTGCCGTCCTCGCGCCCTCGCCGCCGCCGCCGCCACAGGAAAATTTCTACTACTACATTACTCTAATCCTTTCGCCGGGAGAGAAGAAAGCTTTTTCGAGATTGGTGATTGGTGGTTGGTGGTGCGCCGGTGCGCCTGTGTCGATCCGTTTTTTAGACTTTACTGTCCGTAATGTAGATCCGTCTTGGGCGAATTGAATCTTCTCGCTCTCGTCTCCTCGTCTACTCCTACGTCTACAAGTCGTCTATGACACTAGTAGTACTAAAATAAAAAATCCCCCCTTTTTCCTTTTTTGCCTGACGGTGTCGACGGCCCGCGTGACCACTTTAACGACCATTATTGGTCACAGTGCTGACTCGCGCCATCGCCTCTATAGGGCGGTCAAACAGGGCTTTTTAAGTACTAATACTACTACTAATATTGGGGGGGGTCGACATTTTTGACTTTTTGACCGTGAGCGGAGAGCCGTGATGGAGAGCGAGGGGGGCGCGAGGCCCCCATTGACCCCCACTTATAAAAGTAGGTTCCAGCTAGGTGCTAGGTGCTTTCTAATACCCAGATAGGCGAATGGACGGTGTTTGTCACTTCTTGACATTGTACATTGTCGATGCCATTGTGCCATTGTGGACTTTGCGCCCGTTCCGAGATCATAAAATGTGGTTTATGATTTATGATCTCCGACTGAGGCTCTTTTTCACATTCACATTCACCTGGCACCTGGCTACGAAAAGCAATGAACGCTTTCCCTCATGTTGGTGGTGGCGATTGAACGCTTTTCGCTTTTCCACATGTTGGATGTTGGGTGGTGATCGGTGGTGGTGATTGAACGCTTTTCCACATGTTGGGTGGTGATGATTGAACGCTTCTCGCCTCTGGTTTAGAGTATGGGGTCCGGGCAGGCCTTTTGGTTGGCTGATATTTTCGTGCTTGCCGGGATGTGTAGTGTGTAGTAGCTAGAGTACTAGTACTAGTGCTAGTACTAGCAGTGTTTGCGCTTGGCCTAAGGCGGCTTGCCTTCATTTGTTTGGTCTCCCTTCCCTCCGGTTTCTTCCCCTCCCGCGCCTTGCTTAGGAGTTAGGAGGTGCGAGGCGGCTTGCCTTTCATTTGGCATCCCTTCCCGCCGGATTGGCTGCGATATGGTGAGCTAGTCGCTAGTCGCCGAGACTTTGGGAGTGGTGGGAGTACGTGAGAGGCTACCCGCCATGTTTGAAACTGTTTGAATCAGCAGCAGATACTTTTGCATGTGCTGCTGCCAAGTTCGCCCACGCATTTTGGACGAGCTGACTTTTCAAAGGGTGGCAACTTAACGTCCCGTTGAATGGGCATATGACGCCTTGCAGCTTGCAGAGCCTGGCTAAACGCGCCATTCACTGCGGGTGAGCATCCGATGAGGGCCAACTCTCGCCCGCGGGCGTACCAAATGAAGGCAAACGACCTTATAACTATAAATGTTCCTATGCCCTATTTCGTTAGCCCGGCACATAGCGTGCACGACGGCGGGTTCGTTCTGCGCGCCACGCGCACACGCTGCGCCGCCGCCACCCACAGCGCTGCCGACGGTGTATAACCCGCTGGTGGTACGTACCAACACATGCTGAGCGAGGTGTGAACGATACCGCACACGCTACACCAGGGTGATGGAGGTGTTAAAACAACGTGGGTCAACACCATGTAACTGTGAACCCACACGCCTTGGGCTACCTTATACTCGCACTGGTTGCTAGGTCATGGGCTTGCCGGTCGTGCGCGATGGACAAAGCTTGCGATGTATTTGCTTTTGTGGCCGAGGAGGACTCACCAGTGCCATAGGCGCTCATCCACTCAATCACAGAGGCCATCGCCTTGATGCCTTCCGAAGACAAGAGCCCCGCGCTGGCGTGGAGGTCTAAGAATGATCGAAGCAATTGAGATACTGGCTGAAAAGTGGCTGCACCGAGGATGTGGAGCACCCGAACACAGTGTGGCGCGCAATCGCGACAAAGGAAGCCAAGAAGAAGAGCAGTGTACGCACCGGCGATCTCGCGCTCCATGGTCCGACTAGAGGGCGTGCCACCCTCAGCACGGCTGGCTGAGTCGGCTCCGGTTGGGAGATCTAGGGAGGTGTGGACGGAGTTTAAGCCCGCGCGGCATCCGACAGGAGAGCCATTTCGGCTCGCAGGAGCGGAGAGCGATGCGTTCCCCTTGTTGCCAGGAGAGGTGGAGTTCAGAGCGGTCCTGCTTGGGTTGGGCTCTGAGGGCATTGGCTGAAGGAGAGAGCGAAGAACTGTGGCAAGCAGATCGAGGAGAGTCGAGGGAGAGCTGCTGTTGTTAGGGCCTTGAATGTTGCCAACCTTGTAACCGCGAGGGCGAACACGCGAGTGGTCGACAGCGAAGTGAGTGGCTATAGCGCCCATTGCAAGGCGCGCATCCGGCTTTACTTCGAGAATATTCGTGAGAAGACCAAGGCACATGAGCGCTGTGTCAAAGTGCCGAGGAAGTCCACCGCGCCTTTCCGCTCCAGCACACTCGTTGACCAAGATCTTGGCTATAAGAGGCAACGCCGTGGGCGAGCTGAGCACCTCCTCGCATGCAGAAGGCTGGTTGTTCGTCAAGTTGACCATGACCTTGAGGGTGAGCAGCAAGATCGAGCGGAGCGAGCGCTCGTGCTCGAGCCTCAGGCGGGCTTCCTTCGCTGCTGTCGTCGCCCGGAAGATGGGAGGGGAGAACTGCGCCACAAAGGGACGAGATGCATCTTCATCACCCTGTGCGGCGCGCAGGGCTGACGCTCCGAGAGCCTTCTTGCGCGTTGCCATCGCGTCGGGCTTGTGTGCGGAAGGAGAGGCGACGGATCGAGCTGGTGAGGGGCTCACGCTTGCGCCAACGGCGGCTCCGGCTAACGACATCATACTAGATGCACTGTCCTTGGCCTCCGCCTTCCGTACGGATGCCGCGCCACCAACTTTGCTTCGAGAAAACGCATTACATGCCTTGCATGCGCCGATACGTGGGTTGACAGGTGCCTTGGCTTCCGACTCCTCGTCGAAGTCAAATGGGTTCTTCCTCGTTGCCACCGCTGGGACAGATGTCGTGCCATGGGCGCCCTGCGCGTTGGCCTTCAGGTGCGTGGCAAAAAGACTTTCACCGCAAGTGTGGACGAGGCCGGGCACCGCTCGGACACTTGCGGCAACAGTCCCGATGGCTGCAGCACGGTCAACGACGCCGACGGAGGAGGGTTCGGATGGTGAGTGCCAAGGACACGCGCGCCGCTCGCAACCTGGGGCAGAGGCGACAGCTTCCTCGTGCGCGTCGAAATCGAAAGGATCGGTCGGCGTAGCCCCTCCCATGCAGCTCGTCCCCGTCGGAGCGGGATCCCTCATGGGGTGAGCGTCTCGAGAGCGGGTGCACGAGGAGGCACGCGAGCGGGGCTTTGCCGGACGGATCTCATCTGATGAGATCGACGGCACGGCGGCTACCCCCGCCGTCACGGCAGAGGCGATTGTGGGCTGCAGGGTCGTGGCTGCAGCTGACGGCGTGGCCGCTGGCGAGGATGCACGCGACGAAACGCGCGACGAAGTGCGCGATGCGGCGGGGTGCGGCCCCTTGGGAATTGCAGACCGCCGGCTGACAGCTTGATTTCTGCCTGTACTGCCATTCTCGTAGCTGAGGCTCGTTGCCATACTTGTATCATCACGCTGTAACAACTCCTGAGGCAGAGCTACCCCTGGCTCCCCAGCGGAAGCCTGCTCGAGAGGGGACACGATTGCATCAAACGCCGTGGCAGCCAAGCAAATGAGAGGTTGTAGAGAGAGAGAGCGAAGCTCGTCTGCAGCTGCGAAAGAGTCACTCGAGACATCATCGTCCGTGCCCACTACGTCGGCAGGAGCACAGCTTCCGCTTGTGCTGCCGCACTGGCTCAAGCCTCGCTTACTAGAACCTGCGGCGCTCCCCGGCGCACCGCTGCTGAGTGAAGGGCGAGCTTCCGTCTCGCCTGCAGAGTCTTTGTCAGACTCGTCTTCGAATTTGTCTATCGTCTGCATGCCAGCCATGTTATCGTCCCTCTGCATGAAGGTGGCGTGCTGCAAGAGCTCCAGCGAACAGGAAAGGAGCGGCGCGTGCTGCCTCAGAGCAGCTTGAGTGCTACATGACGAGAGGACGGCAAGCACGCTGCGGAGGCCACCCAGTAGAATAATCTGCGCGGGAAAGAGGGAGGCAGTCGAAGAGCATGGTTAGACGGGCACCTTCGACCCAGCTGACGAAGGAGTTTGGGGCGAATACCAGCTGCACACAAGGACTGCGCGAAAGGGCAGAGTGTCGGTCCGAGCACCATCATCCATGTTGCACCATGCCGTGCACTGTGCGGCGGTGCATCATCTAAGTCACGGCCGCCGAGAGCCCACCGGTTTAGCGCTCTCTGCCCATGGCGGACTTCAAAAATCTTCGAGCCTTTTCCCCTCCCCACCCTGGTGTACACGACGCCACCACCACCGTAAGAAACGGTCTGACAAAAGATTACAGCCATGTGCATCTAGCTGCGGTGTGAATTACCTGAATCCGAGCTCGACGACTTCTCCGAACTCGATCTGCCAGAACCTCTAGGCATATCCTTTGCACAACAGTTTGAGCGGCAACGGCCAAACTATCCGAGGGAGTCTCCATCAAGTCATATTCGGCGACCAAAGGGGTGAGGCACTCCAAGTGGCCCCATAGCTCCCGCAACTCGGAGTCGGAAAGCCCAATGCCGGACAAGGCCCGGTCGGCTCGCCGCCCTGAGGTATACCCCTGACCATCAGCCACATTGTTGCGCTGTGGAGCAGATGTCAAGGCTCCGTCGTCACTGCCGACTGCGCGTTTTGCATCTGCCGACCGCCGGGGTACCATATCGGCCGTGGCGAGCTGGAGCCGGTGTATTGTGCCCACTACAACTTGGCGAAGGGCGTTCGAATCGATCGCACCTCCGTCGGCGAGTGCGTGCAGCAACGCTGCGACGCAAAGCCCAACGAGCGGGTCGGTCGACGGCACGGCGCGCAGGCCGTTCGCCAGTGCAGCGAGGCCACCTCCAGAGGAAATAAACGAAGCGGAGGAGAGTTCGGCCGCGACGAGTCCGACCAGCTCGTACGCTGAGCGCTGGATCGCGTCGGTGGGCGCACGGCTGGCCAGCCCGTCGAGTGCGTATTCAAGCTCATCCCTGGCCGCCGAGGCAGCCGCCAGGTCCTGCCTTGCGAGCGACTTGAGCTGGAGTCCCGAGCGGTCGCGATTGGGCCGTGGAGGCGCGGCAACACGACGCCTGCGCGGCGAGGCCAGGCGCTCAGCGCCTGCTGGGCGCTTGCCGAACTGGCGCATGGGGCGGTTTGTGCTCGTTCCTCACTGGCCCCCCTTCTCCTCTTAATCTCTCTTCCTCTCGCCGTCTGCTCGCGCCGTCGGCTCCGTCTCCCGCGCGCGGGTACCCCGTGCTCGTGTGATAGACGGGCGGAGGCTGCGTGTGGGAAGGCTCTTCACCCCCCCCCCCCCCACCCCTCTCTGGTTGAGTGGCGGGCGCGCGCAGCGGCAGGGTGGAGACGGAGAGGGAGACGGAGAGAGGGAGAGAGAGAGTAGGAGATGAGGGAGAGGGAGAGGGAGGAGACGATCGATGGGAGCCCAGCAGAGAGAGAGAAGAGGAGACCATTTTAATAGAGAAAGAGAGATGCCGAGAACGCGGGGTCGGCTTTCTCACCAGAATGGAGACCTCTCAAACTAAAACCTAAAGAAGATGATTTTTGATGGTTTCCCTTGGGCGAGGGAGTGGCGCACAGGGGGGCGTCGTCTTGACTCGTGGTGTAGGTCACGCGATAGTTATTCTTCGCATTTCGGTATAAACGGGGAGAAGTGACTGAGTGAGAGAGCGGGCGGCGGGCCGCGAAGGGGGGGGGGGGGGGGGGGGGGGGGCGAATTCCCGCGCGACCCCGACTCACCCACCCCAAGAGAGAGAGAAGGAGGGGGGGGGGGGGAAGCGGCACGGACAGAGAGAGAGAGACAGAGAGCACAAGAGAGAGAGAGAGAGAGAGAGAGAGAGAGGAGGGGGATCGTATGGATGAGGGAGCGAGGGGAGAAGTGTCAAGTAGAACGGGAACAGGAGGAGGCAGCAGGGAGAGAGAGAGAAGAAGAACGATGGAGCGAGACAGAGTGCGGCTGGGTTGGGGGGCGAGAGCACTAAATAATGGCGCAGCTCGCTTCTTCCACCTCTCGCCCCCACCCCACCCCACCCCCTCTCTCTCCCCGCCCCCCGCACCCACACCTAACGACGACGAGGGACGGCCGCTCGCTCGCTGACATCCCTCTCTCCCTCCTCTCCTCTCTCTTCTCTCCTTTTCCCTTCACTCTTCTCGTCTCTCTCCTCTCATTCGTCTCTCTGTCTCTCCTTCCCCTCCCTCTCCCCGTCTCTCCCGTGAGTGACGCGGCGGTCTGCCCCTCTCTCTCCCTCTTTCTCCCCCTCCGCCCTCCCCCGCGCCCATATCCACCCCCACCCCCCACCTCCCCAAGCTCTCTCTCGTGATGGAGCTCGGCCAGCGCGTCTCGATCCAGGGGCGCCAGAGTGAGGGCACCATACGTTACCTCGGTCAGTGTGCGTTTGACCCCTCGGGCAGCTGGGTTGGAGTGGAGCTGGACGCGCCGGAGGGGAAGAACGACGGGTCAGTGCGCGATGTCAGCTATTTCTCATGCCATCCAATGCACGGCATCTTCGTCCGCCCCGAGAAGGTGCGGCCCGCCTCCTCCGCAGGACTCGCTTCGTACCTGAGCGGCACCTCGACGATGAACGCAGACGCGCCGGCTAGACAGTCGGCTGTGCCTCGCCGCCCGCGTTCGAGTGTGCTCGACGAGCAGGAGCGCGAAATTGAGCGGTTAGTGCAAGCCGGCGCGCCCAGGATGGGCAGCTCCCGTCCCGCCTTTGACCGGCCGCTCGAAGATCCCATCACGTCGTCTGCCATTCGCCGCCCCATTAGCAATGGATGCAGCTCTGATGGTGGCAGTCTAGGCACAGGAGCAAGCGTCCACGCCAATGCGATAGGCCTGGACGACATGGACGGCGACGCATTGCTCGCACGTGCCATCGCCATGTCCGAGCAAGACGAAGAACGCAGGATGGCTGAGGCATTTGGGTGCGCGCCTTCACATGAGCTTCACGTGCCCCAGGATGACGTACATGCATTGTCATCACAAGCTGACACGGTGCCGAGATCATGACTGGAATACATCGCCAGAGTACCCTAGCTGTCCGTGCGACGCCCCACGCGGCTCGCGTGCAATCCTCCGCCGGGCTCATTTGCGATCCAACCTGGTTTACTCCTCTCGGTTGCATCTGACAATTCTGCATCCTTTGCCCTCTTTTCGCAGAGATGAAGACGAGCAGCTGCAGGCAGCAATCCGTGCTTCCCAGGCTGAGGCTATTGCCTCCTCGGCCACCGACTGCACCGAATTTGATTCTTTACATTCCGTGGGCCGATCCGGGCCTGACACCTGGGAAGAGCACCCTGCGGGATCCTCCTCCTCGTCGCCAACAGATCTAGTCTCTCACTCCTCACGGCAATCGGGCTCACATGCAAGCCGTGATGTGCGAGCTTCGTCACGTGATGGCAGCGGCGCGAATGTGTTGTCGCGTGGCCGTGCCGGTAGTCACCTTCGTTCCCGTGGTTCAGGGAGCTCGGCCGTGTCCGGCTCCCGGCACAGGCCTCTTGTCATCGATTCGGATGACGATGTCGACAACGACGGGTTCAATGAGGCGGCGCTCGCGACGATGGAAGTGGAAGAGGCGTTGTCGCATGGCCGAAGGTCGCGGCGACGGGCTGGTGGTGCAGCCGGCGTTGACTTGAGCGCCTTTAGTAGCAGCGTCGGAGATACCGTCGGATTCGGTGGCGGCTTCGGCGACTACGTGGATGACGATGACGACCCCATGCTGGCTGCCGCATTAGCGATCTCTCGTGGGGAGGCGCCGCCTGGTATGGGAGCAGATGGTGAATTCAACCCCTCTTTGTCTGGGGGCTTGCTCGGTAATGACGCATCCCTGGCAGCACTGTCTGCTGCCCAGGCACATGCCATGTCAGGGCTCGTCGAGGGCGCTCCCGGAAGACTTGGTAGGCGGCGGTCATTTACTGGGGCATGGAAGGGCAAATTGCAATGCCTGTCATCGGAAGCCATGGACCATGCCGCATTGAGCGACGGGGACAAGGTAAGACGATGCATGAGACAGCTTCCCCTCATCAGCGTCTGCATGATGGCCTGCATGCCAATATGGTGGAAACAATTCCGACACACCCGTTGCGTGAGGGCCCTTCCGAGCTGCACGCATCTGGTAGGAGGGCGGCCACCAACTTCTTTCTACCCCTCACCCCACGAATTAGGTCTTGCTCCCACCGTCCACGTTGCAAGAGATTATCGCGCGTGTTGGCGAATCAGGGATGCCCCACCCCATGCTCTTTAAGCTTACCCCTTTCGTGCCTTCTGAGTCTGGAGGTGTTCCCGATGGCGATCGCCTCGGCAAGGGACGGCACGTCGGTGTGCTCGAGTTTTCAGCGCCCGAGGGTGTAGTGATTGTCCCCCTCTGGATCATGTAATGCGAACCTCTGCACTTGGGCTCTCACTGCCAATGCGCTTCACGTTGCCCTGCATTAATTGCGTGCGACGCGCCAACCGCTCCGCCCCATCCTCGCCCCATGCCTGTCCGCGCCTGGGTTGTGCTCCTCATGCAGCTCAGCTCACACATCCCTTGCTCCATAGGCGTGCTCTTGGCGTGAGCGACGGCGATGCTCTGTCGCTCGTCTCTGCTGAGCTACCCCGCGGAACGTTCGCCAAGCTCCAGCCGCTTGACGATCGATTCGTGTCACTCTGTGGGCACGACGCCAAGGGTGATGAACGCCAGCCCTGCCTTCCCGTGTTGTCCATCTTTGAAAGCACTTGCAGCTACAGGGATGTGATGCGCCTGGTGACGCAGTGATGTGAAGCTGAATAGGCACCTTCTTGCCCTTGCTCGGCGACATCGGGTCCGTTTTCCTTCACATTGAGCTTGCAACTCGCCTGGTGTCCAGGTACATTGGAGCGGCATCTCACTGCTTCTCGCTGCACGCTTTCGATGGGAGACTCAGTGTTGCTTAACCTATCAGCGGACGAAGTCGCTGCCGCTGGCTTTGCCGAGGACTTCGGGCACGGGGCTGCTCAGGCAAGGCGTCCCCGCAGGGAGCACTGACCGCAGCCGAAATGCGAATTCCGTTGATGTCGTCCTCGCCAAAGTCTATCGCTGAGTGGTCGGTGCATACTGCTCTGAGATAGCCGCGCTTGCATGATTGTAGGTGGAGCTGTTTGTCGTGGAACTCAAGCCAGCCGCCAGCGTTTGTGTCATCGAGACCGAGCTCGAGGTGGGAGCAAGCCTCAATTCATACGAATCCTGCATCGAATGCCTTGAACCCTTCCCTCCTGTTCGGCGTGTCGAAGAAGCCGATATCCCACCGCGAATTTATGCGCACCCCCGCTTTACAGGTGGACTTTGCGTCCTCCGTCATCAATGAAGAAGAGCAAAAAGCTCGTGCGGCACAGCTCGAGGCCGAGGCGCTCGCAAAGGAAGAAGAGGAACGGCAATTAGCCGCCCAAACAGCAGCTGCTGCCGCTGCTGCTGCCGCGGAGGCCGCCGTGGCTGCTGCTGCTGCAGCTAAAGAACAGCTCGCGGCGGAGCGCAAGGCGACAGCGGAATCGCTCCCCGAGGAACCGCCTGCTGGGAGCGCCGATGTGACGACCGTCCTAGCGAGGATGCCCGACGGTCGTCGCGGACGTCGCTTTGGCAAAGACACGCCACTCTCACTTGTGCGCGCGTGGGTCGCATCTGAGGCGAGTCTTGACCACTCGATGAGCGACTTTGAATTGGTCAGTAATTATCCACGATTCGTGGCCACCGCCAGCAATGCGCATATGACTCTTGAACAAGCCGGTCTTCATCCTCAAGCAACCTTCTTTGTCAAGGAGGCAGAGGCTGCTGTGGTCTAATCGTAGAATTGTTGCTATGGAATGTGCGCGTAGGGCTAGAGACTAGCGACAGGTGGTACGCGAGCGTGATCGTTATACACAAGCCTCTCTGCTCAGCATGGAGCCACAGATCAAATTTTGTTGGCGGAAGCAATAGCAAGGGCGAACATGCACGTCCGGATGATTTGTGATCTGTGATTGAGTGTGAAGACCAATACCAATACAATGGCCAAGTGTCCTATTCTGAATCGCGCCGACTGTACCCACTTAACTGCGGTACCCGAGGCCCTTGTTCGCGCTGACGCTTGAGCGCACGCTCCAAAAAAGGACCAATGCGTCGTCTCACGCGCTAGCACCTGCAGATGGGGCCTAGATGTTGGCGCTGCGTAGAGCCAATATGCACAAGCGACAAGCGCTGCCACGTACCGCTCGCTGGTGGTGGCACGGGCCGTGGCTCGTGCTCACCTAGTCAGCCTTGGGTGTGGCGCTCTCGCGCGCTTCGGCGCATCGTTGGTCGCGGCCCGATCGGCCGGTGTGGCGGGGGTGACGGCAAGAGAGGAGGGGAGCGGCGCGCGCTCCATGACCCTATCTTTTTAAAGATAGTTGCGCCGCAGGAGAGCGAAGAGAACGACGAGAAAAGAACGACAAAAAAACGACGCGACTCGTCATCGTCATAAAGAAAAGGAATTTCTCACGCTCGTTTGCGATATGTGTGCAGGGCGACACCTCGCGCGACAGACGAATGCCGCAAAAGCGCGGCGATGGTTGAAAAAGTCGTGAGGAGCGGAGGCCGAGACCCCCTGGGGGCAAGAAGTGTCACATGCAACAGGCGTCTACGTTTGTTTTGCCACAGGAACACTCAGCAGCAGGTCTGCCGCCCAACCCGCGCACCTTGCACTTGGCCCGACGTTGTGCACGCGGGCCCACCCCCTGAAACCAAAGACAAAGGAATGATGGGGGTAGTGTAAAGGGAGTGAGTGATCAGAGGTATAGGCGATGGCGTGAGTCAGTACCGCGAGTATGCAGTCCTTGATAGCTAGCGATAGTAGCCTGAATCTTCAGGTGTATTTTTAAAATCTAAGGGCCTGCTACGAGGTACTCCATGGCCACAATGTCTGGTGAGATGGAACGTAACACCACGTGGAGCTAAATGCGTGGGATGGGATGGATTGACTGAAAGGTGTGCGTATGAATGCGGTCTCTCGAACGCTGTGTGCCGACGGGATCAGGCCCATACACGCGTCTCATGTTGAGAGGCTAACGACGCCCTGAATTTCAATCCCTTCTAGAATTGCCATTCACTTTCCCACCTCCCTTGTGGATCACACGGACCTCAGGATATGGACACATTGCCCAATTGATGGGCACGGTCATGACGCCAGCGCACGCAGGCGAAAGATCGCAGTCGACACGTGCAGCCATGTCTGCCAAGAGGCCGTAGTACAAGGAAGCAGCAGAGAGGATGTGCCAGAAGACGTGCAAACGCCAGACTTGGCCATAAGCGGCGCATGCGCGAACCTCTACCTCCCACGCGCTCTTACCGATAACTATGCAGGCGATCGACAGGTTGCGTGCAAAATTCGTGACCTCCTGCTTCGATGTCCATGTGAGAGCGAGAACGGTGTCTAAGATTACCAGCAAAGTGAAGCCCGCGACAAAGACTTCGTAGACTTGAAATTGTATATAGATGAAGGTGAGCGCTGCCGTGGCGGCCACAACAGCGGCGGCGAAGACAAGAGCGTTCGCGCGGCCGACGAGCAATGGGTGCGCACCAATCTTGTTGCATAGCGCAACGGCGATGAAGAGCAGCATCGGCACCTCATCGCACAACTCGTATTCGAAGAGCATGGTGCCATGGAAAGCGATGGAGCCAAGTCCGATTACGCCGACCAGCACGGCACTCAAGGCAACCATCGCGTCTTGGCGGATTTCTGGCCGCGTGAGGGCGTACGCCGCCACCATCACGTAGATCAAGCTCGAGAGCGAGTTGTAGAACTCGGCAAAGTAGGCGGAGCTCGCATACTTTGGCTCGCAGAACTGGTGGACTGCGGTTGGCACTCCCCAGTAGCCGGAGGCGGCCTTTGCGGCGCCGGGCTCGATGACAGTGGAAGCAGAGGGCACACCGACGAAGAGTGCGAGCAGCAGCGCCACCACACCGAACGAGAGGGCCGCTATTAGGCCGCCCGACATGACGGCCAAAAGGCGGGGCGGGCGGGCGCGCGGATGGGTGATCGAGAGCTCTTTCATCTATCTATTCACATTAACAATGTTCGGCCCAGCCTATTTTGGGCCCAGTGACTGTGAGAAGAGCGGTGTAGATCAGAGTACAGAGTACTTAAACCATTGGAGGCTTGGCCCCGGCCAGGATTTCGCGAATTTTTTTCTTTATTTGGGTCAGCTCGAGGAAAAAAATTTTTGACCGAAACTTGGGTGCGAAGCCAAGGGATCAAGCGCGAAATTTGGGGTCACGGGGCGGGGCGCTGGCGCGCTGGGTGGGCGCCGGCGCGGGAGAGTGAGGGGGTGGGGTGGGGCGGCGTGAGGGCTGGGGCTGGGGGTGGAGGGGCGAGACGACAGGGGGGGTGTCCGCCGCGGAGAGTATGAGCAGGAGCATGCGCAAGCGGCCTCGAGTCGTCGTCGACGACTCGAACGACGAGGACTGCGACGAGGACGAGGACGACCATGTGATGAGTAAAGACTCGAACGACTCAACTAAGTTTATACTTAGTTCGCCCATGGGGGTGCACGAGCCCCCCCCTCTCCCTCCCTCCACTCCTCCCCTGCCGTAGGGGAGGAACCACTCATGCTCCTGGCATGCCTGATGGCTTGCCAGGAGCACACTGCCATGCTGACCCATCCTCCTCCCCACAGGCTCGCCTGAATCGCGCGTCCTGGCCTAGCGTGGCCAGCCCATCGCTCCAACCCCTCCTCCCCCCCTGGTCGACAGGCAGATAGGTGCAGACTGGGGGCCCCAGAGGCCCGGGAGCGCCTGCGAGGGAGAGGCAGGGGAGGCCAGGGCCCAGCCCCAGCCTCCTCTGCCCCTGAGCTGGCCTCCAGGTGCCTCCAGGGGCCGCCAGAGGGCAGCTGCAGGCCAGGCGCGCCATCGCGCATGCCGCAGGAGAGGGGAGAGAGAGCGCGGAGAAGGGGGTGGGCGGAGCGAGTAAGTCTCGCGCTTGTTTACAGGATAAGTCGAGACAGAGTCCGCCGCCAGCCCGGGAGGCGTAGGAGGAAGGGGAGAATGGATCACCGGTCAAATTTTTTTCTTCGAGCTGACCCAATTTTGAAAAAAAAATCGCGAAACCCCGGCCGGGGCCAAGGTGGAGGGCGCAGGCGACGCGGTGCGCCCGCGCAGGGCTCTGTTCTGCATGCCCGGGGGTAACCGTAACCGTGCCCGGGGAACGCAGGCGCGCGTCGCAGAGCGCGACCTCTGGTGCACTTTTGTGGTCGACGTCGATTTTTCGATCTCGCACGCTCGCGAAAAAACGTAAAACGTTTTTGTTTTTGGGTCTGTGTGTTGAATGGCGTCGAAAATGTGCATATTTCTTATAAGATTCTGCCTAATCCGAATATACCCATTTCCAGTAGAATACCCTAAAGATCGCGCGTGATAACAACTAAGTTTATACTTAGTTCGCCCATGGGGGGGCACGAGCCCCCCCCTCTCTCCACTCCTCCCCTGCCATGGAGGAGGAACCACTCACTCTCCTGGCACGCCTGACGCCTGATGGCTTGCCAGGAGCACACAGGATGAGCGCTTTGCATTGTCTGAAATGGATGCGATTGTTGAGCATGCTAAGTGTGAGTTGCGTCAGGAGTGGTCGGTGACACCTGTCTGTGCCTCACCCTCTGCGTGCAACGTGGGCGTTGACTCCTACTGGTCCAAGCCATTGTGAGCGTGGGTGGTCTGTGCGTCTAAATATGTGACCTATTTTCATTAGTTTGCAGCGCTTTCTCTTGAAAGGCTCCACTATCCTCTCCCTCTCTGCTCGCAGCGCTGCTATAGATCCCTTGCCAAGCGGCGCCCTTGCCAACGAACCCCTCACACCAGCATCACATATCCTTCTGCTTACAGGAGGGTATTACTGTATTAGCGATACGTATGTGTATGTACCTTGGCACCGGCAGGTGGAGCGCGATTGGACGCTGCTGGTTTCTGAAAGAAAGAGAGGGGGCTGCCACTCCAGGGCAGCCGGAGCAACAAGCCTCTAGTGTATAAAGCATGGTAGCTTTCGGCCGCGTAGCCACGGCCCTCCTAAGGCTACTAATGCGCTAGCGCAAGCGCCGGCCTAGCCTGCGGTTGCGCGAGCTGAGCCACGCTCGGCCGCTGTTCCCCCCCCTCTGAAGCAGAGAAGGGGGTCCTAGAGAGCAAATCGCATGCTTTTTGGGAATGGGGCTTGTGCTGCTGTCTCAAGGATAGAAATCCCATGAGTTACGTGAATGAAGGTGGCGATCAGAGAAATATATCGAGCCGAGACGGCCGCGACGGCGAGATGCAATCCAGATGGAAGGCTTTGGGAAATGTGTGTTGACCGCGTGGTGGTCGTTGGCATGGCCAAAATTAGTTCCGCCCCCCCCCGGTATGGCGCAGGGGGAATTCGGCGGCGGCGGGGGGGAAATTCGGCGGCGGCGGGGGGGAAATTCAGCGGCGGAGTAAGAGAGAAAAGGAGGCGATCTACGCCAACAAACCGCAATGACAGCAAAGTACAAAAGAGGATTTTACAATGCAGCTGTTTTCCTGTCACTCCAGACGTACTCTTTACCATTTTCGAATGTCCCCCTCACAGACGTGGAGCACGATGGCCATCTTGCTCGACCAGGCTCTCTCCGGCGCGCCCGCCCACGACTCGCACAGGTGAGGCCCCCACACCCCGACACTAGCACATACCCTCACAATCCTCCTCCTCCCCGCCCTCTCCGCGTTCCTCCGCCCGGCGCTGCAGCTTGATCTGCCTGGAGGGATCGAGGCACGTCTCATCCACCCTCTCTACGCGCAGGTTCGGACAACACAACAGAATGGAGTCTTTCGTGTCCTCGATCTTGTCGTCGTGAAGCGGAGGCACGTAATCATCGGCCCGCTGCTTCTTGCTGAGTCTGGGGTCAGCTGCCAAGCCCGTGTACATTGCGTTCTTTTTGGTGCGCTTCACCTTGCATGCCATTGCCGCGCACACGTGTTGCTTCTGACCCATCAGATCCATCGTCTGCTTCAGAGGCCATGAGGGCTGTCAACCCTCCGCCTGCCGCGCTCTCCTCGAGGCGTCCCGCGTGACCCTGTCCGAGCAGGAGCTCGACGGCTCGCACATCGTCGCCCTCTCGTGCGCATGCATGCGCGCACGAGGGGTGGTGTCATGTCAGGGAGAACGAGGCGAAGGAGGGGGCTGGGGCGCTGGGCGTGTAGAGGGGCCGGGGCGCTGGGCGGATGGGGGACGGCTCGGCGGCTGGGGAGGGGGAGGGGGGAGGCGAGGGGTTGGGGGAGCTCGGCGGGGAGGGGGTGGGGTGGGGGGACTCGGCGGCGGGGGGAAGGGGGGGGGGGGGGACTCAGGGGGGGGGGGACTCAGCGGCGGGGGGAAGGGGGTCGAGAATAATCATACCGTCAGGGGGCCCAATCTTTTCACAAGCAGTGTGACCTTTTCACAGGAGGCGTCTGTGAAAAGCCCAGTGAAGTGTGGGGGACGGTCGAAGTCCCGCGCCTTTTGGCGCGGAGGAGGGGGGGGGTATTGGAAGTCACAAGTGTCAGAGCGGGGACGGTAGAAGTCCCGCACCTTTTACATCCGTAGGAAACCAGAGCGATTCCCCCCTTTTAAGAGAATCATGGATGGTGTCTACGTATAGCGTTCTTGCAGAACTGGAACTCTTTTACCAGAAAGGGCGATCGGCTCCGCAAGAGAGCGTGATCCCATCTCGATTCAGCGCCCGGCGGGCCCCGACGAGGGTCGGTGGTTGGTGGACCCCCCTTTTTTGCCACTGTGGGGACTGAAACGTTATGTCCAATTAGCTAGTGGGGTTGGCTAGGATATAACATTATTTATTATAATTATTAAAGATCGCGTGATAAAACCTCAATCTTGACTTAGTGAATTTTCACCCTTAGAAGTTAAAAGGCGTGTTTGACCGCCCTAAGCCCTAAGTCAGGCTGTGAGGCTTGAGGCTTTGCAGTGGTACATGTTCGAGGCTTGCGTGAGCTATGTGCATAGGATAGCTCAGATCTAGTAGCGAGTACGTGATGAGATGTAGCATGAGTTTAGCGACGGCGAACGAAGGTTCAAGACACACGTGACACGTAAGGACGCAATGGCAATGAAGGAATGAATTCCCCACGGGACTAACAGCTGCACTCTACTACAAAATTCACTCAGCAACGAGAGAGAAGAGAGAAAGTGAGAGGGGGTGTTTGGCCCCAACCCATGGGGACCCAGTGATTGATAGCAATATCGTGTAGACCAAGGGGAACATCATTGAGCTAGCGCGCTCACACAACGACGACGGTGACGACGGTACGTTCCCCTCCCTTCACTCGGAGTAGATCTGACACGTATACTACAAAATGCCCTCGCTCAGAGGTCAGAGTCAAACACTCCCCCACAGCGTGACTTAACGCTGGTTAGGACAGATCTTTTCATTTAGCAGGGAACAACGATGACGAAGAAATGTAGTTTTGTCGAGACATTTGGTGAATATGTCAGCGGTCATCTGGGAAGTCGAGATCCATTTCGGGGCTGAAATATGATGTAGAAATTGCTCTCGAGCGTAAAGCAACCAGCGAACATAATGACGGGTGCGAGCGGTGACCCCTGGGTTTTTGATTGAATCGCGCGTGGCCGAGTTATCAGTGAATATGTGGATCGGGAGTTGCTGTGGATGTCCTAGAAACTCGAATAGGTGCAATGAGAATTGCAAGTTCCGAGCAGCTAAGGCATAAACAGCTGTTTCGGCTTCGGCCGATGATTGGGCGACTAACTTGAGTTTCTTGGACTGAAATGAGATTGAGGCCCCCCCATACTTGAGTACGTATCCGGCAAACGGCTTCGGGAGAGAGCCCCAGGATGAGTCAGCATAAACTTCAAGTGACGAATTCGAGCCATCGTAAGTTATTCCAAGCCATTTTGAGTATTGGAGGTAACTAACGATACCAAGAGCCGAGTCATAGTTCTGAGGCGAAGGATCCTGCATGAATTGACATAGGAAGGAAACGTAGAAGGCGATGTCAGGTCGAGTGATGGTGACCCATAGCAAAGAGCCCATAAGTTGGAGATAAGATTTGGATCGCATTCGAGATCTATCCATGTCACACTTGGCACCGGTTAGCTTATGAAATTCGTCTATCTTCGAAGAACAGATCGGGGTAGCAAATAGTTTGCTAGTTCGCTCACTCAGGAAGGCGTTAGCAATCTCTTCGATATACTTGGTCTGACGGAGCGTCATGTGACGGTTGGCACGGTCTCGGATAATCTCGAAGCCCAAGAAACGTGATGGTTCTCCAACAATGCTTACATTGAATCGCTTGGAATATTGGGCGATGAATGAGTCAACCAACTCCTTCCGGCCTGTCGGGAACCTCACTAGCATGTTGTCCACATAGAGAGCAAGGTAAATTGTAGAGCCATCCTCGTACGATCGTTTAAAGAAATTCGGTTCGACAGCGGATTGCTCAAAGCCGATTTTGGTGAGTGTGGCTGTGTTGGTGATCATGTATTGATAACCAGCTTGTTTGGTTCCTTCTAGTGGCGCGAGGAGGAGACATGCTGCGTAGTTGGGATCTTCAAATCCAGTGGGCTGAACTATGTAGAGTGGATTCCCATCCATATCGGCGGATGAGAAAGCTTTCACTGTGTCGATTTCCAAGAGATCATCATCTGCTTCATTTGTCAGTGCTAGGAAGATCCTGGAGCTTTCGTGTCGTAGAGTGCCGCAAAAGGTTTCTGTAAAGTCAACTCCTGGTACTTGGCTGTAGCCACAGGCCACCCATCTAGCCTTGAACCTCTCCACTGACCCGTCCGAGTTGTACTTGACTTTGAACACCCATTTTCCCTTCATTGGCTTTCTCCCAGCTGGAATTTCATCGGCTTTCACAAGTTTCCAGGCTTTGTTGGTCTCATACTTGCCCTTCACATCTTCCTGCATCGCTTCTCTCCACTTCTCGCCGTACACAGGGTCGCTGATGGCCTCTCTGAAGGTGCGAGGCTCTGGAATGGGGCCAGCAGGTGTTGCTGCCATGAGGGCTTGGGAGATGTTGGGTGCCACAGGTGTGGTGGACTCCCCCACGACCGAGGCGGTCGCACGCGTAGAAGACACCGCAGGAGGCGGCACTACCGGCGGAGCCGGCACCGGCGGCGGCGGGACGCGCTCATGCTGCGTGAGGCGGCGAACGGGGGTGGGGAGGGAGGCAGCATCGGAGGCGCGACGGACAAGGCTGCCTGAGGCCGCAGACGCAGACGGTGTCGGGCGGGAGATTCCCGCGAAAGACGTGAAAGAAGATTCGTCGAAACTAACGTCAACAGCCGTGGTGATTCGACGTAAGGAGGGCACGAATACGAAGTACCCTCGGCGGCGAGGGTCCCACCCCAGGTGGACTGCCGGACAGCGACGGGAGGCCAGTTTGTCACTGGGCTCACCAACATGTACCCAACAATCGCATAACATGACGCGGAAACGTGAAAGAGGCGCAGGGGGGCGGCGCGGATCAGCCTTTTGCCATGGAACTTCTGGTGGCGAGAACGAGAACGAAGGCAAAGAATTATGGATTGCAGCAGGTTGCTGTTTTGTGGGGCGACCGACGTTGATTGGCGGCGCACGCTGTGCAAGCTAGTTTGTGTGCCGAGGCGTGCGCGTCTTTCTTTCCTCTAGATAGCATCGCGGAGCGTATGCGGTGGACATTGAAGTGGCCTAACCTCGCATGCCACAAAGACGGAGTCGCATCATCCGTTCCATTTTCTTCCAAGCTAGTCGCAGCTAGCGCTGTATCGAAGTTGAGAACATAATGATGGCCCGAGGCCGCCATGTGAGCAACCTCCCCTCCAGGTAGCTGTAGGTAGCACTCTTTGTTGAGAAAGGTCGAGATGTTATCATTCTCGTATCCGGCCCTACAACTGAAGAGTCTAGCCGCTAGGCTAGGGACAACTCTCACACCAGTGAGACGGACCGGTACTCGTCGTTGCGCATATGTATTCTCGCCTAATTTTAGGCGCGCATCAACAACAATTGTCATGTCTCCAATCTTGGAGACAGGTACTCGGCGGCCATCACCGATGACGATGAAGGTTTGAGGGTCGTCATCGGTTACTCGATCCAGCTCAAGCTCGTTGGAGATACAGTGTTTAGTAGCACCACAATCGATGATGAAATCCAATTTCTTAGGTGTAGGCGAATGAGAGAAAAGAGCCGTGTGAGTGTCGGATACGCGGAGCTGTTCGTGACCCCGACGAAAGATAACAATGAAGAATGAGACAAATGTGGTCCAAATGTGATATAGATTGCTCCACAGGCATGGGCGTGAGGCATCTTCAAGCTCAGACGGAGGGTTGAATGCTTCTCCAGCGGTGAAGTTGGCGGTCTCAGCGTGTGTATTCCCTCCGCCTTCGCAACGCGGCGATTTGTCGGTGGTAGAAGCTGCGTTCGCATCGTCGGATAATACGTATGCAGATGAGTTTTTCCCTCTTCCTCTTTTGCCGAAAGCGGAACTTTTGCCTTTTCCTCGGTTTCCTTTGGTGCGTGAGCCGGCATGAGACTGCAAAGCAGCTATCCAGTCATGTATAGTGACGGAGTGATCTGCGGGGGTTGGACAGATGTTGGCCTGATGCCCAGATCCCTGACAGCGATAGCACCTAGCCGATTTCAGTGCTTGGGATGCACTTAGCAGCGCTCGTTGTGGTTGTGGTTGGTTGTTAGGCGGAGCCGTCGTCGATTTCGCTAGAAGCGCGGAATCGTTTGCGTAGGATGCATCTGGGCGGGCCCCACCACCTGTTGCACGCCTACCACTTTCCTTGGGAATGGTGATGGCGCCTTGGTTGAATTTGATCCTCCATAATGGTTGTAGGTCTGCTTTCAGCTTCAAGATATCTCGCTGATTGTTGGTCCAAAATTTGCGTTTCGACGGGGCAGCGGCAATTTCCTCTTGGCAAGTGTGCGCTAGGGATTCTGAAATGTCTGGTGTGATGCATGAGAGTACCTTAATTACAAGTTGGTCTTTTGATTTTTGTCGATTCGAAGGGCGTTTGGCGTTCAAACTATGGAGGTGGGTGATCAAGTTGGAGATTGAATGCTCGTTGATGCCCACTGTCAAAAGTGAAACATTGTCCCATTGAGAATCATGTTCCATAAGGGTCAGATCATCTACCTCTTGATGGCATTGATCATGTAAGAGTTGATGCGCTTTGGCTCCGTCGTGCGGGGCTTGTGATGTCAACATTTCCCGAAGATCGGAATTAGAGATGTGCTCCATGAGATATGAGAAGAGTATACGCTTTCTCTTGGTGTGGTCCATTAGCTGTTGCCTAGCTCCGGCCCTCACTGTTCCATCAGCGTTGTAGAACTGATACATAGGGACCCCTCCGAAGACAGACCGATCAGTATCTGGATTTTGTTCCAGGTATCCACCAATATCCAGACCTAACATGCAAGTGGTTAGGTCGGAGTCTCCAATGTAGTCTCTTGAGAAAGCATTGCCAAAGTCTCGGCAGAATATCTCGAAGGGGCGGCCCGGAGTGCCGTCGAACGGTCGGCAGCGATACTTGCGCGAGTCGAAGTCTTCAAGGGTGTCTTCCCCCATCATGAAGACATATTCAAGCTTTTGATCTTGTGGTTGAGCTTGTTGGATGTGATGGATTGTGGCCATTGGGATCGATGAGGAAGCGGGAGGGTGATTAGCATCGAGCTCGCCTCGACGGTGTTTCAGGGACGGCGCCACAGGGCGGCGGAAGGACTTGAGGTTGAAGGATTGTTCAGATGTCCTTGTGGTGGGCATGCTCAAAACTTTTGGAAAGTTCACCAAAAAGAAACCAAGCTTGCGATGACGGTGAGATTCGATCCATGCACCTTCAGCGGTGAGCGAGCGGTGCGGACGCACGTACCACTGTGCCGCAGGCAGGCGAGTATTTCGGGAACGGCAGATGTGGCATTTGTATAACAGAGTTTGTTGAGTCCCAACACCGTGTACCAGAGAATGTTTTGGGATGGCTTTGAAGTCTGATTTTTCCGAGAATTCGACGCGGCTGCCGCGCATCGGATGTGACAGTGCTTGTTGGCCTTGCTGCGAAGCATAAGGCCCGATGTCCGCTCCCTTGAGCGGAGTCAGTGGTTGGAACAACTCAATTGTCTTGAAGAGTTGTTCGGTTTCTGTCTTTGGTCCAACCTTGTGTTGGGTGTAGACATCTTGGGAGCGTGCGCTCAGTCGCGTGCGAGAGAGGTGTGAACCCCTCTCGGCGGGGGTACCATGTTTGGCCCCAACCCATGGGGACCCAGTGATTGATAGCAATATCGTGTAGACCAAGGGGAACATCATTGAGCTAGCGCGCTCACACAACGACGACGGTGACGACGGTACGTTCCCCTCCCTTCACTCGGAGTAGATCTGACACGTATACTACAAAATGCCCTCGCTCAGAGGTCAGAGTCAAACAGGGGGCGAGAGAAGCGCCGAGAAGCTCCCCAAGAGAAGGCTCTAGAGGGCGCGCGATGGCTGTCGGCCTGCACGATGAGCTGCGCGCGCTGCTCGAGCGGAACTCAGTAGAGACGGCGCGGGGTGCGCTGGACGTACTGCTCACGCTCGTCTCGAACGTGCTGCGCGCGCCCGAGGACGCCAAGTTCCGACAGCTCAAGCTCAGCAACAAGGTGATCGAGGGCAAGCTGGCGAGTGCCGATGGTGGCCTCCGCCTCCTCACCAGCCTTGGGTTTGTGGAGACCGAGCCGGGGATAATGATGCTTCCGATGGAGGCAGACCTCGGCGCCCTCTCACACGCACATCGCGCCATCGCCGACGCGATCCATGCCGCAGAGCCGCAGATGCTCGTGGCGCCTGGTGCCAGTGCAACTGGTGCCCGCGTCGAGTTGCTCATATATGATCTGTCCGCGGGCGCAGCGAGGAGCCTCGCGACATCGCTGCTGGGGATTGAGCTCGAGATTATACCTCATACCGGCATTGCCATCTTTGGCTCCGAGTACTACTTCTCGGGTGGTGTGCAAGTCGAGGCGATTGGTGCTTTCTCTGCAAGGTCGAATCTACCCGTCCACAAGAGCATTGAGCTCGGGCACACAGAAGTCCCGCGCGAGGTGTTCGATGAGTTTTGCGAGGAGCTCGGGCGCGAGCGATTTCATGCCGAGGCGTACAACCTTCTAGAGAATAACTGCAACCACTTCTCGAACGTTTGCGCGGAGTTCTTGCTGGGCGCGCGTGTGCCAGACGACATCCTGGACGTCCCTCGCCGTGTGCTCTCCACGCCAATGGGGCAGATGCTTAGACCAATGCTGGAGGCCATGGGCCGACCGCTCAACGATTCACTACAAGGTGCCGTCGTCCAAGATAACGAGGCTCAAAGAGCCCAGACCGGTGTGCCCTCAGGAAGTGCTCTGCCTACAAACAGCTCGCTTCCATTCTCGGCATTTGATGTACAGGCGGCATTAGCGCCACTTGCCAACACAGCATCTGATCCAACTCCCGCGACTCCAATTGCTGCGGCACTTGCATCTTCGCTTCTTGCCGCGACACCCGCCACGGCCATGCCAACTGAAGTTGCTGCCGCGGTTGCCAGCAATGGCGCGCGCAGTGTGACTCCGGCGACGGCGGACACACCACGGACTTCGGACCAGGAGCCTCCGGCGTTGCACACTCCTGCTCCTGCTCGAGAGGGTGACGCGGGTGTGTCTGACCCGTCGGGAGCATCTAGCACGTTTCCGATTGGCACGAGTCGGCCCTCGCAACTGCCTTCATCTTACCGCACGCCGATGGCCGGTGGCCCACTCGCGCGAGCCTCTCGACCTCTCTTGTCTTGTGAGGGTGACACTTCTATTATTGGCACACGCCTTATTTCGGCAGCACAGGCCACAGCGACAGACGAGTCCGAGCAGCTCTCTCTCACAAGGCTTAGCGACCATCTCACCACCTCTTCGGAAGGAGTAGCTCGCCTGCATACGAGCGAGATGGAGACCTTAGGCCAGCTATTTGCGCGGCTTATCCCATCCCTACGTGGGACCGACCTCTTTGTGCTCCTCTTCGTGAGCCGCCTACTCGTCCCCGAGAGAGCCTTTGCTCGTGCATGGCTACATGGCGGTGCCATCCAGAGTCTCGTTGAGCTGTTTCACCTCACCAACGGCGCCATTTCGGCTGGTGCAAAGGTTATGGGTCTATTATGCGTCTCCAACTTGCTCGCGACGGCTGAAGGCCTTCAGAGCCTTGGCCACGACGTCCCTCGCGATGTGGCTTCCAACCTCGTAAAACTCTCACTGGAGTCTGCGGCACAAGCAGGGGACGCGAATACGAAGGAAGCCCAGGCCGCGGCAGCACTAATCCAAAATCTTGCAATATCGCTTCGCGAAGTTGCACTTTGTGGACCTCCTGTTAAGAACGCTCACGAGGCAACGGTGGACACCGAAGGACAAATGACGGGCATCTCGAATGAGCTCTCCATACTAGATTCGATGCGTTTGCAGTTGCTCGATGGTCTGACACATACAATCTCGGTACAAGACGACGCGGAAGCTTTGAAGCGGCTGCTGGTCGCTCTAGGTTCACTTGTGGCCCAGATGCTAGACGCATCAGAGTGGCTTGCTCGACCATTAAAGTTTTCGTCCTCAGAGACGTCTCAGATGCTCAGCCGAGTGCTAGACAGCAAATGCGTCACCGGAGCCCCGCAAGAGGTGGATGCCATTGTGAAGGAGATCAGGGGTATGGTCAAGCGGCTGTAACATGACCCATGCTGGCCTTCGTTGCGACAGGGGCCTCGGAGCAACCATCCTTGCACAAGCAGGCATGCACTACGGCAATCGCCGTTCGTAATCATGTCACACTGCCGAGAGGACTTCACGGGATGACACCGTTTGGATACCACGTTGCACCATAATCGTAGGGAGTAGTCTGCTGGACGAAACACAAGCGTGCGTAGCGTTGCTCACGGGGCATCTCACGGCAATCAGACCTTTGCTATTCGTTGTAGCACATCTACGCCGTCAGCTTGCTTTCGGTGATATATCTTTCACACTAGAAGATAGGAGACGACTTGTTCAGACGAGGAGGGCCGACGTCCTGCTAGCTCCATCGCTAGCTCTTTCGTTCCACTAGTTACACGTGCTCTAATATTCCTCTCTGTGTGCCCCATAATCGGCGCGTCGTTGATGCACGCCGAATGGTAGGAAGGGATGTACTCGTTCTCGCCACCGGCTCTCCCGCTATTCTGCAGACTACCAATGTTGGTTAGCGATTAATTAGCGACCCGACGACTGTGGCCCGATCCATCGAACGACTATTTGCTAGGGCTTATGTTGATTCCCCATTTCCTAGTGCGGTCAAACAGGGGCTTTTTTAACTACTAGTAAGGGTTGGGGCTGGGCTGCATTTTTTGACCGTGGCGCGATGCCCAATAAAAAAGCTCCGGGGGGGGGGGCTACCTGACGCTACGAAAATCGTCGCCAAGAAATGGTGCAATTCGCCCCCCCCCCTCTCTCCCCCTCCGTCACGCGCGCTCACGCTCTACCCGTAAAGAATTGGCGGCGCTCGCGCCTGCGGGGGGATCGGTTCCATTATATCTAAGCTACATGCGGCAGGCATTTGATTCCCGCCCGATGCAGCGCCGTGTCGGGCTGCCGACAGTCCGACCACCCCCTGACTCTCTGGCATCATTGCCCGCGAAGCCCACCCAGCTCCTCACAGCGCGCGCACGCGGCTACCCTGGCTACCAGAGGCCCCGCCCCGACCATGCCAACCCGCCCCTCGCAGGATTCGCCCTCTCTCGACGTCGGCATCGAGAAATAGGATCAGCTCACCGGCGCGGCCGTCCACGCGTGGCTGACGAGCCTCCGCGTTGAGGCTGCCTACGCGGCTACGCGGCCATCCTCTCTCTGACAGTGCCAGATCCGGCGCTGATCGATGAGGCGAGACCCGAGACCCGTGGGCGGCCTTAGGACGGGCCTCGTCGTGGCGCTCTACGCCGCGGCGGGTAGGAAAGTCCAAGATCCTGCCAGAGCGCCTCATAGTGCATCTCGCGGGAACCCACCACCCAGAGCGCAGAAATCATTTTCTGCCGCTGGGTATCCTAGGGGGGGGGGGTCCCAGGGTTTCACGCCCACTTTCCGCGCCCAGAGTTCCCCCGCGGAAAGAGTGAACGCACGGCGTGCACCTTCATAGTAGGAGAAAAAGTTGTTATGCGCACGCACGGCGCCCCCCCGCGCGCGGGGGGGGGGGGGGGGCGATGCACATCGCACCGCACGGCGTGCACGCGTGCACTTGGGTGATTGCACATCACTGAGCACCACAGGGTCACCGTAGAGGGAAGAATTTGTTATGCGCACGCACGACGCACGGCGTCCCGCGGGGGAACCGATGCACATCGCGCCGTGATTGCAACTCATCACACATGTCCCGTGAGAGATCTCTCTTATACTGCATGTTTACGTAATTGTAGGGGAACCGTAGAGAAACGAGAAACAAGTTGGCATGCGCACGTACACGTAGGACGTAGGGCCTGTCCCGTTCGAGACTATTGACTATTGTCATATTGTCTGTTTACCTAATTGTGAACACTGGGCACCACAGGGTCACCGTAGACCGTAGAGGGAAAAAGTGCTATGCGCACGCACGGCGTCACCGCGGGGAACCGATGCACATCGCGCCATACGCACGCAGAACGTCGAAGCCGCGCCGTCTAAAACATAACATTCTAAGCAAAAACAAAACTACAGTCTGGTCCTCTTTCGACGGAACGCGACTTCATTCTGACGCACGGGCACGGGGGACGGGGGACGCGGGGGGGACCCAGAGTCAAGACGTCTGCTTCGGGTTTCGGGGTGACACCGAATGAAAGCAACCGCCCGGATCTGGGTATGGAGTTTGGTATTGATTTGCGCACGCCGCTTTTGTCCCAGAAGTACCAAGTCCAAGTACAAGTACCAATACGTAAGCAGCACAGGTAGAAAGTCGGTAGTCGGGGGCGTGCATCGTGCATGCTAGGGCTGCCCAACATCAAGGGTCAAGGGCCGCGCAACAACACGAGAGAAGATCGAACTTGATGCGCGCTAACCCGGCCATCGAAGCCGTCCACCACGGCCGGTCTCTCCGGATGTTAGCCCTCATCCTGGGTCCTTAGTTCTTAGTTTCCTCCCAGCAAAACACTCCCTCGCGCCGTACAAACGACCCTAAGGCTGAGTAAGCGCATCGCACGTTAACCTCTACTCTGAACTCACACTTGGTTGAAACACCACATGATGACAGGCATACACGACGCAATGCATTTCGTGCACTTGGAGCTGATGGCTGGATGTCGCCCGAGGCATCTCATTCTCGTACGCGCAAGGGGATCAAGAGGGAGCGGAGTCGATTGATGGCTGCAGCGAGCTCAAGAGGTCGAGGTCGGGAGAGATTGCCAAGCCTCCATCCCGGGCGCAGACAGTCAATGCCTTGCTCATCGATCTGAGCGGAAATCCACGCAACTAGATCCGCCACGGGAGTACTTCCATTCATGTGAGAATCGCCGAGGCGTTGCAACGCTTCTGAAATGGCCCGAACCTACAGAGGAATGTGAAGGAGCGAGGAGGGGGTTAAACACCGTTCGGGTGGAGGTCGTTCTTGAAGGCCTCGACGGTCACTACGGGATGCAAGAAGAAGGCCGAGCTTCGCACAGGTACGAAGGGACGGACGTGGGAAGCAATGGCCCCGGCCTAACACCTGTGAGGTCTCGCAGATTTGCTCCACGTGCGAGAGGTCAAGCTCTGGAATTTCGTCATTGAAGCGTATGAAGTTCCGGCCCGCATTCGCCTTGATTCCGGGGCGGAGCCCCGATTGCGACGGGCAGCGGCGCGGTAGCCCGCTGAATAATCCCGTTGGTGGCGCTGGTGCAGTGGATGGAAGCTCGGCAGCGATGGCCTTTGCCTGCGCGGTCACCTCGCTTACGTTGTAGCAATCGAGGCGGATCACGCAATCAGCGACGTCGAAGAAGTCCCCTGAACCACCCATCACCATGACCGTGGAAATTTGCTTCTCCTCCCAAAGCGGCCGAACGCGAGAGACGAAGGGCCGAATGGGCTCGCGCTCGGCAGCCACAAGACGCGCCATTCGCTCGTCGCGAATCATGAAGTTGGTGGCACACGTGTCCTCATCTAAGAGAAACGCTGAGCACCCCGCCTCGATCGCCTCGATGATGGCGGCTGCTTGGGAAGTTGAGCCGGAAGCGTCGGGGGTTGTGAAGTCACTAGTCCGTTTGCCGAAAGGCAGGTGGTCGATGAAGGGCGAGATGTCCGTACGCGTCACTGCTCGCCCATCCTCGGCGCGTACTTTTAGGGCGAGTGGGTGGGTGACTGCAAGTTCGCGCCCATCACCTGGCACCTTGTCATACACTCCGAGTTGTAGCGCCTGTAGTAGCGTACTCTTGCCGTGAAAGCCTCCACCGACGATGAGTGTGATGCCGCAGCGCACGCCCATGCCCTGGACGTCTCCTGCGTTGGGCAATGTGAGTTTGGTGCGCATGCTGGGCGGTGAGGCGAACTTGATGAGGGAGTCAACTGTGAGTGGCTCATCTGAAGCTCCCGAAGCACGAGGCAGAACGCTACCGTCGGCCACAAAGGCCACGAGGCCAAGGCGCTCAAGCTGTGCACGCGCCGCTGCCTGGTCCTCGACAGAGTCGAGGTGCGTCTTGATCACCGATGGATCGAATGAGGAGTACAATAGCGCCGCACGGGCAAGCCGAGGGAGGATGTCGGCAAGGATCGATGCCGCCCATCGGCCCATTATGGTGCGTCCTTGCGCAGGAAGAGCAACTGTGAAGCGTAGCTCAATTGCGTCAGGCGTCACGACGACTGCGGACCGGTCGAGAACGAACTGCCCTGGTCCATCAATTGTGAGCTCTCCACCCTTGCCACCATGCCAGCCACCTGCCTCAGTCCGTTGGTCGGCACCTGCGAGCTTAGCATCGCGCGCAAAGCGGCGGGCTATCAGATCTCGGAGAGCGATTTCGCGCGGCTTCGGCGTGAAACACGTTTCAGGAAAGCCAGCTGCGTGGCGCGGAATTGTGAGATAGCACCGCGTTGGCGGCGCGAAAGGGTCTGATTGCACATGCTGAACAATGAACACGATGCCATCGTTCAGTTGAAACTCGTAACCTTCCAGATCGCGGTACGCGGGGTAGGGTCGGCCCTCGAGTTGCTCGAGGCCACGGCGCAGGTCACTACACGTACCGCCCCGACTGCGTGTTTGGATGCTCTCAGAGTCGGGGCTGCCCCAGTCCCCACCGCCGCGCCCGCCGCCGTACCCTCCCCCTCCATACCCGCCTCCATACCCGCCCCCTCCCCCTCTACCACCCTTGCCCTTTCCGCCGCCGCCACCATACTTCTCGCGGTAGTATGCACCCTTTCCCATCTTCGCGCACTGGCCGGACCCTGCCGATCAGTCTCTCTCCTCTCTCTCTTGTTGGCTCACTCGCTCGCTCGCTGCCTGGCTCCTTCCCGCTCTCGCTTGAGAGAGAACCTCTCTCTCTCTCTCTCCAGCGGAGCGGGTCTGCCGACGCCGCTTCTTCCTCTCTCGTCACTTCACTCTCCTCGCAGTTTAATCCTTTGTCCACGTGGCGAACTTCTCTCCTATTCTCTCTCTCTTCTCTTCCCTTCCCTCTCTCTGCTCTCAGGCTTTCTTTCTTTCTCTCTTCTCTGTCTTTTCTCCCTCCCTCTCCCTTCTCCCTCTATGTTACTTCTCTCACTCTTCCCTCTCTCTTCTCTCTCTCACTCTCTCCTCGAGCAGCGGTGGCGCGCGCACGTGGCGCGGGAGGCGGGCGGGGACGCCCAAAAAAAAACAAAGCAAATAAAGAAGTTGAGAAGCGCAAGGCTTCATACAAGGCTTCATGCAAGGCTTAATGTGCGTCGTGAACCCAAGGCCTAGCTATGGCTAGGTGGTGTGCAAAGCATTTGTTCTTGTTGGGGTTTTGTTTTTGTGTCGGTTACGTGACCGGCGGTTGAGTCGGTTACGGCGGTTGAGTCGTTTGAACGGACAACGGACCGTGCAAGGGTAGAGACCCCTAAGAGACAAGTAACAAGAAAGCTTTCGCCACTCATCTGGTACCCCCGCCGAGAGACAAAGAGACATGGACAAGAACAATGACAAGATCTTCTTCTACAACAAGGATGGTGCTGAATGGAGAGCATTCAGGCCCAAGTTGCTCGCGATGGCCGGCAAGAACGGTTGCCGACGTGCGATGCTCAAGAACAAGACGGAAAGCGTCGATGACGCCAACAAGGACAAGGAAGCCACCCAGGTGGAACTCAACAAGGCATATGACCTCCTCATCATGTGCATCAAGGATGACAAGCTTGTGGCCACCTTGGATGTGCTCTACACGGATGAGGAGGAAGAGAAGTACGACGGCCACCGTGCGTTCAAACACATCGACGAGTTGCACGTGGCGGTCAACACCGAAGACAAGGCTGAAGACAAGAAGATGGAGTATGACACACTCAAGATGACCAACCTCCAGGAGTTCCCCTCAAGGGAGGAGGTCACCAACCGCTTTGACAACATGTTTGGCATCTTCCAAGGACTCAAGGGCACCGCGCGCGAAGTCTCCGTCGCCGAGTTGTGCCTCGACATGAAAGCGAGCTTCATTGGATGTGGAGAAGGAGTCCTTCGTGAAGTGGACAAGGCATGGGGCTCCTTGGAAGTTGAGCACCGCAAGAGGCCTGATATGGTGCACAAGAACCTTGTGGAGGCTGCGGCCATCGCCCATAAGCATGAGGCGGTGCGCTCCACGGTGCGTCCGGGCCAACGTGCAATGCAAGCGACCAAGACCGAGGATGACACGGATGCCATCAAGAAGGCCTATGAGGCGGGCTTCAAGGCTGGTCAAGGTGGGCGTGGAGGTGGTAGGAGCAACAACAACAAGGACAAGAAGCCTTGCTCCCACTGCGACCGCATGCACACGGGCATCTGCTGGTCCAACCCCGACACCGCGCACTTGATCGATTGGGACAAGGTGCCGGAGGGCCTCCAAGCCAAGATCAAGGCCAACCTCTATGATGCCAAGATGAAGAAGGAAAACAAGCAAAGTGGTGGACGCCTCACCTTCACCTGCAACAAGATCTGTGCAACCACGACCAAGAACACCGAGGATGATGCCTTACGCATCCTCATCGACTCGGGCGCCACCGGGGCGGACTACTTCAACGACATCAGCTTCTTCCCGGACGGCGTGGATGAGACGCGCACGGACATGGTTGAGGTGGCAAGTGGCAAGGCAATCAAGACTTGGGGCGCCATCCCACTAGGTGAGACCCTCCGCTACAAGCGCGACGGCATCCGCAAGTCGCGCATGTACGTGCAAGGGTTCCGCCAAGTCCCGGGCATTGACTTTGACCTCTCGTACTCGCCAACCATCTCCCATGGCGGCTTTCGACTGTTCTGCGTCATCTCCGTCATCATGTGCACGTACAAGGGCGCCGCCGATGCCATCTCCGCGTACACGCAGAGCGAGTTGCCCCCCAACGAGCGCGTTTGGGTACGCATGCCCAAGAACTACCGCAAGTACGATGAACACGGACAAGAGCTAGCGGCCCTCTTGGGACAATCGCTCTATGGCTTGGTGCAATCCGGCCGCAATTGGTGGCTCAAGTTGTCCATGTGGCTTGAGGCATTTGGCTTCATCGTGGCGTTCAGCGAGCCATGCCTCTACGTACTCCGTGATGAGGATTCCTTCATGGTCATGGCCACGTACGTGGACGACAGACATGCCGTGGGGCTCCAATGACATGAAGCTCGTGCGCAAGGTGTTTGAGGCCATGGAGAAGGATGGCTTTAAGCTCACTTGGCATGAAGGTCTCGATGAAGTACTTGGAGCCCAACTCAAGGAAGTGAGTGATGGAATCATTCTTCACCAAGGAGACTACATCAACAAGTTGGTGGGCGCGCACCTCGAAGAGATGACCAAGTACGAGGACACGCTGCGCAACACCGTCGACACGCCATGCAACTCGTACCTCGGCAAGGACGTCATCGAGGCGCAAGACGAGAAAGAGCGGATCAAGAAGGAGCTCGATCCCAAGTTTGGCACCAAGTACCGCGGCCTCGTCGGTAGTCTCCTCTACGCCGCCGTGGTGAGCAACCCCGACATCTCGTACACGGTGGGCCAACTTTGCCGCGCGATGTCGTTCCCCACCGTGAACCTTTGGCACGCGGCGCTGCATTGCCTTCTCTACCTCAAGAACCGTGGCACCATGGGCCTCAAGTACTACAAGAACAATGGCGATAGCCCTATCATCGGCCTCTTTCGTCAAGGTGAAGGCATGGTACGCGGCATGGTCGACGCATCGTGGGACGTAGTACGTTCGACGAGCGGCTGGCTCATCTTCATCAATGGCAGCCTCGTCGATTGGGGCAGCAAGCGCCAAAACAGCATCTCCTTGTCGGCCAACGAAGCGGAAACGATGGCGGCCTCCCTCGCTTCGCAGCGTATCGAGAACTTCCGTAACACGCTCGCGGATCTCGGTTGGAAGCAAGCGGAACCAAGCCCGCTCTTGTCCGACAGCAAGGGTGCAAAGGCACTCGTGGACAATCCCATCATGAAGGGTTTGGCCCGTCACATCCATCGTCGTGAGCTCTACGTGCGTGAGCTCACGCAGAAGAATGTGTTACGTGTCTACCACGTTCAGACCGAGCTCAATGTGGCCGACATGATGACGAAGCCCTTAGCGGCGAACAAGTTCACCAAGTTCCGTGGGCTGATCATGGTTCGCATCTGAGATCTTGCTGCCTTGCGAATCCCTCATTTGTTGCCCTTCTCCGGGGGATCAGGTCAAGGGGGGGTGAGAAGCGCAAGGCTTCATACAAGGCTTCATGCAAGGCTTAATGTGCGTCGTGAACCCAAGGCCTAGCTATGGCTAGGTGGTGTGCAAAGCATTTGTTCTTGTTGGGGTTTTGTTTTTGTGTCGGTTACGTGACCGGCGGTTGAGTCGGTTACGGCGGTTGAGTCGGTTACGGCGGTTGAGTCGTTTGAACGGACAACGGACCGTGCAAGGGTAGAGACCCCTAAGAGACAAGTAACAAGAAAGCTTTCGCCACTCAGAAGTACTACTACTCGTACTCCTAAAGTGTTCTCCCAGTTGAAAGGAGCATTCCAATACTACTATTATAATAATAGAGGGTTGTTCACTGTTCACACGTCCGTGCCGACCCTCCCTCCCCCCTCTCCACTCCACCTCCCTTCCTCCTCTCCCCTCTCCTCGACTTCTCTCGTCTCTCTCGCTCTCCCTCCCTCTCTCGCTCCCTCTCCCAGCCTTCCTCCCTCGCTCTCTGCTGCTTGTGGTCAATGCCACAACCACGCGGCGCGCCGACCAGCCGCACATTGCTGCACCTGCTCTGTCCAGAGGCCCCGCATGGACTTGGCACGCGCGACCTCCATCCCGAGCAGCCGGGCTTCATCCTCACCATCGACCGATTCCTCAGCCCTGGCGAGTGCGCCGCGCTGATGGCGGCGGCCGACTCGCTCGGTCTGGAGCCCGCGAGACCCGACGATCTGCGCCCCAAGAAGAACGAGGCCTTCTTAAACCGGGAGACCCTCGCCGTGGTGGACGTGCAGCTCGCTGAGCGGCTATGGTCTCGACTGCTACCCCACTTGCCGTGCCTCGAGGGAAGGGAGCCGGTCGGCTTGCAAGGCGATCGAGACGCAACGCCATCCCAGGTCAAGTTCTATCGGTATCGTCGAGGCCACAGATTCGGTCCGCATGTAGACACGTCTCACAAAGGCGTCAGCCCGGACGAGGAAACTGAGTTCACCTTCCTCGTATACCTCAATTCCGCGGGACAAAGTAGTGGCGAACCAGCTGGGACATTAGACAGGAGGGAGGGAGGCCCCCAGGCGCTTTCAGGCGGCGACACAGTTTTCAAACGCACCGTCAAAGCGGAGCTGGCAAGAGTCACTCCACAGCAAGGGATGGGCTTACTTCATGCGCATGGACGCAGGTGCTGCATGCATGAGGCTGAAGAAGTTACCCATGGAGAGAAGTATGTGCTCCGAGCGGATGTCACTTATCGTAGAGTAGGTTCACAGGTGGCCAGGGACGTGGGACCCGATACAGACACTTGTAGCAGCCGCTCAAGGACAACCAAGCCCTTTGCCCAAGATAAAAGTGGGAGACGAAAGGGGAAGATGAAATTCGCAGAATGATGTGGGTGACAATTGCAGTTGGTAGCAGACAGGCTTAAGCTTGATTTGCGATCTGTTGCGGCACCATGGCCTCGCGTATGCGCCGCCGGCGTGCCCATGGGTCATGTGTTAGGTGCGCCTCGTGG